>SJYF01000841.1:907583-932405 GCA_006410515.1 Procapra przewalskii
ATGCAAGCTCAGGTTACCGCCTCAGCACCAGACGAGGCCTGAGGACCCGGGGATGCCTTCGGAGGAATCCTCAGAGGCACCTGACAACTGGCACGGAGACTGGCCTCTTCTGAGGCCACAGGGGCAGTTCCCTGTGGTCCCTGACGTAACTCGAGTGGCATGGTAAGGTCCTTGTCCAATGTGGTATCTCGGAAGAAAACACACCTTCTTTCCTGGAACTTGAAAGTCTCCTTCACATCCTTCTTTTGAGACAGGAAGTGGCCCGTCCCCACCATCCCCACAGGACAGGATCCCCGAGGGTCCCGCGGTGACTCATGAGGAGCCCCGTTTTCATCTGTGCAGCTCCAGATGATGGTCTCTTTCCCTGCTCTGTCGGGAAAGGGTTCCCGGCGCTCCGTTGGCATCCCAAGTGGAGTCGTTGGCAGCAGGATAGTCGAGGGAGCCTCAGGGTTCAGGACACCATTCCTCAAGGCCCCCAAATTCCTAGTCCACAGCAGATGGACCTGACTGCCCTGCACTGCCTCGATTGTCACCCCGAGGCTTGACTCCCGACACACTGGCACCTGTGACAGCCCTGAGGTACATTCAGGGCAAGCCGCAGATCCATGTGTCCGCTCGACGGGGCACCTGACGCTGCAGCTGCAGCTGGGCTGGCTAGCAGATGTTCCCCGCTCTTCGCTAGACGAGGCCTGACCCCCTGTGGGGGCTCCAGGGGAACTTCAAGCCCTATGTCAGCATGGGCGAGGCAAGCCCAGGCTCCCGCCTCTGCACCAGACGAGGCCTGAGGATCCGGCGACACCTGAGGAGGAATCTTCAGAGGCGCCTGGCAACTGGCACAGAGACGGGCCTCTCCTGAGGCCAAAGGGGCAGGTCTTTGAGGTGCCCATCGTAACTCGACAGTACCCCTCCGCAACTCGAGAAAAACCAGAAGCTTCTCCCCTGCAGGCGCGGTGAGGCCCTTATCCGCTCCGACACCTCAGGGGAAGTCAACTCTTTCCACGGGTACATCGAAAGGCTCCTTCACACCCTTGCTGTGACCCAGGATGTTCCCTGCTCCATCCGTCCCCCATCGAGAGGAAACCTGATGGTCCCGCCGCGACTCATGAGGAGCCCTGTTTCCCCTGAGCAGTCCAGATGAGGGTCCTATCCCTTCTGCGTCGGGAAAGGCTTTCCTGCACTCCATTAGCATCCCAAGTGGATGCGCTGGCAGCAGGAGATTCTGGAGGAGCCTCAGGTTTCCGGCCATCATTCCCCAAGATCTCCAATTGCCTCGTAAATTCCAGAAAGAACTCACTACACTGTACTGCCTCGATTGTTACCCTGAAGCTTGACTCCTAACCCAGTGGCAACTGTGACAGCCCTGGGGTAACTACAGGGCCAGCCCCAGATCCCTGTGTCCTTCAAAAGTGAGCCTAACCACGCTTCTGCACTGGGGAGGCAAGCAGACATGTTGGTCTCCTGGGAAGACGATTCCTGACCCCCTGTGGGGGCTCCAGGGGAACCTCAAGACCAATGTCAGCATGGCCCAGGAAATCTCACGTTACCGCCTCAGAACCAGATGAGGCCTGAGGACTTGGGGATGCATGAGGGGGAATCCACAGAGGCACCTGTCCACTGGAACAAAGACTGGCCTCTCCTCAGGTCACAGGAGCGGTTCCCTGAAGTCGATGTAGTAACTCGAGAGGTCCGTGCTGCAACACGAGAAAAACCAGTAGCTCCTCACCTACAGGCGTGGTGAGTCCCTGGTCCGATGTGGCATCTCAGCGGAAAACACACCTTCTTTCCTGGAATGGGAAGGCTCCTTCACACCCTTGCTTTGAGCCAGGCAGTGCCCTGCCACACCCATCCCCAAAGGAGAGGATCTCCGTGGGTCCTGCGACTCATGAGGAGCCCCATTTTCTTCTGCGCAGCTCCAGATGAGGGTCGCTTTCCCTGCTCCATCGGGAAAGGGTTCCCAGCGCTCCTTGGCATACCAAGAGGAGTCGCTAGCAGCAAGAGAGTTGAGGGAGCCTCAGGGTTCGGGACACTATTACTCAAGTTCCCCAAATTCCTAGTCCTCTCCAGATGAACCTGACTGCCCTGCACTGCCTCTATTGTCATCCCGAGGCTTAACTCCCGACCCACTGGCCCCTGTGAAAGGCCTGAGGTATCTCCAGGGCAAGCCCCCTATCCCTGTGTCTGCTTGACGGGACGACTGATGCTGCAGCTATAGCTGGGGCGGCAAGGAGACGTTCCCCGCTCCCAGCAAGACGAGACCTGACCCCCTCTACGGGCTACAGGGGAACTTCTAGACCTATGTCAGCATGGAGAGGCAAGCTCAGGCTCCTGACTCAGCACCAGACGAGACCTGAGGATCCGGCGACGACTGGGGAGGAATCCCCAGAGGCGCCTGTCATCTCGCACAGAGACGGGCCTCTCCTGAGGCCACAGGGGCGGGTCCCTGAGGTCCCCATCGTAACTAGAGAGGACCCTGCCGCAACTCGACAAAAACCAGAAGCTTCTCCCCTGCAGGCGAGGTGAGGCCCTTATCCACTGTGGCATCTCAGGGGAAATTAACTCTTCCCACTGGTACCTTGAAAGGCTGCTTCACATCCTTGGTGTGACCCAGGAGTGCCCCGCCACATCCGTTCCCAATCGGGAGGAAACCCGAGGGTACCGCCGCGAGTCATGACGAGCCCTGTTTTCCCATGTGCAGCTCCAGATGAGTCTCCCTTTCCCTGCTCCTTCCGGAAAGGGTTACCAGTGCTCCATTAGCATTCCATGTGGAGGCGCTGGCAGCAGGAGATTCAGGAGGAGCATCAGGTTTCCGGCCACCATTCCCCAAGATCTTCAAATGCTTCATACACTCCAGATGGACCTGACTACACTGTACTGCCTCGATTGTCACCCTGAGGCATGACTCCCTACCCAGTGGCACCTGTGACAGCTCTGGGGTACCTACAGGGCCAGCCCCCGATCCCTGTGTGCCCCGAAGGGGAGCCTGATCCTGCTTCTGCACTGGGGAGGCAGGCAGACATGTCCGTCTCCTGGGAAAACGATTCCTGAGCCCCTGTGGGGGCTCCATGGACACCTCAAAACCTATATCAGCATGGGAGAGGCAAACTTAAGCTCCCGCCTCAGCACCAGACGAGGCCTGAGGACCCGGCGACCACTGAGGAGGAATCCCCAGAGGTGTCTGGCAACTGGCACGGATATAGGCCTCTCCTGAAGCCACAGGGGCGGGTCCCTGAGGTCCCCGTGGTAACTCTAGAGACCCCGCCACAACTCGAGAAAAACTAGAAGCTTCTCCCCTGCAAGCGAGGTGAGGCCCTGATCCACTGTGGCATCTCAGGGGAAATCAACTCTTCCCACGGGTACCTCGAAAGGCTCCTTCATGCCCTTGCTGTGACCCAGGAAGTGCCCCACCCCTCCGTCCCCAGTCGAGAGGAAACCTGAGCGACCGGCGCCACTTATGAGGAGCCCTGTTTTACCCTGTGAAGCTTCAGATGAGGGTCCCTCTCCCTGCTCCATAGGGAAATGGTTACCTGCGCTCCATTGGCATCCCAAGTGGAGGCGCTGGCAGAATATTCAGGAGGAGCCTCAGGTTTCCGGCCACCATTCCATACGATCTCCAACTGCCTCGTACACTCCAGATGGAAATGACTACACTGTATTGCCTCGATTGTCACACTGAGGCTTGACTCCCTACCCAGTGGCACCTGTGACAGCCCTGGGGTACCTACAGGGCAATCCCCAGATCCCTGTGTCCCTCGAAGCAGTGCCTGACCCTGCTTCTGCACTGGGGAGGCAAGCAGACATGTCCGTCTCCTGGCAAGACGATTCCTGACCCGCTCTGGGGGCTCCAGGGGAACCTCAAGACCTATGTCAGCATGGGCGAGGCCAGCTCAGGATCACGCCTCAGCACCAGACAAGGCTCGAGGACCCGGTGACGACTGGGGGGGAATCCCCAGTGTTGCCTGGCAACTGGCACGGAGGCTGGCCTCTCCTGAAGACACAGGGGCATTTCCCGGAGGTCACCTTCCTAACTCGAGAGGACCCCGCCTCAACTCGAGAAAACCCAGAAGCTTCTCGCCTGCAGGCGAGGTGAGGACCTTGTCCATTGTGGCATCTCGGCGGAAAACACACTTTTCTTCCTGGAACTCGAAAGTCTCTTTCACACACTTGCTTTGAGCCAGGGAGTGCCCCACACCACCGTCCCCAAAGGAGAGGATCCCCGAGGGTCCCGCAGCAACTCATGAGGAGACCCGATTTCTTCTACGCAGCTCCAGAGGAGGGTATCTTTCCTGCTCCGTCGGGAAAGGGTTCCCAGCTCTCCCTTGGCATCCCAAGAGGAGTCGCAGGCATTAGGAGAGTCAGGGGAGCCTCAGGGTTCGGACACCATTCCTCAAGGCCCCCAAATTCCTAGGCCACTCCAGATGAAACTGACTGCCCTGCACTGCCTCGATTGTCACCACGAGGCTTAACTGCCGACCCACTGGCACCTGTGACAGCCCTGAGGTACCTCCAGGGCAAGCCCCAGATCCTTGTGTATGCTCGGCGGGGGCTCTGACGCAGTAGCTGCAGCTGGGGAGGCAAGTAGACATTCACCGCTCCTGGTTAGACGAGGCCTGACTCCCTGTGGGGGCTCCAGGGGAACTTCAAGACCTATGTCAGCATGGGCGAGGCAAGCTCAAGCTCCCGCCTCAACACCAGACGAGGCCTGAGGACCCGGCGACGACTGGGGAGGAATCCCCAGAGGCGCTTGGCAACTGGCATGGAGACGGGCCTAACCTGAGGCCACAGGGGCGGATCCCTGAGGTCCCTGTCATAACTTGAGAGTACCCCACCACAACTCGAGAAAAACCAGAAGCTTCTCCCCTGCAGGCGAGGTGAGGTCCTTATCTGCTGCGGCATCTCAGGGGAAATCAACACTTCCCACGGGTACCTCGAAAGGCTCCTTCACACCCTTGCTGTGACAAAGGAAGTGCCCCGCCCCATCTGTCTCCAGTCGAGAGGAAAACCGAGGGTCCCACTGCGACTCATGAGGAGCCCTGTTTTCCCCTGCACAGCTCCAGATGAGGGTCCTTTTCCCTGCTCCGTCGGGAAAGGGTTACCTGCGCTCCATTAGCATCCCAAGTGGAGGCGCTGGCAGCAGGAGATTCGGGAGGAGTCTCAGGTTTCAAGCCACCATTCCCCAAGATCTCCAAATGCCTCAAACACTCCAGATGGACCTGACTACACTCTACTGCCTCGATTGTCACCCTGAGGCTTGACTCCCTACCCAGTGGCACTTGTGACAGCCCTGGGGTACCTACAGGGCAAGCCTCAGATGCCTGTGTCCCTCGAAGTGGAGCCTGACCCTACTTCTGCACTGGGGAGGCTATCAGACAAATCCATCTCCTGGCAAGACGATTCCTAACCCACTGTGGGGGCTCCGTGGAACCTCAAGACCTATGTCAGCATGGGCGATGCAAGCTCAGGATCCCGCCTCAGCACCAGACTAGGCTCGAGGACCCGGCGACGACTGGGGAGGAATCCTCAGTGTCACCTGGCAACTGGCACGGAGGCTGGCCTCTCCTGAAGACACAGGGGCAGGTCCCTGAGGTCTCCTTCCTAACTCGAGAGGAACCCGCCTCAACTCGAGAAAAACCAGAAGCTTCTCGCCTGCAGGCGAGGTGAGGCCCTTGTCCCCACAAGTGAGAATCCCTGAGGGTAGCGCGGCGACTATGAGCAGCCCCGATTTCATCTGTGCAGCTCCAGAGGAGGGTATCTTTCCCTGCTCCATTGGGAAAGGGTTCACGGCTCTCCCTTGGCATCCCAAGAGGAGTCACAGGCATTAGGAGAGTCAAGGGAGCCTCAGGGTTCGGGACAACATTCCTGAAGGCCCCCAAATTCCTAGTTCACTCCAGATGAACCTGACTGCCATGCACTGCCTCGATTGTCACCCCGAGGCTGGACTCCTGACCCCCTGGCACCTG
Source organism: Procapra przewalskii (assembly GCA_006410515.1). Lineage (NCBI taxonomy): Eukaryota > Metazoa > Chordata > Mammalia > Artiodactyla > Bovidae > Procapra > Procapra przewalskii. Next base: position 913,541 of record SJYF01000841.1, read on the forward strand.
GGACAGCCCTCCAGGGCAAGCCTCAGGTCACTGACTTTGCTCTGTGGGGGACCTGACGCTGTAGCTGCAGCTGTGGAGGCAAGCAGACGTTCACCGCTCCTGGCCAGACGAGGCCTGACCCCCTGGGTGAGGACCTTGTCCGCTGCAGCTCTTGGGGGAAATCACCCCTTCACACTTGGACCTCGAATGGCTCTTTCACACCCTTGCTGTGACCCAGGAAGTGCCCCGACCAATGCGACCAAACTCGAGAGGAAACTCAAGGGTCCTGCCGTGACTCATGAGGAGCCCTGTTTCCCCTGCCAGCTCCAGATGAGGGTCCCTTTCCCTGCTCCGTCGGGAAAAGGTTCTCGGCGCTCCTTTCGATCCCAAGAGTAGGCGCTGACAGCAGGGGAGTTTGGAGGAGCCTCAGGGCTTGGGCGACCCTTCCCCAGAACCCCCAAAGGCCTCGTCAACTCCCGATGGACATGACTGCCCTGTACTGCATTGATTGCCTGCAGAGGGTTGACTCCCGAACACTGGCACCTGTGACAACACGGGGGTATCTCCAGGGAAAGACCCAGATCCCTGTGCCCACTTGACGGGGAGCCTGACTCCGCTGCTGCAGCTGGGAAGGCAAGCAGACATGCCAGTCTCCTGGGGAGAGGAGGCCTGACATATGTGGGAGCTCCAGGGGAAACTCAAGACCTATGTCAGCATGGCCGAGGCAAGCTCAGGTTATTGTCTCAGCACCAGATGAGGCCTGAGTCCCCGGGGATGCCTGCGGAGGTATCCCCAGAGGCACCTGACCATTGGCACAGAGACTGGCCTCTCCTCATTCTACAGGGGCGATTCCCTGAGGTCGGCGATGTAACTCGAGAGGTCCCCGCTGCAACACGAGAAAGCACAGTAGCTCCTCACCTACATGCGTGGTGAGGCCCTTGTCCAATGTGGCATCTCGGTGGAAAACAAACCTTCTTTCCTGGAACTCCAAAGGCTCCTTCACACCCTTGCTTTGAGCAAGGAAGTACCCCACCCCACCCTTCCACATAGGAGAGTTTCCCCGAGGGTCCGGCGGCTACTAATGTGGAGCCCCATTTTCATCTGGGCAGCTCCAGATGAGGATCCCTTTCCCTGCTCCATCGCAAAAGGGTACCGGGCACTCCCTGGCATCCCAAGAGGAGTAGTTGGCAGCAGGAGAGTGGAGAGAGCCTCAGGGTTCGGAACACCGTTCCTCAAGGACCCGAAATTCCTAGTTCACTCCAGATGAAACTGACTGTCCTGCACTTCCTCGATTGTCACACCGAGGGTTGACTCCCGACCCAATGGAAACTAGAACATCCCTGAGGTAATTCCAGGGCAATCCTCAGATCCCTGTGTCTGCTCGATGTGGGGCCTGACGCTGCAGCTGCAACAGGGTTGGCAAGCAGACTTCCTCCGCTCCAGGCTAGATGAAGCCTGACCCCCTGTGTGGGCTCCAGGAATATTTTAATAGCTATGTCAGCATAGGCGATGCAAGCTCAGTCTCCTGCCTCAGCACGAAAGGAGGCCTGAGGATCCCGTGACGACTGCAGAGGTATGCCCAGAGGCGCCTGGAAACTGGGACGGAGACGGGCCTCTCCTGAGGACAAAGGGGCGGGTCCCTGAGGTCCCCATCATAACACGAGAATACCCGCTGCAACTCGAGAAAAACCAGAAGCTTCTCCCCTGCAGGCGAGGTGAGGCCTTTATCTGCTACGGCATCTCAGGGGAAATAAACTCTTCCCAAGGGTACCTCGAAAGGCTCCTTCAAACCCTTGATGTGACCCAGGAAGTGCCCCGCCCCATCTGTTCCCAATAGAGAGGAAACCCAAGGTTCCCACCGCGATTCATGAGGAGCCCTGTTTCCCCTGCGCAGCTCCAGATGAGGGTTTGTATCCCTGCTCCGTCGGGAACAGTTTCTCGGCGCTCTTTTCCATCCCAAGAGTAGGCGCTGACAGCAGGAGAGTTGGGAGGAGCCTCAGGGTTCGGGTGACCCTACCCCAGAACCCCCAAATGCCTCGTCCACTCCTGATGGACCTGACTGCCATGCACTGCCTCGATTGCCTGTCCGAGGGTTGACTCCAGACCCACTGGCACCTTTGACAACCCGGGGTATCTCCACGGCAATACGCAGATTCCTGTGTCCGCTTGATGGGCAGCCTGACTCCGCTGCTGCAGCTGGGAAGGCAAGCAGACGTGCCAGTCTCCTGACGAGACAAGGCCTGACATATGTTGGTGCTCCAGGTGAAACTCAAGATTTTTTGTCAGCATGGCCGATGCAAGCTCAGTTTACCGCCTCAGCACCAGACGAGGCCTGAGGACCCGGGGATGCCTGCAGAGGAATCCCATAGGCAGCGTACCAATGGCACGGAGAATGGCCTCTCATGCGGCTACATGGGCAGTTCCCTGAGGTCCCCTACGTAACTCGAGAGATCCCCGCTGCAACACGAGAAAACCCAGTAGCTCCTCACCTACATGCCTAGTGAGGCCCTTGTCCAATGTGGCATCTCGGTGGAAAACACACCTTCTTTCCTGGAACTCAAAAGTATCCTTCACACCCTTGCTTTGAGCCAGGAAGTGCCCCACCCCACCCTTCCCCACAGGAGAAGATACCCGAGGGTCTGGCTGTGACACACGAGGAGCCTGGTTATCTTCTGCACAATTCCAGATGAGGGTCCCTTTCCCTGCATGGTTGGGAAATGTTCCGGGCGCTCCCTGGCATCCCCAGAGTAGTCTCTGGAAGCAGGGGAGTGGAGGGAGCCTCAGGGATGGGAACACCGTTCCTCAAGGACCCGAAATTCCTAGTTCACTGCAGATGAACCTGACTGCTCTGCACTGCCTCGATTGTCACCCCGAGGCTTGACTCCCGACCCAGTGGCAACTGTAACAGACCTGAGGTACTTCCTGGGCAAGCCTTGCATCACTGTGTCAAATCAACGGGGTGCCTGACGCTGCAGCTGCAGCTGGGGTGGCAAGCAGATGTTCCACGCTCCAGGCTAGACCACGCCTGACCCCGTGTGGGGGCTCCAGAGATATTTTCATACCTATGTCAGCAGAGGAGAGGCAAGCTCAGGCTCTTGCCTCAGCACCAGACGAGGCCTGAGGATGCCGCGACCACTGGTTAGGAATCCCCAGAGGCGCCTGGCAACTGGCACGGAGACGGACTCCCCTCAGGCCAAAAGGGCGGGTCTCTGTGGTCCCCGTCGTTACTCGAGAGTACCCACCGCAACTCAAGAAAAACCAGAAGCTTCTCCCCTGCAGGCGAGGTGAGGCCCTTATCCACTGCAGCATCTCACGGACATAAACTCTTCCCACGGGTACCTCGAAAGGCTCCTTCAAACCCTTGATGTGACCCAGGAAGTACCCTGCCCCATCCGTCCCCAGTCAAGAGGAAACCCGAGGGTCCCGCCGCAACTCATGAAGAGCCCTGTTTCTCCTGGCAGCTCCAGATGAAGGTTTCTTTACCTACTCCCTTGGGAAAATGTTCTTGGTGCTCCCTTCCATCCCAAGAGTAGGCGCTGACAGCAGGAGAGTTGGGAGGAGCCTCAGAGTTCGGGCAACCATTCCCCAGAACTCCCAAATGCCTCGTCCACTACCGCTGGACCTGACTGCCCTATACTGCCCCGATTGCCTGCGCGAGGGTTGACTCCCGACCCATTGGCACCTGTGACAACACGGGGGTATCTGCAGTGCAAGATCCAGGCCCCTGTATCCACTTGACAGGGAGCCTGACTCCCCTGCTGCAGCTGGGAAGGCAAGCAGACGTGCCAGCCTCCTGACGAAACGAGGCCTGACACATGTGGAGGCTCCAGGGGAAACTCAAGACCTATGTCAGCATGGCTGAGGCAAGCTCAAGTTACCGCCTCAGCACCGGAGGAGGCCTGAGGACCCGGGGATGCCTGCGGAGGAATCCACAGAGTAACCTGACCACTGGCACGGAGACTGGCCTCTCCTGAGGCTACACGGGTGGTTCCCTGAGGTCCCTGACATAACTCGAGAGGTCCCCGCTGCAACAAGAGAAAACCCAGTAGCTCCTCACCTACATGAGTGGTGAGGCCCTTGAGCAAAGTGGCATCCCGGTGGAAAACACTCCTTCTTTCCTGGACTCGAAAGTCTCCTTCACATCCTTGCTTGGAGCCAAAAAGTGCCCCACCCCACATTTCCCAACAGGAAAGGATCCCCAAGGGTCCAGCGGCGACTCATGAGGAGCCCCGTTTTCATCTGCACAGCTCCAGATGAGGGTCCCTTTCCCTGCTCCATCAGGAAATGGTTCTGGGCGCTCCCTGGCATCCCAAGAGGAGTCGCTGGCTGCAGGAGAGTGGAGGGAGCCTCACGGTTTGGAACACTGTTCCTCAAGGTCTCCAAATTCCTAGTTCACTCCAGATTAACCTGACTGCCCTGCACTGCCTCGATTGTCACCCCAAGGCTTGACACCCGAACCACTGGCACCTGCAACAGACCTGAGGTATTTTCAGGGCAAGCCTCAGATCCATGAGTCCGCTCGAAGTGGCGCCTGTCTCTGCACCTGCAGCTGGGGTTGCAAGCAGACGTTCCCCGCTCCAGGCTAAATGAGGCCTGACTCCCTGTGGGGGCTCCAGGGTTATTTTAATACCTATGTCAGCTTAGGCAAGGCAAGCTCAGGTCCTGCCTCAGCGACAGAGGAGGCCTGAGGATCCGGCAACGACTGGGGAGGAAGACCCAGATGCGCCGGGCAACTGGCACGGAGACTGGCCTCTCCTGAGTCCGCAGGGGCGGGTCCCTGAGATCCCCGTCGTAACTTCAGAGTACCCACCGCAACTCGATAAAAACCTGAAGATTCTCTTCTGCAGGCGAGGTGAGCACCTTATCCACTGCGGCATCTCAGGGGAAATCAACTCTTCCCACTGGTACCACGAAAGGCTCCTTCAAACCCTTGATGTGACCCAGGAAGTGCCCGCTTCATTCGTCCCCAATCAAGGGGAAACCCGAGGGTCTGACCGCGAATCATGAGGAGCCCTGTTTCCCCTGCGGAGCTCAAGATGAGGGTCACTTTCCCTGCTCAGTCAGGAAAAGGTTCTCGGCGCTCATTTCCATCCCAAGAGTAGGCGCTGACAGCAGGTGAGTTGGGAGCAGCCTCAGGGTTCGGGCCACCCTTCCTCAGAACCCCCAAATGCCTCGTCCAATTTCGAGGAACCTGACTGCCCTGTAATGCCTCGATTGCCTGCCCGAGGTTTGACTCCCGAGCCACGGGCAACTGTGACAACCCCGGGGTATCTTCAGGGCAAGACCCAGATCCCTGTGTCCACTTGACGGGGAGCCTGACTCTGCTCCTGGAGCTGGGATGGCAAGCAGATGTGCCAGCCTCCTGACGAGACGAGGCCTGACATATGTGGGGTCTCCAGGAGAAACTCAAGACCAGTGTCAGCATGGCAGAGGCAAGCTCAGGTTACCGCCTCAGCACCAGACGAGACCTGAAGACCCGGGGATGCCAACGGAGGAATCCCCAGTGGCATCTGACCACTGGCTCGGAGACTGGCTTCTCCTGGGTCTACAGTGGAAGATCCCTGAGGTCCCCGACATAACTAGAGAGGTTTCCACTGTAACACGAGAAAACTCAGTAGCTCCTCACCTACATGCGTGGGGAGGCTCTTGTCCAATGTAGCATCTCGGTGGAAAACACACCTTCTCTCCTGGAACATGAAAGTTTCCTTCACACTCTTGCTTTGGCCAGGAAGAGTCCCACCCCACTCTTCCCCACAGGAGAGGATTCCCGAGGGTGCGGCGGCAACCATTAATGAGCCCAGTTTTCTTCTGTGCAGCTGCAGATGAGGGTCCTTTTCCATTCTCCTTCGGGAAATCGTTCCGGGCTCTCCCTGGCATCCCAAGAGGAGTCGCTGGCCACAGGAGAGTGGAGGAAGCCTCAGGATTCGGAACACCGTTCCTCAAGGACGCCAAATTCCTACTTTACTCCAGATGAACCGGAATGCCCTGAACTACCTCGATTGTCACACCGAGGCTTGAGTCCCGACCCACTGACACCTGTAACTGCCCTGTGGTATATCCAGGGCAAGCCTCAGATTTCTGTGTCCGCTCGATGGGGTGCCTGACGCTGCGGCTGCAGCTGGGGTGGCAAGCAGACGTTCCCCACTCCAGACTAGACGATGCCTGACCCCCTGTGGGGACTCCAGGGATATTTTAATACCTATGTCATCATAGGCAAGGCAAGCTCAGGTTACTGCCTCAGGACCAGAAGAGGCGGGAGGATCCTGTGACGACTGGGGAGGAATCTAAGTGGCGCCTGTCAACTGGCACGGAGACGGGCCTCTCCTGAGATCACAGGGCTGGGTCCCTGAGGTCCCCATCGTACTCGAGAGTACCAGTCTCAACTAGAGAAGAACCAGAAGCTTCTCCCCTGCAGGCCACGTGAGGCCCTTATCCACTGTGGCATCTCAGGGGAAATCAAATGTTCCCACGGGTACCTCGAAAGGCTCCTTCAGACCCTTGCTCTGACCCAGGAAGTGCCCCGCCCCTTCCATCCCCAATCGAGAGGAAACCCGAGGGTCCCGCCGCGACTCACGAGGAGCCCTGTTTCCAATGCGTAGCTCAAGTTGAGGGTCTCTTTCCCTGCTCTTTCGGGAAAAGGTTCACGATGGTCCTTTCCATCAAAAGAGAAGGCGCTGACAACAGGAGAGTTGGCAGGAGCCTCAGGGTTTGGGTGACCCTTCTGCAGAACCCCCAAATGCCTCGTCGACTCACGATGGACCTGAATGCCCTGCACTGCCTCGATTGCCGGCCCGAGGATTGACTCCCGATCCACTGGCACCTGTGAAAACCTGGGGGTATCTCCAGGGCAAGACCCAGATCCCTGAACCACTTAATGGGGAGCCTGACCATGCTGCTGCAGCTGGGAAGGCAAGCTGACGTGCCAGCCTCCTGATGAGACGAGGCCTGACATATGTGGGGTCTCCAGGGGAAACTCAAGACCTATGTCAGCATGGCCGTGGCAAGCTCAGGTTACCGCCTCAGCACCAGAAGAGGCCTGAGGACAGGTGGATGCCTGCAGAAGAATCCCCAGAGGCACTGGACCACTGGCACGGAGACTGGCCTGCCCTGAGTCTACAGGGGTGGTTCCCTGAAGTCCCTGAAGTAACTAGAGAATTCCCCGCTGCAACACGTGAAAAGCCAGTAGCTCCTCACCTGCCTGCGTGGTGAGGCCCTTGTCCAATGTGGAATCTCGGTGGAAAACACACCTTCTTTCCTGGAACTCGAAAGTCTCCTTCATACCATTGCTTTGAGCCAGGAAGTGCCCCCACCCCACCCTTCCTCACAGGAGAGGATCCCGAGGGTCCGGCGGTGACTCATGAGGAGCCCCGTTTACATCTGTGCAGCTCCAGATAAGGATCCCTTTCCCTGCTCAGTCCGGAAAGGATTCCGGACGCTCCCTGGTATCCTGAGAGGAATCGCTAGCAGGAGGACAGTGGAGGGAGCCTGAGGGTTCGGAACACAGTTCCTCAAGGACCACAATATCCTAGTTCACTCCAGATGAACTTGACTGCCCTGCACTGCCTCGAATCTCTCTCTGAGGCTTGACTCCCGACACACTGGCACCTGTAACAGCCCTGAGGTATTCAGGGCAAGACTCTGATCCCTGTGTCCGCTCGACTGGGTGCCAGACGCTGCAGCTGCAGCTGGGGTGGCAAGCAGACGCTCCCCGCTCCAGGCGAGACGAGGCCTGACCCCATGTGGGGGCTCCAGGGATATTTTAATACCTATGTCAGCATAGGCGAGGCAAGCTCAGGCTCCTGCCTCAGCACCAGACGAGGCCTGAGGATCTGGCGATAAATGGGGAGTAATCCCCAGAGGCGCCTGGCAACTGGCATGGACGGGACTCTCCTGAGGCCACAAGGGAGGGTCCCTGAGGTCCCCATCATAACTCGAGAGAACCTGCTGCAACTCGAGAAAATCCAGAATCTTCTCCCCTGCAGACGAGGTGAGGCCCTTATCCGCTGCGGCATCTCAGGGGAAATCAACTCTTCCGACGGGTACCACAATAGGCTCCTTCAAACCCTTGATGTGTCCCAGGAAGTACCCGCTCCATTCGTCTCCAATCGAGAGGAAACCCGAGGGTCTGTCCGCGAATCATGAGGAGCCCCGTTTTCATCTGCGCAGCTCCAGATGAGGGTTCCTTTCCCTGCTCCGTCGGGGGGGGGGTTCTGGACGCTCCCTGGCATCCCAAGAGTAGTCGCTGGCAGCAGGAGAGTGGAGGGAGCCTCAGGGTTCAGAATACTGATCCTCAAGGACCCCAAATTCCTAGTTCACTCCAGATGAACCTGACTGCCCTGCACTGCCTCGATGGTCACCTGGAAGCTTGACTCATGACCCACTGGCTCCTGTAACAGGAATGAGGTCCTTCCAGGGCATGATTCAGATCCCTGTGTCCACTAAACGGTGCTCCTGACGCTGAGCTGCAGCTGGGGTGGCAAGCAGACGTTCCCCGCTCCAGGCTAGATGAGGCCTGACCCCCTGTGGGGGCTCCAGGGACATTTTAATAACTATGTCATCATAGGCGATGCAAGCTCAAGCTCCTGCCTCAGCATCAGATGAGGTGTGAGGATCCAGCGAAGACTGAGGAGGAATCTCCAGAGGCGCCTGGCAACTGGCACAGGGATGAGCCACTCCTGAGGCCATGGGGGGGGGATCCCTGAGGTCCCCATCGTAACTCAAAAGTACTTGCCGCAACTCGAGAAAAACCAGAAGCTTCTCCCCTGCAGGCGAGGTGAGGACCTTATCCGCTGAGGCATCTCAGGGGAAATCAACTCTTTCCAAGGGTACTTCGAAAGGCTCCTTCAAACCATTACTGTGACCCAGGAAGTGCCCCGCCTCATCCATCCCCAATTGAGAGGAAACCCGAGGGTCCCGCCGTGAGTCATGAGGAGCCCTGTTTCCCCTGTGCAGCTCCAGATGAGGGTCCCTTTCCCTGTTCCACCGGGAAATGGTTCTCGGCGCTCCTTTCCATCCCAAGAGTAGGCGCTGACAGCAGGAGTGTTGGCAGGAGCCTCAGGGTTGGGGCGACCCTTCCCTAGAACGCCCAAAGGCCTCGTCCACTCCCGATGGAACTGACTGCCCTGCACTGCCTCGATTGCCTGCTCGAACATTGACTCCCGACCCACTGGCACCTGTGACAACCTGGGGGTATCTCCAGGGCAAGACCCAGATCCCTGGGTCCTCTTGGCGGGGAGCCTGACTCCGCTGCTGCAGCTGGGATGGCAAGAAGACGTGCCAGCGTCCTGACGAGACGAGGCCTGACATAAGTGGGGGCTCCAGGGAAAACTCAAGACCTATGTCAGCATGGCCGAGGCAAGCTCAGGTTACCCTCTCAGCAACAGACAAGGACTGAGGACCCGGGGATTCCTGCAGAGGAATCCCCAGAGGCACCTGACCACTGGCACGGAGACTGGCCTCTCCTGAGGCTACAGGGGCAGTTTCCTGATGTCCCCAACGTAACTCGGGAGGTCCCCAATGCAATGCGAGAAAATCCAACACCTAATCACCTACATGCATGGAGAGGGCCTTGTCCAAGTGGCACCTCGGTGGAAAACATATCTTCTTTCCTGGAACTCGAAAGTCTCCTTAATACCGTTGCTGTGAGCCAGGAAGTGCTCCACTCCACCCTTCCCCAGAGGAGAGTATCCCCGAGGGTCCGGCAATGACTCATGAGGAGACCTGTGTTCATCTGCGCAGCTCCAGAGGAGGGTCCCTTTCCCAGCTCCGTCGGGAAAGGGTTGAGGGCGCTCCCTGACATCCGAAGAGGAGTTGCTGACAGCACGAGAGTGGAGGGAGCCTCAGGATTCGGAACACCATTCCTCAAGGACCCCAAATTGCTAGTTTACTTCAGATGAACCTGACTGCCCTGCACTGCCTCCATTGTCACCCCGAGGCTTGACTCCAGACGCACTGGCACCTGTAATAGCCCTGAGGTATTTCCAGGGCAAGCCTCAGATCCCTGTGTCCGCTCGACAGTGCACCTGACGCTGCAGCTGCAGCTGGGGTGGCAAGCAGACGTTCCCCGCTCCAGGCTAGACGAGGCCTGACCCCCTGTGGGGGCTCCAGGGACATTTTAATACCTATGTCAGCATAGGCGATGCAAGCTCAAGCTCCTGCCTCAGCACCAGATGAGGCGTGAGGATCCGGCGAAGACTGAGGAGGAATTTCCAGAGGCGCCTGGCAACTGGCACATGGACAAGCCACTCCTGAGGCCACAGGGGTGGGTCCCTGAGGTCCCCATCGTAACTCAAAAGTACCTGCCACAACTCGAGAAAAACCAGAAGCTTCTCCCCTGCAGGCGAGGTGAGGACCTTATCCGCTGAGGCATCTCAGGGGAAATCAACTCTTTCCAAGGGTACTTCGAAAGGCTCCTTCAAACCATTACTGTGACCCAGAAAGTGTCCTGCCCCATCCGTTCCCAATTGAGAGGAAACCCGAGGGTCCCGCCGTGAGTCATGAGGAGCCCTGTTTCCCCTGCGCAGCTCCAGATGAGATTCCCTTTCCCTGTTCCATTGGGAAATGGTTCTCGGCGCTCCTTTCCATCCCAAGAGTAGGCGCTGACAGCAGGAGTGTTGGCAGGAGCCTCAGGGTTGGGGCGACCCTTCCCCAGACAGCACAAATACCTCGTCCACGCCCGATGGAACTGACTGCCCTGCACTGCCTCGATTGCCTGCCGGAGCGTTGACTCCCGACCCACTGGCACCTGTGACAACCCGGGGGTATCTCCAGGGCAAGCCCCAGATCCCTGGGTCCGCCTGAAGGGGAGCCTGACTCCGCTGCTGCAGCTGGGATGGCAAGCACATGTGCCAGCCTCCTGATGAGACGAGGCCTGACATAATAGTGTGCTAAAGGGGAAAGTCAAGACCTATGTCAGCATGCCTGAGGCAAGCTAAGGTTACTGCCTCAGCAACAGTCGAATCCTGACAACCCGGGGATTGCTGCGGAGGAATCCCCAGAGGCACCTGACCACTGGCACGGAGACTGGCCTCTCCTGAGTCTACAGGTGTGGTTCCCTGAGGTCCCCGACATAACTCGAGAGGTCCCTGCTCCAACACGTGAAAACCCAGTAGCTCCTCACCTGCAAGCATCGTGACGCCCTTGTCCAAAGTGGCATCTCAGTAGAAAACACACCTTCTTTTGTGGAACTCGAAACTCTTCTTCACACCCATGCTTTGAGCCAGGAAGTGCCAAACACCTCCCCCACAGGAGAATATCCCCGAGGGTCCGGTGGCGACTCATGAGGAGCCCCGTTTTCATCTGTGCAGCTCCAGATGAAGGTTCCTTTCCCTGCTTCGTCTGGAAAGGGTTCCGGGCGCTCCCTGTCATCCAAATAGGAGTCGCTGGCAGCAGTTTAGTGGAGGGAACCTCAGGGTTCGGAACACCGTTCCTCAAGGACCTCAAATACTTAGTTCAATCCAGATGAAACTGACTGCCATGCAATGCCTCAACTGTCACCCCGAGGCTTGAATCCCGACCCACTGGCATCTGTAACAGCCCTGAGGTACTTTCAGGGCAAGCCTCAGATCCCTGTCTCTGCTCGATGGGGCACCTGACGTTGCAGCTGCAGCAGGGGTGGCAAGCAGACGTTCCCCTCTTCATGCTAGACGAGGCCTGACACCCTGTGGGGTTTCCAGGGATATTTTCATACCTATGTCAGCATAGGCGAGGCAAGCTCAGGCTCCTGCCTCAGCACCAGACGAGGCCTGAAGATCCAGAGACGACTGGGGAGGAATCCCCAGAGGCGCCTGGCAACTGGCACGGAGAGGGGCCTTTCCTGAGGCCACAGGGGCGGGTTCCTGAAGACCCCATCGTAACTCGAGAGTACCTGCCACAACTCAATAAAAACCAGAACCTTCTCCCCTGCAGGCTAGGTTAGGACCTTATCCACTGCGGCATCTCAGGGGCAATCAACTCGTCCCACGGGTACCTTGAACGGCTCATTCAAACCCTTGCTGTGACCCATGAAGTGCCCCGCCCCATCTGTCCCCAATCGAGAGGAAACCCGATGGTCCCGCTGCGACTCCTGAGGAGCCCTGTTTCCCCTGACAAGTTCCAGATGAGGGTCACTTTCCCTGTCTCGTCGGGAAAAGGTTTTCCATGCTCCTTTCCATCCCAAGAGTAGGCGCTGACAGCAGGAGAGTTGGCAGGAGCCTCAGGGTTCGGGTGACAATTCCCCTGAACCCCAAATTCCTCGTCCACATCCGATGGGCCTGACTGCCCTGCACTGCCTCGATTGCCTGCCCGAGGGTTGACTCCTGACCACTGGCAACTGTGACAACCCAAGGGTATCTTCAGGGCAAGACCCAGATCCCTGTGTCCGCTTGACGGGAAGCCTGACTCCGCTGCTGCAGCTGGGAAGGCAAGCAGACGTGCCAGCCTCCTGACGAGACGAGGCCTGACCTATTTGGTGGCTCCAGGGGAAACTCAAGACCTATGTCAGAATGGCCGAGGCCAGCTCAAGTTACCGCCTCAGCACGAGACGAGGCCTGATGAGCCAGGATGCCTGCAGAGGAATCCCCAGAAGCACCTGACCACTCGAACGGAGACTGGCCTCTCCTGAGGCTACAGGGGGGGTTCCCTGAGGTCCCCGACGTATCTCGAGAGGTTCCCACTGCAACACGAGAAAACCCTGTAGCTCCTCACCTACATGCGTGGTGAGGCCCTTGTCCAATGTGGCATCTCGGTGGAAAACACACCTTCTTTCCTGGAACTCGAAAGTCTCCTTCACACCCTTGCTTTGAGCCAGGAAGTGCACCACCCCACTCTTCCCCACAGGAGAGGATCACCTATGGTCTGGTGGCGACTCAAGAGGTGCCCCGTTTTCATCTGTGCAGGTCCAAATGAGGGTCCCTTTCCCTGCTCCGTCGGGAAAGGGTTGCGGGCGATCACTGGAATCCCAAGAGAAGTCGGTCGTAGCAGGAGAGTGGAGGGAGCCTCAGGCTTGGGAACCCCATTCCTGAAGTTCCCCAAATTCCTAGTTCACTCCAGATGAACCTGACTGCCCTGCACTGCTTCGATTGTCACCCCGAAGCTTGACTCCCGACACACTGGCACCTGTAACAGCCCTGAGGTTCTTCCAGGTCAAGTCTCAGATCCCTGTGTCCACTTGACGGGGCGCCTGATGCTGCAGCTGCAGCTGGGGTGGCAAGTAGACTTTCCTCGCTCCTGGCTAGAAGAAGCCTGACCCCCTGTGGCTCCAAGGATATTTTAATACCTACATCAGCGTAGGCTAGGCAAGCTCAGGCTCCTGCCTCAGCACCAGACAAGAACTGAGGATTTGACGACAATTGGGGAGGAATCCCCTGAGGTGCCTGGCAAGTGGCATGGAGATGGGCCTCTCGTGAGGCCACAGGGGCGAGTCCCTTAGGTCCCTGTCGTAACTCGATAGTACCCACCACAACTCGAGAAAAACCAGAAGCTTCTCAACTGCAGGCGAGGTGAGGCCCTTATCCGCTGCGGCATCTCAGGGGAAATCAACTCTTCCCACGGGTACCTCGAAAGGCTCCTTCAAACCCTTCCTGTGACACAGGATGTGCCCTGCCCCATTTGTCCCCAATCGAGAGGAAACTCGAGGGTCCCGCCGCGACTCATGAGGAGCCGTGGTTCCCCTGAGCAGCTCCAGATGAGGGTCCCTTTCCCTGCTCCATCGGGAAAAGGTTCTCGATGCTCCTTTCCATCCCAAGAGTATGTGCTGACAGCAGGAGATTTGGGAGGAGACTCTGAGTTCGGGCGACCCTACCCAGAACCGGCAAATGCCTCGTCCATTCCCGATGGAACTGACTGCCCTGCACTGCCATGATAGCCTGCCCGAGGGTTAACTCCCGACCCACTGGCACCTGTGACAACCCGGGGCTATATTCAGAGCAAGACCCAGATACCTGGGTCCGCTTGACGGGGAGCCTGACTCTGCTGTTGCACCTGGGAAGGCAAGCAGACATGCCAACCTCCTGATGAGACGAGGCCTGACATACGTGGGGGCTCCAGGGGAAACTCAAGACCTATGTCAGCATGACCCAGGCAAGCTCATGTTACCGCCTCAGCACCAGACGAGGCCTGAGGACCCGAGGATGCCTGGGGAGGAATCCCCAGAGGGACCTGACCACTGGCATGGAGACTGGCCTCTCCTGAGGCTAGAGGGGCGGTTCCCTGAGGTGCCCGACCTAACTCGAGAGGTCCCCGCTGCAACAGGAGAAAACTCAGTAGCTCCTCAACTACATGCATGGTGAGGCCCTTGTCCCATGTGGCATCTCGGTGGAAAACACACCTTCTTTCCTGTAAATCGAAAGTCTCCTTCAAACCCTTGCTTTGAGCCAGGAAGTGTCCCACCCCACCCTTCCCCACAGGAGAAGAATCCGAGGTTCTGGCGGCGACTCACGAGGAACCCCATTTTCATCTGAGCAGCTCCAGATGAGGGTCCCTTTCCCTGCTCCGTTGGGAAAGGGTTCCGGGCGCACCATGGCATTCCAAGAGGAGTCGCTGGCAGCAGGAGAGTGGAGGGAGCCTCAGGGTTCAGAATATCGTTCCTCAAGGACCCCAAATTCCTAGTTCACTCTATATGAACCTGACTAACCTGCACTGCCTAGACTGTCTCCCTGAGGCTTGACTCCCGACCCACTGGCACCTGTAACAGCCCTGAGGTTCTCCCAGGGCAAGACTCAGATCCCTGTGTCCGCTCGATGGGGAGCCTGACGCTGCACCTTCCACTGGGGTAGCAAGCAGACGTTCCCCGCTCCTGGCTTGATGAGGCCTGACCTCCTGTGGGGGCTCCAGTGATATTTAATACCTATGTCAGCATAGGCGAAGCACGCTCAGGCTCCTGCCCCCGCACTAGAAGAGGCCTGAGGATCCCACGAAAACTGGGGAGGAACTCCCAGAGGCGCCTGGCAACTGGCTTGGAGACGGGCCTCTCCTGAGGCCACATGGGCGGGTCCCTGAGGCCCCATCTTAACACTAGAGTAACTGCCGCAACTCGAGAAAAACCAGAAGTTTCTCCACTGCAGGCGAGGTGAGGCCCTTATCCGCTGTGGCATATCAGGGGAAATCAACTCTTCCCAGAGGAACCTCGTAACGCTCCTTCAAACCCTTGCTGTGAACCAGGAAGTGCACCGCCCATTCCGTCCCCAATCGAGAGGAAACCGGAGGAACCCTCCGTGACTCATGAAGAGACCTTTTTCCCCTGGGCAGCTCCAGATGAGGGTCCCTTTCCCTGCTCCTTTGGGAAAAGTTTCTCGGCGCTCCTTTCCATCCCAAGAGTAGGCGCTGACAGTGGAGAGGTGGGAGGAGACTCAGGGTTTGGGCGACCGATCCCCAGAGCCACCAAATGCCTCGTCCACTCCCAATGGACCTGACTGCCCTGCACTGCCTCGATTGTCTGCCCTAGGGTTGACTCCCGACCCACTGTCACCTGTGACAACCCGGTGGTATCTCCAGGGCAAGACCCAGATCCCTGTGTCCACTTGACGGGGAGCCTGACTCCGCTGTTGCAGCTGGGAAGCCAAGTGGACGTGCAAGCCTCCTGAGGAGACGAGGCTTGATATATGTGGGTGCTACAGGGGAAGCTCAAGACACATGTCAGCATGGCCGAGGCAAGCTCAGGTTACCACCTCAGCACCAGACGAGGCCTGATGACCCGGGGATGCCTGCGGAGGAATCCCCAAAGGCCCCTGACAACTGGCTAGGAGACTGGCCTCTTCTGAGGCTACAGGGGCGGTTCCCTGAGGTCCCCGACATAACTCGAGAGCTCCCTGCTGCAACCAGAGAAAACTCAGTAGCTCCTCACCTACATGCGTGGTGCGCCCTTGTCCAATGTGTCATCTCGGTGGAAAACATACCTTTTCTCCAGAAACTCGAAATTCTACTTCACAGGCTTGCTTTGAGCCAGGAAGTGCCCCACCTCACCCTTTCCCACAGGAGAGGATCCCCGAGGTTCCGGCGGCGACTCATGAGGAGGCCCGATTTCATCTGTGCAGCTCCAAATTAGGGTCCCTTTACCTCCTCAGTCGGGAAAGGTTTCTGGGCGCTCCCTGGCATCCCAAGAGGAGCCTCTGGCAGCAGGAGAGTGGAGGGAGCCTCAGGGTTCTGAACACTGATCCTCAAAAACCCCAAATACCTAGTTCACTCCAGATGAACCTGACTGCCCTGCACTGCCTCTATCATCACCCCGAGGCTTGACTCCCGACCCACTGGCAACTGTAACAGCTCTGAGGTACTTCCAGGGCAAGCCTCAGATCCCTGTGTGCCCTCGACAGGGCAGCTGATGCTGCAGCTACAGCTGGGGTGGCAAGCAGATGTTCCACCCTCCAGGCTAGACAAGGCCTGACCCCCTTTCGGGGATCTTGGGATATTTTAATATCTATGTCAGCAGAGGGGAGGCAAGCTCAGGTTCTTGCCTCAGCACCTGACGTAGCCTGAGGATCTGGCGACCACTGGGCAGGAAGCCCCAGAGGCGCCTGGCAACTGGCACAGAGACGGGCCTCTCCTGAGGCCACAGAGGCGGGTCCCTGAGTTCCCCGTCATAACTCGAAAGTACCGGCCGCAACCCGAGAAAACCAGAAGCTTCTCCCCTGCAGGCGAGGTGAGGCCCTTATCGGCTGCGGCATCTCAGGGGAAACCTACTCTCCCAAAGTGTACCTCGAAAGGCTCCTTCAAACCCTTGCTGTGACCCAGGAAGTGCCCCGCCTAATCCGTCCCCAATCAAGAAGAAACCCAAGGTCCCGCCCCAACTCATGAGGAGCCCTGTTTCCCCTGCGCAGCTCCAGATGAGGGTCCCTTTCCCTGCTCCGTCAGGAAAAGTTTCTCGGCGCCCCTTTCCATCCCAAGAGTAGGCGCTGACAGCAGGAGAGTTGGGAGGAGCCTCAGGGTTCGGGCGACCTTCCCCGGAACCCAAAATGCCTCGTCCACTCCCGATGGACAGGACTGCCTTTCACAGCCTCGATTTCCTGCCCGAGGGTTGAAAGCCTACCCGCTGGCACCTGTAACAACCCGGGGGTATCTCCAGGGAAAGAACAAGGTCCCTGTGTCCGCTTGACGGGGAGCTTGACTCCGCTGCTGCACCTGGGAAGGCAAGCAGACGTGCCAGCTTCCTCACGAGACGAGCCCTGACATATGTGGGGTCTCCGGTGGAAAGTCAAGACCTATGTCAGCATGGCCGAGGCAAGTTCAGGTTCCCGCCTCAGCACCAGACGAGGCCACAGGACCCAGAGATGCCCAGAGAATCCCCAGAGGCACGTGAGCCCTGGCTCGCAGACTGGAATCGCCTGAGGCTACAGGGGTGGTTCCCTGAGGTCCCCGACCTAACTCGAGAGGTCCCCACTGCAACACGAGAAAACCCAGTAGCTCCTCACCTACATGCGTGGTTAGGCCCTTGTCCAAGGTGGCATCTAGGTGGAAAACACACCTTTTTTCCTGGAACTCGAAAGTCTCTTTCACACCCTTGCTTTGAGCCAGGAAGTGCCCCACCCCACCCTTCCTCACAGGAGAGGATCCCCGAGGGTCCGGCGGCGACACATGAGAACGCCCGTTTTTTTGCGCAGCTCCAGTTGAGGGTCCCTTTCTCTGCTACGTCGGGAAAGGGTTCTGGACGCTCCCTGACATCCTAAGAGGAATCACTGGCAGCAGTAGAGTGGAGGGATCCTCAGGGTTCGGAACATGGTTCCTCAATTACCCTAAATACCTAGTTCATTCCAGATGAAACTGATTGCTCTACACTTCCTCGACTGTCACACCGAGGCTTGAATCCCGACCCACTGGCACCTGTAACATCCCTGAGGTACTTCCAGGGCAAGCCTCAGATCCCTGTGTCCGCTCGACTGGATGCCTGATGCTGCAGCTGAAGATGGGGTGGCAAGCAGACGTTCCCCTCTTCAGGCTAGAAGAGGGCTGAACCCCTGTGGGGGCTCCAGGGATATTTTAATACCTATGTCAACATAAGCGAGGCGAGTTCAGGTTCTTGCCTCAGCACCAGATGAGGCCTGAGGATCCGGCGATGATGGGCAGGTATCCCCAAAGGCGCCTGGCAACTGGCACGGAGACGTGCCTCTCTTGACGCCACAGGGGCGGGTCCCTGAGGTCCCCAGAGTAACTCGAGAGTACCCGCCGCAACTCGAGAAAAACCAGAAGCTTCTCCCCTGCAGGCGAGGTGAGGCCCTTATCCACTGCGTCATCTCAGGGGAAATCAACTCTTCCAACGCGTACCTCAAAAAGCTCCTTCAAACCCTTGCTGTGAAACAGGAAGTGCCCTGCCCCATCCTTCCCCATTCGAGAGGAAAACTGAGGGTCCCGCCTCAACTCATGAGTATCCCTGTTTCCCCTGCCAGCTCCAGATGAGGGTCCCTTTCCCTGCTCTGTCGGGGAAATGATGTCGGCGCTCCTTTCCATCCCAAGAGTAGGCGCTGACAGCAGGAGAGTTGGGAGGAGCCTCAGGGTTCGCCCGACCATTCTCCAGAATCCCCAATTGCCTCGTCCACTCCCTATGGACCTGACTGCCCTGCACTGCCTCGATTGCCTGCCCGAGGGTTAACTCCCGACCCACTGGCACCTGTGACAATCCGGCGTTATCTCCAGGGAAAGACCCCGTTCGCTGTGTCCACTTGATGGGAGCCTGACTCCACTGCTGCAGCTGGGAAGGCAAGCAGACGTGCCAGTCTCCTGTCGAGACGAGGCCTGATAAATGCGGAGGCTCCAGGGGAAACTCAAGATGTATGTCAGCATGGCCGAGGCAAGCTCAGGTTACCGCCTCAGCACCAGACGAAGCCTGAGGACCCGGGGATGCCTGCGGAGGAATCCCCAGAGGCACCTTCAACTGGCACGGAGACTGGGCTCTCCTGAGGCTACACGGCCGGTTCCC
>SJYF01000841.1:932699-960463 GCA_006410515.1 Procapra przewalskii
CTCCCGACCCACTGGCATCTGTAACATCCCTGAGGTACTCCCAGGGCAAGCTTCAGATCTCTGTGTCTGCTCGACGGGGCGCCTGACTCTGCAGCTGCAGCTGGGGTTGCAATCAGACTTTCCCCGCTCCAGGCTGGACGAGGCCTGACCCCTTGTGGTGGCTCCAGAGATATTTTAATACCTATGTCAGCGTAGGCAAGGCAAGCTCAGGCTCCTGCCTCAGCAGCAGACGAGGCGTGAGGATACGGCGACGACTTGCGAGGAATCCCCAGAGGCCCCTGGCACCTGGCACGGAGACGGGCCTCTCCTGGGGCCACAGGGGCGGGTCCCTAACGTCCGTCGTAACTAGAGAGTACCCGCCGCAACTCGAGAAAAACCAGATGATTCTCCCCTGCAGGCGAGGTGAGGCCCTAATCCGCTGTGGCATCTGAGGAAATCAACTCTTCCCACGGGTGCCTCGAAAGGCTCCTTCAAACCCTTGCTGTGACCCAAGAAATGCCCCGCCCCATCCGTCCACGATCGAGAGGAAACCAATGGGTGCCACCGCGACTCATGAGGAGCTCTATTTCCCCTGCACAGCTCCAGATGAGTGTGCCTTTCCCCGCTCTGTTGAGTAAAGTTTTTGGTGCTACTTTCCATCCCAAGAGTAGGCGCTGACAGTGGAGAGTTGGGAGGAGCCTCAGGGTTCGTGCGACCCTTCCCCAGAACCTCTAAATGCCTCGTCCACTCCTGATGGACCTGACTGCCCTGCACTGCCTCGATTGTCTGCCGGAGAGTTGACTCCCCACCCACTGGCACCTGTGACAACCCGGACGTATCTCCAGGGCAAGACCCAGATCCCTGGGTCCTCTTGGCGGGGAGCCTGACTCCACTGCTGCAGCTGGGAAGGCAAGCAGATGAGCCAGCCTCCTGACGAGAAGAGGCCTGACATATGTGGGGTCTAGAGGGGAAACTCAAGACCTTTCTTAGCATGGCCGATGGAAGCTCAGGTTACCGCCTCAGAACCAGACAAGGCCTGAGAACCCGGGGATGCCTGCGGAGGCATCCCCAGAGGCACCTGACCACTGGCACGGAGACTGGTCTCTCCTGAGGCTACAGTGGCATTTCCCTGAGGTCTCCGACATAACTCGACAGGTCCCCGCTGCAGCACGAGAAAACCCAGTAGCTCCTCACCTGCCTGCGTGGTGAGGCCCTTGTCAAATGTGGCATCTCGGTGGAAAACACACCTTCTTTCCTGGAACTCGAAAGTCTCCTTCACACCCTTGCTTTGAGCCAGGAAGTGCCCCACCCCACCCTTCCCCAGAGGAGAGTATCCCCGAGGGTCCGGCAATGACTCATGAGGAGACCTGTGTTCATCTGCGCAGCTCCAGAGGAGGGTCCCTTTCCCAGCTCCGTCGGGAAAGGGTTGAGGGCGCTCCCTGACATCCGAAGAGGAGTTGTTGACAGCACGAGAGTGGAAGGAGCCTCAGGATTCGGAACACCATTCCTCAAGGACCCCAAATTGCTAGTTTACTTCAGATGAACCTGACTGCCCTGCACTGCCTCCATTGTCACCCCGAGGCTTGACTCCAGACGCACTGGCACCTGTAATAGCCCTGAAGTATTTCTAGGGCAAGCCTCAGATCCCTGTGTCCGCTCCACGGGGCGCCTAACGCTGCAGCTGCATCTGGGGTGGGAAGCAGACATTCCCAGCTTCAGGCTAGACGAGGCCTGACCCCCTGTGGGGGATCCAGGGATATTTTTATACCTATGTCAGCATAGGCGAGACAAGCTCAGGCTCCTCCCTCAGCATCAGAGAAGGCCTGAGGATCCGGCGATGAATGGGGTGGAATCCCCAGGGGCCCCTGACAACTGTCACGGAGACGGGTCTCTACTGAGGCCACAGCAGCGGGTCCCTGAAGTCCCCGTCGTAACTCGAGAGTAACCACCGCAACTAGAGAAAAACCAGAAACTTCTCCCCTGCAGGCGAGGTGAGGCCCTTATCCACTGCGGCATCTCAGGGGAAATGAACTCTTCCCATGGTACCTCGAAAGGCTCCTTCTAACCCTTGCTGTGACCCAGGAAGTGCCACGCCCCACCGTCCCCAATCGAGAGGAAACCCAATGGTCCCCCTGCGACTCATGAGGAGCCCTGTTTCCCCTGCGCAGCTCCAGATGAGAGGCCGTATCCCTGCTCCGTCGAGAAAAGATTCTCGGTGCTCCTTTCCATCCCAAGAGTAGGCGCTGACAACAGAGGGTTGGGAGGAGCATCAGGGTTCGGGTGACCCTTCACCAGAACCCCCAAATGCCTCGTCCACTCCCGATGGACCTGACGGCACTGCACTGCCTCGATTGCCTGCCCAAGGGTTGACTCCCGACCCACTGGCAACTGTGACAACATGGGAATATCTCCAGGGTAAGACCCAGATCCATGTGTCTGATTGACTGGGAGCCTGACTCCGCTACTGCAGTTGGGAAGGGAAGCAGACGTGCCAGTCATCTGATGAGACGAGGTCTGACATATACGGGGGGTCCTGGGGAAACTCAAGACCTATGTCAGCATGGCCGAGGCAATCTAAGGTTACCGCCTCAGCACCAGAAGAGGCCTGAGATCCCGGGGATGCCTGCAGAGCGATCCCCAGAGGCACCTGACCACTGGCACGGAGACTCGCCTCTCCAGAGGCACCAGGGTCTGTTCCCTGAGTTCCCCGATGTAACTCGAGAGGTCCCGGCTGCAACACGAGAAAACCCAGTAGCTCCTCACCTACATGCATGGTGAGGCCTTGTCCAATGTGCATCTCGGTGGAAAACACACCTTCTTTCCTGGAACTCGAAAGTCTCCTTCATACCCTTGCTTTGAGCCAGGAAGTGCCCCACCACATCCTTTCCCACAGGAGAGGATCCCCGAGGGTCCGGCGGTGACTCATGAGGAGCTCCAATTTCATCTGAGCAGCTCCAGATGAGGGTCCTTTTCCCTGCTCCGTCCAGACAGGGTTCCGGGGGCTCCCTGGCATCCTAAGAGTAGTCGCTGGCAGCAGGAGAGTGGAGGTAATCTCAGGGTTTGGAACACCGTTCCTCAAGGACCCCAAATTCCTAGTTCACTTCAGATGAACCTGACTGCCCTGCTCTGCCTCGATTGTCACCCCGAGGCTTGAGTCCCAACACACTGGCACCTATAACAGGCCTGACGTATTTCCAGGACAAGCCTCAGATCCCTGTGTCCACCGAATGGGCAGGCTGACACTGCAGCTGAAGATGGGGGGGCAAGCAGACGTTCTCCGCTCCAGCCTAGACGAGGCCTGACCCCCTGTGTTGGCTCCAGGGATATTTTAATACCTATGTCAGCATAGGTGAGGCAAGCTCAGGCTCTTACCTCAGCACGAGACCAGGCCTGAGGATCCGGAGATGACTTGCGAGGAATCCCCAGAGGCACCTTGCAACTGGCAAGGAGCCGAGCCTCTCCTAAGGCTACAGGGGCGGGTTCCTGAGGTGCCCGTCGTAACTCTAGAGTACCTGCCTCAACTCTCGGAAAACCAGAAGCTTCTCCCATGCAGGAGAGGTGAGGCCCTTATCCATGCGTCATCTCAGGGGAAATCAAATCGTCCCATGGGTAACTCGAAAGGCTCCTTCAAACCCTTGCTGTGACCAAGGAAGTGCCCTGCCCCATCCGTCCCCAATTGAGAGGAAGCCCGAGGGTCCCGCCGAGACTCATGAGGAGCCCTGTTTCCCCTGAACAGCTCCAGATGAGGGTCCCTTTCCCTACTCCATTGGGAAAAGGTTCTCAGTGCTCGATTCCATCGCATGAGTAGGTGCTGACAGCAGTGGAGTTGGGAGGAACCTCAGGGTTCAGGCGACCCTTCCCCAGAAACCACAAATGCCTCGTTCACTCCCAGTGGACCTGAGTGCCCTGCACTGCCTCGATTGCCTGTCTGAGGGTTGACTCCCGATCAACTGGCAACTAGAACAAACCGGGGGTATCTCCAGGGCTAAACCCAGATCCATGGGTCTGCTCAAAGGGGAGCCTGATTCGGTTGCAGCAGCTGGGAAGGCAAGCAGGTGTGCCAGCCTCCTGACGAGACGTGGCCTGACATATGTGGGGGCTCCAGGGGAAACTCAAGACCTATGTCAGCATGGCCGATGCAAGCTCAGGTTATCGCCTCAGCACCAGACGAAGCCTGAGGACCCGGGGATGCCTGCGGAGGAATCCCCAGAGGCACCTTCAACTGGCACGGAGACTGGGCTCTCCTGAGGCTACACGGCCGGTTCCCTGCGGTCCCCGACATAACTAGAGAGGTCCCCACTGCAACACGGGAAAACCCAGTAGCTCCTCTTCTACATGCGTGGAGAGGCCCTTGTCCAATGTGGCATCTCGGTAAAAAACACACCTTTCCTGGAACTCGAAAGTCTCCTTCACACCCTTTCTTTGAGCCAGGAAGTGCCCCACCCCACCCTTCCCCACAGGAGAGGAACCCCGAGTGTACGGTGGCGACTCATGATGAGCCCCGTTTTCATTTGCACAGCTCCAGATGAGGGTCCTTTTCCCTGCTTCGTGGGGAAAGGGTTCCGGGCGCTGTCTGGCATCCCAAGAGAAGTCGCTGGCAGCAGGAGAGTGGAGGGAGCCTCAGGGTGCGGAACACCGATCCTAAAGTACCCCAAATTCCTAGTTCACTCCAGATGAACCTGACGGCTTTGCACTGCCTCGATTGTCACCCCGAGGCTTCACTCCCGACCCACTGCACCTGTAAGAGCACCGAGGTACTTAAAGGGAAAGCCTGAGATCCCTATGTCCTCTCGATGGGGCGCCTGACACTGCAGCTGCAGTTGGGGTGGCAAGCAGACATTCCCTGCTCCAGGCTATACAAGCCTGACCCACTGTGTTGGCTCCAGGGATATTTTAATACCTATGTCAGCATAGGCGAGGAAAGCTCCGGCTCCTTCCTCAGCACCAGACGAGTCCTAAGGATCTGGCGACGACTCGGGAGGAATCCCCAGAGGCGCCTGGCAACTGGCACGGAGACAGGCCTCTCTTGAGGCCACAGGTATGGGTCCCAGAATTCCCCATCATAACTCTAGAGTACCCGCCGCAACTCGAGAAAAACCAGAAGCTTCTCCCCTGCAGGCGAGGTGAGGCCCTTATCCACTGCGGCATCTCAGGGGAAATCAACCCTTCCCACGGGTACCTCGAAAGGCTCCTTCAAACCCTTGCTGTGATCTAGGACGTGCCCCACCCCATCTGTCCTCAATCGAGAGGAAACCCGAGGGACTCGCCACGACACATAAGGAGCCCTGTTTCACCTGCGCAGCTCCAGATGAGGGTCCCTTCACTGCTCCGTCGGAAAAAGGTTCTCGGCGCTCCTTTGCATCCCAAGAGTAGGCTCTGAAACAAGAGAGTTGGCAGGAGCTTCAGGGTTTGGGCGACCATTCCCCAAAACCTCCAAATGCCTGGTCCACTTCCAATGGACCTGACTGCCCTGCACTGCCTCGATTGCCTGCCCGAGGGTTGATTCCCGACCCACTGGTACCTGTGACAACCCGGGGGTATCTCCAGGGCAAGACCCAGATCCCTGGGTTCGCTTGACAGGGAGCCTGACTCCGCTGCTGCCGATGAGAAGGCAAGCAGACGTGCCAACCTCCTGGTGAGACGAGGTGTGACATATGCGGGGACTCCACGGTAAACACAAGATATATGTCAGCCAGGCCGAGGCAAGCTCATGTTACAACAAGCACCAGACGAGGCCTGACGACCTGGGGATGCCTGCAGAGGAATCTCCAGAGGCAGCTGACCACTGGAACGGAGACTGGCCGCTCTTTAGGCTACAGGGGGGTTGCTGAGATCCCCTACGTAACTCGAGAGGTCCCCGCTGCCACACGAGAAAACCCAGTAGCTCCTCACCTACATGCGTGGTTAGGCCCTTGTCCAATGTGGCATCTCGTTGGAAAACACACCTTCTTTCCTGGAACTCGAAAGTCTCCTTCACAGCTTGCTTTGAGCAAGGAAGTGCAAAACCCCACCCTTCCCCACTGGAGAGGATCCCCGAAGGTCCGGCGGCGACTCATGAGGAGCCCTGTTTTCATCTGCCCAGCTGCAGATGACTGTCCCTTTTCCCGCTCCATTGGGAAAGGATTCCAGGGGCTCCCTGGCGTCCCAAGAGGAATCGCTGGCAGCAGGAGAGTGGAGGGAGGCTCAGGGTTCGGAACACCGATCCTCAAGGACCCCACATTCCTAGTTCACTCCAGATGAACCTGACTGCCCTGCAATGCCTCAATTGTCACCCCGAGGCTTGACTCCCGATACACTGGCATCTGTAAGAGCCCTGAGGTACTTGCAGGGCAAGTTTCAGATCCCTGTGTCTGCTCGACAGGGAGCCTGACGCTGTAGCTGCAGCTGGGGTGGAAACAAGATGTTCCCTTCTCCAGGCTAGACGAGGCCTGACCCCCTGTGGGGGCTGGAGGGATATTTTCATACTTATGTCACCATAGGCGAGGCAAGCTCAGGTTCATGCCTCTGCACCAGGCTCATGCCTCTGCACCATAGGTGAGGCCTGAGGATCCAGCGACGACTGGGGAGGAATCCCCAGAGGCGCCTGGCAAATGGCACAGAGATGGGCCTCTCCTGAGGCCACAGGGGCGGGTCCCTGAGGTCCCCGTCGTAACTCGAGAGTACCCGTTGCAACTCGTGAAAAACCAGATGATTCTACCCTGCAGGCGAGGTGAGGCCCTTATCCACTGCGGAATCTAAGGGGAAATCAACTCTTCCCATGGGTACCTCGAAAGGCTCCATCAAACTCTTGCTGTGACTCAGGAATTGCCCCGCCCCATGCTTCCCCAATCGGGAGGAAACCCGAGGGTCCCGCCGCGACTCATGAGGAGCCCTGTTTCCTCTGTGAAGCTCCAGATGAGGTCCCTTTCCCTGCTCCGCCAGGAACAGTTACTCGGCGCACCTTTCCATCCCAAGAGTAGGCGCTGACAGCAGGAGAGTTGGGAGGAGCCTCAGAGTTCCAGAGACCTTTCCCGAGAACCCCCAAATGCCTCGTCCACTCCTGATGGACCTGACTGCCCTGCACTGCCTCGTTGAGTGCCTGAGGGTTGAATCCCGACCCACTGGCACCTGGACAAACCGGGCTTTTCTCCAGGGCAAGACCCAGATCCCTTTGTCCGCTTGACGGGGAGCCTGACTCCGCTGCTGCAGCTGGGAAGGCAAGCAGATGAGCCAGGCTCCTGACGAGATGAGGCCTGACATATTTGGGGTCTCCAGGGGAAACTCAAGACCTATGTTAGCATGGCCCATGAAAGCTCAGGTTACCGCCTTAGCACCAGACAAGGCCTGAAGACCCGGAGATGCCTGCGGAGGCATCCCCAGAGGCACCTGAACACTGGCACGGAGACTGGTCTCTCCTGAGGCTACAGAGGCAATTCCTTTAGGTCTCCGACATAACACGACAGGTTCCATCTGCAACACGAGAAAACCCAGTAGCTCCTCTTCTACATGCATGGATAGGCCCTTGTCCAATGTGGCATCTCGGTAAAAAACACACCTTCTTTCCTGGAACTCGAAAGTCTCCTTCACACCCTTTCTTTGAGCCAGGAAGTGCCCCACCCCACGCTTCCCCACAGGAGAGGATCCCCGAAGGTCCAGCAGCGATTCATGATGAGCCCCGTTTTCATTTGCACAGCTCCAGATGTGGATCCTTTTCCCTGCTCCGTGGGGAAAGGGTTCCGGGCGCTGTCTGGCATCCCAAGAGAAGTCGCTGGCAGCAGGAGAGTGGAGGGAGCCTCAGGGTGTGGAACACCGTTCCTAAAGTACCCCAAATTCCTAGTTCACTCCAGATGAACCTGACTGCTCTGCACTGCCTCGATTGTCACCCCGAGGCTTCACTCCCGATCCACTGCACCTGTAAGAGCACCGAGGTACTTCAAGGGAAATCCTGAGATCGCTGTGTCTGCTCGACGGGGCGCCTGAGGCTGCAGCTGCAGCTGGGGTGGCAAGCAGACGTTCCCCGCTCCAGGCTATACAAGCCTGACCCACTGTGTTGGCTCCAGGGATATTTTAATACCTATGTCAGCATAGGCGAGGAAAGCTCTGGCTCCTTCCTCAGCACCAGACGAGTCCTGAGGATCTGGCGACAACTCGGGAGGAATCCCCAGAGGTGCCTGGCAACTGGCACGGAGACAGGCCTCTCCTGAGGCCACAGGGACGGGTCCCAGAAATCCCCATCGTAACTCGAGAGTACCCGCCACAACTCGAGAAAAACCAGAAGCTTCTCCCCTGCAGGCGAGGTGAGGCCCTTATCCGCTGCGGCATCTCAGGGGAAATCTACTCTTCCCATGGGTACCTCGAAAGGCTCCTTCAAACCATTGCTGTGACCCAAGAAGTGCCCCGCCCCATCCGTCCCCAAAGGAGAGGAAACCCGAGGGACTCGCCGCGACACATAAGGAGCCCTGTTTCACCTGTGCAGCTCCAGATGAGGGTCCCTTTCACTGCTCCGTCGGAAAAAGGTTCTCGGCGCTCCTTTGCATCCCAAGAGTAGGCTCTGACAACAAGAGAGCTGGCAGGAGCTTCAGGGTTTGGGCGACCATTCCCCAAATCCTCCAAATGCCTGGTCCACTTCCGATGGACCTGACTGCCCTGCACTGCCTCGATTGTTTGTCCGAGGGTTGACTCCCGACCCACTGGTACTTGTGACAACCCAGGAGTATCTCCAGGGCAAGACCCAGATCCCTGGGTCTGCTTGACGCGGAGCCTGACTCCTCTGCTGCAGATGGGAAGGCAAGTAGACGTGCCAGCCTCCTGAGGAGACGAGGACTGACATCTGTTGGGGCTCCAGGGGACACTCAAAACGTATGTCAGCATGGCCCAGGCAAGCTCAATCTACCGCCTCATCACCAGACGAGTCCTGAGGACCTGGGATTGCCTGCAGAGGAATCCCCAGAGGCACCTGACCAATGCCACGGAGAATGGCCTCTCCTGAGGCTACGGGGGGGATGGTTCCCAGAGGTCCCCAATGTAACTCGTGAGGTCCCCGCTGCAACACGAGAAAACCGAGTAGCTCATCATCTGCATGCGTGGTGAGGCCCTTGTCCAATGTGGCATCTCGGTAGAAATCACACCTTCTTTCCTGGAAGTCGAAAGTCTCCTTCACACCCTTGCTTTGAGCCAGGAAGAGCCCCACCCCTCCATTCCCCACAGAAGAGGATCCACGAGGGTCCAGCTGCGACTCATAAGGAACCCCGATTTCATCTGGGCAGCTCCAGATGGGGGTCCCTTTCCTGCTCCATTGGAAAAGGTTTCAGGGCGCTCCCTGGCATTCCAAATGGAGTCTCTGACAGCGGGAGTGTGGAGGGAGCCTCAGGGTTCGGAACACCGTTCTCAAGGACGCCAAATTCCTAGTTCACTCCAGATGAACCTGACTGCCCTGCACTGCCTCGCTTGTCACCCCGAGGCTTGACTCCCCACCCACTGGCAGCTGTAAAAGCCCTGAGGTACTTCCAGGGCAAGACTCAGATCCCTGGGTTCGGACTACGGGGCCTGACGCTGCAGCTGCAGTTGGGGTTGCAAGCGGACGTTCCCCGCTCCAGGCTAGACGAGGCCTGACCCCCTGTGGGGGCTCCAGGGATATTTTAATACCTATGTCAGCATAGGCGAGGCAAGCTCAGGCTCCTGCCTCAGCACTAGACGAGGCCTGAGGATCCGGCGACGACTGGGGTGGAATCCCCAGAGGCGCCTGGCAAATTGCACGGAGACAGGCCTCTACTGAGGCCACAGGGGCGGGTCCCTGAGGTCCCCGTCGTAACTCGCGAGTACCCGGCGTAACTCGAGAAAAACCAGAAGCTTCTCCCCTGCAGGCGAGGTGAGGCCCTTATCTGCTGTGGCATCTCAGGGGAAATCAACTCTTCCCACGGGTACCTCGAAAGTCCTCTTCAAACCCTTGATTTGACGCTGGAAGTACCCCGCCCCAACTGTCCCCAATCGAGAGGAAACCTGAGGGTCACTGCGT
Organism: Procapra przewalskii; assembly: GCA_006410515.1. Lineage (NCBI taxonomy): Eukaryota > Metazoa > Chordata > Mammalia > Artiodactyla > Bovidae > Procapra > Procapra przewalskii. The sequence goes on from SJYF01000841.1 coordinate 942,673, forward strand.
GACTCATGAGGACCCCTGTTTCCCCTGCATAGTTCCAGATGAGGGTCCCTTTCCCTGCTCCGTCGAGAAAAGGTTCTTTGCGCTCCTTTCCATCCCAAGAGTAGGGGCTGACAGCAGGAGTGTTTGGAGGAGCCTAAGAGTTTGGGCAACCCTTCCCCAGAACACCCAAATTCCTCGTACACTCCCGATGGACCTGACTGCCCTGCACTGCCTCGATTGCCTGCCCGAGTGTTGACTCCGACACCCTGGCACCTGTGACAACATGGGGGTATCTCCAGGGCAAGTCCAAGATCCATGTGTGCGCTTGATGGTGAGCCTGAATCCGCTGCTGAAGCTTGGAAGGCAAGCAGACATGCCAGCCTCCTTCCGAGAAGAGGCCTGATACACGTGGGGGCTCCAGGGGAAACTCAAGACCTATGTCAGCTTGGCCGAGGCAAGCTCATGTTACCACCTCAGCACCAGTCGAATCCTGAGGACACAGGGATGCCTGCGGAGGAAACCCCAGAGGCTCCTGAACACTGGCACGGAGACTGGCCTCTCCTGAGCCTACAGGGGCGGTTCCCTGAGGTCGGCGATGTAACTCGAGAGGTCATTGCTGAAACAAGAGAAAACCCTGTAGCTCCTCACCTACATACTCGGTGGAAAACACACCTTCTTTCCTGGAACTCGAAAGTCTCCTTCACACCCTTGCTTTGTGCCAGGAAGTGCCCCGCCCCATCCGTCCCCAATCAAGAGGAACCCGAGATTCCATAAAGGACTCATGAGGAGCCCTGTTTTCCCTGCGCAGCTCCAGATGAGGGTCCCATCCCTGCTCCATCGGGAAAAGGTTCTCGGTGCTCGTTTATATCCCAAGAGTAGGTGCTGACAGCAGGAAAGTTGGGAGTAGCCTCAGGGTTTGGGCGACCCTTCCCAGAACCCCCAAATGCCTCGTCCACTCCCGATGCCCCTGACTGCCCTGCACTGCCTCGATGGCCTGCCTGAGTGTTGACCCCTAACGACTGGCACCTCTGACAACCCGGGGGTATCTCCAGGGCAAGACCCAGATCCCTGGGTCCGCTTGACGGAGAGCCTGACTCAGCTGCTGCAGCTGGGAAGGCAAGCAGAGGTGCCACCGTCCTGACAGGACCAGGCTTGACATATGTGGGGGCTCCAGGGAAAACTTAAGACCTATGTCAGCATGGCTGAGGCAAGATCAGGTTACTGCCTCAGCACCACATGAGGCCTGAGGAACCGGGGATGACTGCGGAGGAACCCCCAGAAGCACCTGACCACTGGCACGGAGACTGGTCTCTCCTGAGGCTACAGGGGCGGTTCCCTGAGGGCTCTGACATAACTCGAGATGTCTCTGCTGGAACAGGAGAAAACCCAGTAGATCCTTACCTACATACGTGGTGAGGCTCTAGTCCAATGTGGCATCTCTGTGGAAAACACACCTTCTTTACTGGAACTCAAAAGTCTCCTTCACACCATTTCTTTGAGCCACGATGTGCCACACCCCACCCTTCCCCACAAGAGAGGATCCCCTAGTGTCCAGCAGCCACTCATGAGGAGCCCCGTTTTCATTGCACAGCTCCAGATGAGGGTCCATTTCCCTGCTCCGATGGGAAAGGGTTCAAGGCGCTACCTGGCATCCCAAGAGGAGTCGCTGGCAGCAGGAGAGTGGAGGGAGCCTCACGGTTTGGAACATCGTTCCTCAAGTACCCTAAATTCCTAGTTCACTCCAGATGAACCTGACGGCCCTGCACTGCATCGATTGTAACTCCGAGGCTTGACTCCCGACCCACTGGCACCTGTACCAGCCCTGAGGTACTTCCAGGGCAAGCCTCATATACCTGTGTCCGCTAGACTGCGTGTGTGATGCTGAAGCTGCAGCTGGGGTGGCAAGCAGACGTTCCCTGCTCCAAGCTAGACGAGGCCCGACCGCTGTGGGGGCTCCAGGGATAATTTAATATCCATGTCAGCATAGACGAGGCAAATTCAGGCTCCTGCCTCAGCACCAGACAAGTCCTGAGGATCCGGCAACGACTGGGGAGGAATCTCCAGAGGCGCCTGGCAACTGGCACGGAGACGGGCCTCTCCTGAGGCTACAGGGGCCTGTCCCTGAGGACCCCATCAAAACTTTGAGAGTACCCACCGCAACTCGAGAAAAACCAGAAGCATCTCCCCTGCAGGCGAGGTGAGTCCCTTATCCGCTGTGGCATCTCAGGGGAAATCAACTCTTCCCACGTGTACCTCGAAAGGCTACTTCCAACCCTTGATGTGACCCAGGAAGTGCCCGCCCCATCCATCGCCAATCGAGAGGAAACCCGATGGTCCCGCCAAGATTCATGAGGAGCCCTGTTTAGCCTGGGCAGCCCAGATAAGGGTCCCTTTCCTATTCCATCGGGAAAAGGTTCTCGGCGCTCCTTTCCATCCCAAGAGTAGGCGCTGACAGCAGGAGAGTTGGGAGGAGCCTCAGGGTTCACGCGACCATTCTCCAGAATCCCCAGTTGCCTCTTCCACTCCCTATGGACCTGACTGCCCTGCACTGCCTCGATTGCCTGCCCAAGGGTTGACTCCCGACACACTGGCACCTGTTACAATGCGGGGGTATCTCCAATGCAAGACCCAGATCACTGGATCCACTTGAAGGGGAGCCTGACACTGCTGCAGCAGCTGGGAAGGCAAGCAGACGTTCCAGCCTCCTAACGAGATGAGGCCTGACATATGTGGGATCTCCAGGAGAAACTCAAGACCTATATCAGCATGGCCAAGGCAAGCTCAGGTTACCGCCTGGGCACCAGATGAGGCCTGAGGACACGGGGATGCTTGCGGAGGTATCCACAGAGGCACCTGAACACAGGCACGGAGACTGGCCTCTTCTGAGGCTACAAGGGCGGTTCCCTGAGGTCCCCGACATAACTTGAGTGGTCCCCGCTTCAACACGAGAAAAGCCAGTAGCTCCTCACCTTTATGCGTGCTGAGGCCCTCGTCCAATATGGCATCACGGTTGAAAACACACCTTCTTTCCTGAAACTCGAAAGTCTCCTTCAAACCATTGCTTTGAGCCAGCAAGTGCCCCACCCGACTTTTCCCCACAGGAGAGAACCCCTGAGGGTCCGGGGCGACTCATGAGGTGCCCCGTATTCATCTGCGCAGCTCCAGATGAGTGCCCCTTTCCCTGCTCCGTCGGGAAAGGGTTCTGGTCGCTCCATGGAATCCCAAGAGGGGTCGCTGGCAGCGGGAGAGTAGAGGGAGCCTCAGGGTTCAGAACACCGTTCCTCAAGGCCCACAAATTCCTAGTTCACTCCAGATGAACCTTACTGCATGCACTGCCTCGATTGTCACACCGAGGCTTGACTCCCGACCCACTGGCATTGTAACAGCCCTGAGGTACTTTGAGAGCAAGCCTCAGATTCCTGTGTCCGCTCGACGGGGCACCTGACGCTGCAGCTAGAGCTGGGGTGGCAAGCAGTGGTTCCCCACTCCAGGCTAGACGAAGCCTTACCCCCTGTGGGAGCTCCAGGGATATTTTAATACCTATACAACATAGGCGAGGCAAGCTCAGGCTCCTGCCTCAGCACCAGACGAGGCCTGAGGATCCGGCTACGACTGGGAAGGAATCCCCAGAGTCGCATGTCAACTGGCACGGAGACGGGCCTCTCCTGAGACCACAGGGGCGGGTCCCTGAGGTCCCTGTCATAACTCGAGAGTACCCGCCGCAACTCGAAAAAAAGCAGAATCTTCTTCCCTGCAGGCGAGGTGAGGCACTTATCCACTGCAGCATCTCAGGGGAAACCAACTCTTCCCACAGGTACCTCAAAAGGCTCCTCAAAACCTTGATGTGACCCAGGAAGTGCCCCGCCCCATCCATCCCCAATCAAGAGGAAACCAGAGGGTCCTGTCGCGACTCATGAGGAGCCCTGTTTCCCCTGCGCAGCTCCAGAGGAGGGTCCCTTTCCCTGCTCCGTCGGGAAAAGGTTCTCAGTGCTCCTTTGTATCCCAAGAGTAGGTGCTAACAGCAGGAGAGTTGGGAGTAGCCTCAGGGTTCAGGTGACCCTTTCCAGAACCCCCAAATGCCTCGTCCATCCAGATGGCCCTGACTGCCCTGCACTGCCTCGATTGCATGCCCGAGTGTTGACTTCCTACCCATGACACCTCTGAAAACCCGGGGGTAACTCCAGGGCAAGACCCAGATCCCTGGGTCCGCTTGACGGCGAGCCTGACTCTGCTGCTGCAGCTGGGAAGGCAAGCAGACGTGCCACCGTCCTGACGAGACGAGGCCTGACATATGTGGGGGCTCCAGGGGAAACTCAAGACCTATGTCAGCATGGCCGTGGCAAACTCAGGTAACCGCCTCAGCACCAGATGAGGCTGAGGAACCGCGGATGCCTGCGGAGGAATCCCCAGAAGCACCTGACCACTGTCACGGAGACTGGCCTCTCCTGATGCTCCAGGGGCAGTTCCCTGAGGGCCCCGACGTACGTCGAGATGTCCCCGCTGCAGCAGGAGAAAACCCAGTAGATAATCACGTACATACGTGGTGAGGCCCTAGTCCAATGTGGCATCTCGGTGGAATACACATCTTCTTTACTGGAACTCGAAAGTCTCCTTCACACCCTTGCTTTGAGCCAGGAAGTGTCCCACCCCACCCTTCCCCACAGAAGAGGATCCCTGAGTGTCCTGCGGCCACTCATGAGGAGCCCTGTTTTCATCTGCGCAGCTCCAGATGAGGGTCCCTTTTCTTGCTCCAACGGGAAAGGTTTCCAGGCACTCCCTGGCATCCCAAGAGGCGTCGCTGGCAGCAGGAGAGTGGAGGGAGCCTCGGTTTGGAACACCTTTCCTCAAGGACCCTAAATTCCTAGTTCACTCCAGATGAACCTGACGGCCCTGCACTGCATCAATTGTAACCCTGAGGCTTTGACTCTCGACCCACTGGCACCTGTACCAGCCCTGAGGTACTTCCAAGGCAAGCCTCAGATCCCTGTGTCCGCTCCACGGGGCGCCTGACACTGCAGCTGCAGCTGGGGTGGCAAGCAGACCTTCCCTGCTCCAGGCGAGACGGGGCCTGACCCGCTGTGGGGGCTCCAGGGATATGTTAATATCCATTTCAGCATAGGCGAGGCAAGCTCAGGCTCCTGCCTCAGCACCAGACGAGTCCTCAGGATCCAGCGACGACTGAGGAGGAATCTCCAGAGGCGCCTGGCAACTGGCACAGAGACGGGCTTCTCCTGAGGCTACAGGGGCCTGTCCCTGAAGTCCCCGTCGAAACTCGAGAGTACCCGCCACAACTCGAGAAAAATCAGAAGCTTCTCCCCTGAAGGCGAGGTGAGGCCCTTATCCGATGTGGCATCTCAGGGGAAATCAACTGTTCCCACGTGTACCTTGAATGGATCCTTCCAACCCTTGCTGTGACCCAGGAAGTGCCCCACCCCATCCATCCCCAATGGGGAGAAAACCTGAGGGACCCGCCACGACTCATGAGGAGCCCTGTTTCCCCTGCGCAGCTCCAGATAAGGGTCCCTTTCCCTATTCCATAGGGAAAAGTTTCTCGGCTCTCCTATCTATCCCAGGAGTAGTTGCTGATAGCAGGAGAGTTGGGAGGAGCCTCAGGGTTTGGGCGACACTTCCTCAGAATCGCCAAGTGGCTCATCCACTGCCGACGGACCTGAGTGCCCTGCACTTCTTCGATTGCCTGCCCGAGGGTTGACTCCCGACCCACTGGCACCTGTGAAACCTGGGGGTATCTCCAGTGCAAGACCCAGATCCCTCAGTCCGCTTGATGGGGAGCTTGACACCGCTACTGCAGCTGGGAAGGCAATCAGACGTGCCAGTCTCCTGACGAGACGAGGTCTGACCTATGTGGGGCCTCCAGGGGAAACTGAAGACCTATGTCAGCAATACCGAGGCAAGCTCAGGTTACCGCCTCAGCACCAGATGAGGCCTGAGCAACCGGGGATGCCTGTGGAGGAATCCCCAGAAGCACATGACCACTGGCACGGAGACTGGCCTCTCCTGAAGCTACAGGGGCGGTTCCCTGAGGTCCTCGACGTAACTCGAGAAGTCCCCACTGCAACACGAGAAAACCCAGTAGATCCTCACCTACATATGTGGTGAGGCTCTTTTCCAATGTGGCATCTCGGTGGAAAACACACCTTCTTACTGGAAGTCGAAAGTCTCATTCACACCCTTGCTTTGAGCCAGGACATGCCCCATGCCACCCTTCCCCATAGGAGAGGATCCCCGAGTGTCCGGCGGCCACTCATGAGGAGACCCGTTTTCACCTGCACAGCTCCAGATGAGGGTCCCTTTCCCTGCTCCTTCCGGAAAGGGTTCCAGGCGCTCCCTGGCATCCCAAGAAGAGTCGCTGGCAGCAGCAGAGTGGAGGGAGCCTCAGGGTTCGGAATACCGTTCCTCAAGGACCCTAATTTCCTAGTTCACTCCAGATGAAACTGACGGCCCTGCACTGCATCGATTGTAACACCGAGGCTTGACTCCCGACCCACTGGCAACTGTACCAGCCCTGAGGTACTTCCAGGGCAAGCCTCAGAAACCTGTGTCCGCTCGATGGGGCGTCTGACGCTGCAGCTGCAGCTGGGGTGGCAAGCAGACGTTCCTCACTTCAGGCTAGATGAGGCCTGACCCCCTATGGGGGTTCCAGGGATATTTTAATATCCATGTCAGCATAGGCGAGGCAAACTCAGGCTCCTGCCTCAGGAGCAGATGAGTCCTGAGTATCCGGCAATGACTGGGGAGGAAACTCCAGAGGCCCCTGGCAACTGGTATGGAGACGGGCCTCTCCTGATGCTACAGGGGACTGTCCCTGAGGTCCCTGCCAAAACTCGAGAGTACCCACCGCAATTCGAGAAAAATCAAAAGCTTCTCCCCTGCAGGCGAGGTGAGGCCCTTATCCGCTGTGGCATCTCAGGGGAAATCAACTCTTCCCACGTGTACTTCGAAATGCCATTCCAACCCTTGCTGTGACACAGGAAGTGCCCCGCCCCATCCATCCCCAATAGAGAGGAAACCCGATGGACCCACCACCACTCATGAGGAGCCCTCTTTCCCCTGGGCAGCTCCAGAAAAGGGTCCCTTTCCATATTCCGTCGGGAAAAGGTTCTCTGCACTCCTTTCCATCCCAAGAGTAGGCGCTGACAGCAGGAGAATTGGGAGGAGCCTCAGGGTTTGGGCGACCCTTTCCTTGAACACCCAAATGCCTCGTCCACTCGCGATGGACCTGACTGCACTGCACTGCCTCTATTGCATGCCTGAGGGTTGACTCCTGACCCACTGGCACATATGACAACCCGGGGGTATCTCCAGTGCAAGACCCAGATCCCTGGGTCCACTTGACGGGGAGCCTGACACCGCTGCAGCAGCTGGGAAGGCAAGCAGACGTCCCAGCCTCCTGACGAGATGAGGCCTGACATATGAGGGATCTCCAGGGAAAAGTCAAGACCTATATCAACATGGCCGAGGCAAGCTCAGTTTACTTCCTGGGCACCAGATGAGGCCTGAGGACCCAGGGATGCCTGCAGAGGAATTCCCAGAAGCACCTGACCACTGGCAAGGTGACTGGCCTCTCCAGAGGCTACAGGGCGCTTCCCTGAGGGCCCCGATGTACCTCGAGATGTCCCCGCTCCAACAGGTGAAAACCCAGTAGATCCTCACTAGATAGGTGGTGAGGCTCTTGTCCAATGTGGCATCTCGGTGGAAAAGACATCTTCTTTACTGGAACTCGAAAGTCTCCTTCACACCCTTGCTTTGAGCCAGGAAGTGCCCCACCCCACCCTTCCCCACATGTGAGGATCCCCTAGGGTCCAGCGGCGACTCACGAGGAGACCTGTTTTCATCAGGGCAGCTCCAGATGAGGGTACCTTTCCCTGCTCCGTCGTGAAAGGGTTCCGGGCGCTCCCTGGCATCCCAAGAGGAGTCGATGGCAGCAGGAGATTGGAGGGAGCCTCAGGGTTCAGAACACCATTCCTCAAGAACCCCAAATTCCTAGTTCACTCCAGATGAACCTGACTGCCCTGCACTGCCTCGATTGTCACCCCGAGGCTTGACTCCCGACCACTGGCACCTGTAACAGGCCTGAGGTACTTCCAGGGAAAGCCTCAGATCACTGTGTCCGCTCGACGGGGCGCCTGACACTGCAGCTGCAGCTGGGGTGGCAAGCACACGTTCCGTGCTCTAGGCTAGACGAGGCCTGACCCCCTGTGGGTGCTCCAGGGATATTTTAATACCTATGTCAGCATAGGCGAGGCAAACTCAAGCTCCTGCCTCAGCACCAGACGAGGCCTGAGGATCCTGCGACGACTGGGGAGGAATCCCCAGAGGCGCTTGGCAACTGGCACGGAGACGGGCCTCTCCTGAGGCCACAGAGGCGGGTCCCTGAGGTCCCGTCGTAACGCGAGAGTACCACCATAACTCGAGAAAAACCAGAAGCTTCTCCACTCCAGGGGAGGTGAGGCCCTTATCCACTGCAGCATCTCAGGGGAAATCAACTCTTCCAACGGGTACCTCGAAAGGCTCCTTCAAACCCTGGCTGTGACCCAGGAAGTGGCCGGCCCCATCCGTTCCCAAGCGAGAGTAAACCCGAAGGTCTGGCCACGACTCATGAAGAGCCCTGTTTACCCTGCTCAGCTCCAGATGAGGGTCCCATTCCCTGCTTCTTTGGGAAAATTTTCTCGGCACTCCTTTCCATCCCAAGAGTATGCGATGACAGCAGGATAGTTGTGAGGAGCCTCAGGATTCAGGCGACACTTCCCCAGAACCCCCAAATGCCTCGTCCACTCCCGATAGACTTAAATGTGCTGCACTGCCTCGATTGACTGCCCGAGGGTTGATTCCCGACCCACTGGAAACTGTGACAACCCGGGGGTATCTCCAGGGCAAGACCCAGATCACTGGGTCTGCTTGATGGGGAGCCTAACTCTGCTGCTGCAGTTGGGAAGGCAAGCAGACGTGCCAGCCTCCTGATGAGCCGAGAACTGACATATGTGGGGGCTCCAGGGGAAACTCAAGACCTATGAAAGCATGGCTGAGGCAAGCTCAGGTTACCGCCTAAGCACCAGATGAGGCCTGATGACCCGGGAATGCCTGCGGAGGAATGCCCTGAGGCACCTGACTACTGGCACGGTGACTGGACTCTCCTGAGGCTACAGGGTTGGTTCCCAGAGGTCCCCGACATAACTCAAAAGGTCCCCGCTGCAATAAGAGAAAACCCAGTAGCTCCTCACCTACATGCGTGGTGAGGCCCTTGTCCAATGTGACATCTCGTTGGAGAACACACCTTCTTTCCTGGAACTCGAAAGTCTCCTTCACACCCTTGCTTTGAGCCAGGAAGTACCCCACCCTACCCTTCCCCACAGGAGAGGATCCCCGAGGGTCCGATGGCAACTCAGGAGGAGCCCCGTTTTCATTTGCACAGATCCAGATGAGGGTCCCTTTTCCTGCTCCGTCGGGAAAGGTTTCTGGGCACTCCCTGTCATCCCTAGAGGAGTCGCTGGCATCAGGAGAGTGGAGGAAGCCTCAGAGTTCGGAACACCGTTCCTCAAGGACCCCAAATTCCTAGTTCACTCCAGATGAACCTGACTGCCCTGCACTGCCTCGATTGTCACCCCGAGGCTTGACTCCCGACCCCCTGGCACCTGTACCGGCCCTGAAATACTTCCAGGGCAAGCCTCAGATTCCTGTGTCCACTCGTAGGGGCGCCTGACGCTGCAGCTGCACCTGGGGTAGCAAGCAGACGTTCACCGCTCCAGGCTAGACGAGGCCTGACCCCCTGTGGGGGCTCCAGTAATATTTAATACCTATTTCAGCACAGGCGAGGCAAGCTCAGGCTCCTGCCTCAGCACCAGACGAGGCCTGAGGATCCAGCGACGACTGTGGAGAAATCCCCAGAGGCGGCTTGCAACTGGCACGGAGCCTTCCTCTCCTGAGTCCAGAGGGGTGGGTCCCAGAGGGCCCCATCATAACTCGAGAGTACCTGCCTCAACTGGAGAAAAACCTGAAGCTGCTCCCGTGCAGGCGAGGTGAGGCCCTTATCCAATGCGGCATCTCAGGGGAAATCAACTCTTCCCATGGGTACCTCGAAAGGCTCCTTCAAACCCTTGCTGAGAACCAGGACGGGAGCGCCACATACGTCCCCAATCGTGAGGAAATCCGAGGGTCCCGCCACGACTCATGAGGAGCTCTGTTTCCCCTGTGCAGCTCCAGATGAGTGTCCGTTTTCCTGCTCCATTGTGAAAAGCATCTCGGTGCTCCTTTCCATCCCAAGAGTAGGCGCTGACAGCAGGAGAGTTGGGAGGATCTTCAGGGTTCGGGCGACCCCTCCCAGAACCCCCAAAAGCCTTGTCCACTCCCGATGGACTGACTTCCCAGCACTGCCTCTATTGCCTGTCCGAGTGTAGACACCTGACCCACTGGTATTGTGACAACCCGGGGGTAACTCCAGTGACTAGACCCAGATCCCTGTGTCCGCTTGACAGGGAGCCTGACTCCGCACCTGCAGCTGGGAAGGCAAGCAGACGTGCCAGCCTCCTGACAAGAAGAGCTCTGACATATGTTGGGGCTCCAGGGGAAACTCAAGACCTATGTCAGCATGGCCAAGGCAAGCTCAGGTTACCGCCTCAGCACCAGAAGAGGTCTGAGTACCTGGGGATGCCTGGGGAGGAATCCCCAGAGGCACCTGACCACTGGCACGACGACTGGCCTCTCCTAAGGCTACAGGGGCGGTTCCCTGAGGTCCCAGATGTAACTCGAGAGGTCCCCGCTGCAAGACGTGAAAACCCAGAAGCTCCTTACCTACATGCGTGGTGAGGCCCTTTTCCAATATGGCACCTCGGTGGAAAACACACCTTCTTTCCTGGAACTCGAAACTCTCCTTCATACCCTTGCTTTGAGCCAATAAGTGCCCCACCCTAACCTTCCCCATAGAGAGGATCTCTTAGTGTCCGGCGGCGACTCATGAGGAGCTCGGTTTTCATCTGCGCAGCTCCAGATGAGGGTCCCATTCCCTGCTCCAATGGGAAAGGTTTCTGGGCACTACCTGACATCCCACGAGAAGTCGCTGGCAGCAGGAGTGTGGAGGGAGCCTCAGGGTTCGGAACACCGTTCCTCAAGGACCCCAAATGCCTAGTTCACTCCAGATGAACCTGACTGCCCTGCACTGCCTCGATTGTCATCCTGAGACTTGACTCCCGACCCACTGGCATCTGTAACAGCCCTGAGGTACTTCCAGACCAAGCCTCAGATCCCTGTGTCCTCTCAATGTTGCACCTGACCATGCAGCTGCAGCTGGGGAGTCAAGAAGACGTTCCCCGCTCCAGGCTAGATGAGGCCTGACCCCATGTGGGGGCTCCAGGGATATTTTAATACCTATGTCAGCATAGGCGAGACAAACTCAAACTCCTGCCTCAGCACCAGACGAGGCCTGAGGATCCTGCGACAACTGGGGAGGAATCCCCAGAGGTGCTTGGCACGTGGCACGGAGACGGGCCTCTCCTGAGGCCACAGTGGCTGGTTCCTGAGGTCCCCTTCGTAACTCGAGAGTACCACCGCAACTCGAGAAAAACTGGAAGCTTCTCCCCTGCAGGTGAGGTAAGGCCCTTATCCGCTGCATCATCTCAGGGGAAATCAACTGTACCCACGTGTACCTCGAAAGGTACCTTCAAACCCTTGCTGTGACCAAGGAAGTGCCCCACCCCATCAGTCCCCAATCGCAAGGAAACCCAAGTGTCCCGCCGCAACACATGAGGAGCCCTGATTCCCCTGTGCAGCTTCAGATGAGGGTCCCTTTCCCTGCTCCTTTGGTAAAGTTTCTCGGCGCTCCTCTCCATCCCAAGAGTAGGCGCTGACAGCAGGAGAGTTGGGAGGAGCCTCAGGGTTCGGGTGACCCTTCCCCAGAACCCCCAAATGCCTCGTCCACTCCCGATGGACCTGACTGTCCTGCACTGCCTCGATTGCCTGCCCGATGGGTTGACTCCGGACCCACTGGCACCTGTGACAACCTGCGGGTATCTGCAGGGCAAGACTCAGAACCCTGTATCCGCTTGATGGTGAGCCTGACTCTGCTGCTGCAGCTGGGAGGGCAAGCAGACATGCCAGTCTCCTGAAGAGATGAGGCCTGACATATGTGGGGGCTCCAGAGGAAACTCAAGACCTATGTCAGCATGGCCGAGGCAAGCTCAGGTAACCGCCTCAGCAGGAGACGATGCCTGAGGACCCGGGGATGCCTACGGAGGAATCCCCAGAGTCACCTGACCACTCTCATGGAGACTGGCCTCTCCTGAGGCTACAGGAGCGGTTCCCTCAGGTCCCCGACGTAACTAGAGAGGTCCTCGCTGCTACACTAGAAAACCCAGTAACTCCTCACCTACATGCATGATGAGGCCCTTGTCCAATGTGGCATCTCGGTGGAAAACACAGTTTCTTTCCTAGATCTCGAAAGTCTCCTTAACACCCTTGCTTTGAGCCAGGACATGCCCCCCCTCCCTTCCCCACAGGAGAGTATACCCGAAGGTCCGGCAGTGACTCATGACGAGCCCCGTTTTCATCTGTGCAGCTACAGTTGGGGGTCTCTTTTCCTGCTCCGTCGGGAAAGGCTTCCGGGCGCTCCCTGGCATCCCAAGAGGAGTCGCTGGCAGCAGGAGAGTGGAGGGAGCCTCAGGATTCGGAACACCGTTCCTCTAGAACCCCAAATTCCTAGTTCACTACAGATGAACCTTACTGCCCTGCACTGCCTCGATTGTCATCCCAAGGCTTGACTCCCTACCCATTGGCACCTGTAACAACCCTGAGGTACTTCGAGGGCAAGACTCAGATCCCTGTGTCCGCTCGACGGGGCGCCTGATGCTGCAGCTGCAGCTGGGGTGGCAAGCAGACGTTCCCTGCTTCAGGCTAGACGAGGCCTGACCCCCTGTGGGGGCTCCAGGGTTATTTTCATACCTATTTCACCATAGGTTTGAGAAGCTCAGGCTCCTGCCTCAGCACAAGATGAGGCCTGAGGGTCCGGCAACGACTGGGGAGGAATCCCCAGAGGCTCCTGGCAACTGGCACGGTGACGGGCCTCACCTGAGGCCACAGGGGCGGGATCCTGAGGTCCCCGTCATAACTAGAGAGTACCCACCGCAACTCGGGAAAAGCCAGAAGCTTCTCCCCTGCAGGAGAGTTGAGGCCCTTATCCACTGGGGCATCTCAGGGAAATCAACTCTTCCCAAGGATACCTCTAAAGGCTCCTTCAAACCCTTACTGTGACCCAGGAAGGGCACTTCCCCATCCATTCCCAAACGAGAGGAAGCCTGAGCGTCACGCTGCAACTCATGAGGTGCCCTGTCCCCTGTGCATCTCAAGATGAGGGTCCCTTTCCCTGATCCGTCAGGATAAGGTTCTCAGCACTCCTTTCCATCCCAAGATTAGGCGCTTACAGCAGGACAGTTGGGAGGACCCTCAGGGTTCGGGTGACCCTTCCCCAGAACCCCCAAATGCCTCTTCCACACTCGATAGACATGACTGCCTTGCACTGCCTCGATTGCTTGCCCGAGGGTTGACACCCGACACACTGGCACCTGTGACAACCCGGGGGTATCTCCAGGGCAAGACCCAGATCCCTGTGTCCGCTTGTCGGCGAGCCTGACTCTGCTGCTACAGCTGGTAAGGCAAGCAGATGTGCCGCCTCCTGACGAGACAAGTCCTGAAATATGTGGGGGCTACAGGGGAAACTCAAGACCTATGTCAGCATGGCCGAGGAAAGCTCAGGTTACCGCCTCAGCACCAGACGAGGCCGGAGGACCCGGGGATGCCTGCGGAGGAATCCCCAGAGGCACCTGACCACTGGCACAGAGACTGTCCTCTCCTGAGGCTACAGGGCGGTTCCCTGAGGTCCCCAACATAACAAGGGAGGTCCCCGGTGCAACACGAGAAAACCCAGTAGCTCCTCAACTACATGCCTGGTGAGGCCCTTGTCCAATATGGCAATTCGGTGGAATACACAAATTGTTTCCTGGAACTCGAAAGTCTCCTTAACACCCTTGCTTTGAGCCAGGACGTGCCCCACCCCTTCCTTCCCCACAGGAGAGTATAACCGAAGGTCCGGCAGCGACTCATGACGAACCCCGTTTTCATCTGCACAGCTCCAGTTGGGGGTCTCTTTCCCTGCTCCGGCGGGAAAGGGTTCCAGGCACTCCCTGGCATCCCAAGAGGAGTGGCTGGCAGTATTAGAGTGCAGGGAGCCTCAGGGTTCGGAACACAGTTCCTCAAGGACCCCAAATTCCTAGTTCACCCCAGATGAACCTGAATGCCCTGCACTACCTCGATTGTCACCCTGAGGCTTGACTCCCGACCCACTGTCACCTGTACCAGCCCTGAAGTACTTCCAGGGCAAGGCTCAGATCCCTGTGTCTGCTCGACGGGGTGCCTGATGCTGCAGCTGCAGCTGGGGTTGCAAGCAGGCATTCTCTGCTCCAGGCTAGACGAAGCCTGACCTATGTGGGTGCTCCAGGTATATTTTAATACTTATTTTAGCATAGGCGAGGCAAGTTCAGGCATCTGCCTCAGCACCAGACGAGGCCTGAGGATCCAGCGAGAACTGGGGAAGAATCCCCAGAGGCGCCTGGCAACTGGCACGGAGACGGGCCTCTCCTGAGGCCACAGGTGAGGGTCCCATGGGTCTCCGTCGTAAGTGGAGAGTACCCGCCGCCACTCGAGAAAAACCAGAATCTTCTCGCCTGCAGGCGAGGAGAGGCCCTTATCCGCTGCTGCATCTCAGGATTAATCAACTCTTCTCATGTGTACCTCGAAAGGCTCCTCCAAACCCTTGTTGTGACCCAGGAAGTGCCCTGCCTCTTCAGTCCCCAATCGCGAGGAAACCCGAGCGTCCCGCCACGACACATGAGGAGCCCTGATTCCCCTGCGAAGCTTCAGATGAGGGTCCCTTTCCCTGCTCCGTCCAGAAAGGGTTCCGGGCGCTCCATGACATCCAAAGAGGAGTCGCCTGCAGCAGAAGGGTGGAGGGAGCCTAGGGTTCGAAACTCCATTCCTCAAGAACTCCAAATTCCTAGTTCACCCCAGATGAACCTGATTTGCCCTGCACTGCCTCGATTGCCTGCCCAAGTGTTGACTCGGGGCCCACTGGCACCTGTGACAACCCGGGGGTATCTCCAGGGCAAGACCCAGATCCCTGTGTCTGCTTGATGGAAAGCCTGAAGCCACTGTTTCAGCTGTTAAGGCACATAGACGTGCCAGCCTCCTGACGAGACGATACCTGACATATGTTGGGGCTCCAGGCGAGGCACAATAACTATGTCAGCATGGCCGAGGCAAGCTCAGGTTACAGCCTCAGCACCAGAAGAGGTCTGAGGACGCGGGGATGACTGAGGAGGAATTCCCAGAGGCACATGACCACTGGCACGGTGACTGCCTCTCCTGAGGCTTCAGGGGCATTTCCCTGAGATCCCCAACGTAACTCGAGATGTCCCTGCTGCAACACGTGAAAACCCAGATGCACCTCACCTCCATGCGTGGTGAGGCCCTTGTCCAATGTGGCATCCTGGTGGAAAACACACCTTCTTTCCTCAAACTCGAAACTCTCCTTCACACCCTTGCTTTGAGCCAGGAAGTGCCCAACCCCACCCTTCCCCACAGGAGAGGATCCCCGAGGATCCGGCAGCGACTCATGAGGAGCCCCGTTTTCATCTGCATAGCTCTAGATGAGGGTCACTTTCCCTGCTCCGTTGGGAAAGGGTTCCAGGCGCTCCCTGGCATCCCAGGAGGAGTCGCTGGCAGCAAGAGAGTGTAGGGATCCTCAGGGTTTGGAACACCATTCCTCAAGGCCCCCAAATTCCTAGTTTACTCCAGATGAACCTGATTGCCTTGCACTGCCTCGATTGTCACCCCCAGGCTTGACTCCTGACCCATTGGCACCTGTAACAGTCCTAAGGTGCTTCAGGCAGCCTCAGATCCCAGTGTCCGCCCTAAAGGGCCCCTGACGATGCAGCTGCAGCTGGGGTGGCAAGCAGACATTCCCCTCTCCAGGCTAGACGAGGACTGACCACTTGTGGGGGCTCCAGGGATATTTTAATACCTATGTCAGCATAGGTGAGGCAAGCTCAGGCTCCTGCCTCAGCACCAGATGAAGCCTCAGGATCTGAAGACGACTGGGGAGAAATCCCCAGAGGCGCCTGGCATCTGGCAAGGAGATGGGCCTCTCCTTAGGACACAGGGGCGGGTCAATGAGGTCCCTGTCGTAACACGAGAGTACCCGCCGCAATTCGAGAAAAACCAGAAGCTTCTCCCGTGCTGGCAATGTGAGGCCCTTATCCGCTGCGGCATCTCACGGGAAATCAACTCTTCCCACAGGTACCTCAAAAGGCTCCTTCAAACCCTTGCTGTGACCCAGGAAGTGACACGTCCCAACCTTCTCCAATCAAGAGGAAACCCAAAGATCCCGCCGCTTCTCATGAGGAGCCATGTTTCCCCTGCACAGCTCCATATGAGGGTCGCTTTATCTGCTCTATCGGACAAAGTTTCTGGGCGCTCCTTTCCATCCCAAGAGTAGGCGCTGACAGCAGGAGAGTTGGGAGGAGACTCAGGGTTCGGAACACCTTTCCTCAACGACCCCAAATTCCTAGTTCACTCCTGATGAACCTGACTGCTCTGCACTGCGTCGATTGTCACCCCGAGGCTTGACTCCCAACCCACTGGCGCCTGTTACAGCCCTGAGGTACTTCCAAGGCAAGCCTCAGATCCCTTTGTTCGCTCGACGGGGCACCTGACGCTGAAGCTGCAGCTGGGGTGGCAAGCAGACGTTCTCCGCTCCAGGCTAGACGAGGCCTGACCCCCTGTGGGGGCTCCAGGGATATTTTAGTACCTATGTCAGCATAGGCGACGCAAGCTCAGGCACCTGCCTCAGCACCAGGCGAGGTTGGAGGATCCGGGGACGACTGGCGAGGAAACCCCAGAGGCGCCTGGCAACTGGCATGGAGATGGGCCTCTCCTGAGGCCAGAGGGGAGGGTCCCTGAGGTCCCCGTCTTAACTCAAGAGTACCCGCCGCAACTCAAGAAAAACCAGAAGCTTCTCCCCTGCAGCCTATTTGAGGCCCTTATCCGCTGGGGCGTTACAGGGAAAATCAACTCTTTCCAAGTGTACCTCGAAAGGCTCCTTCAAACCCTTGCTGTGACCCAGGAAGTGCCCTGCCCCATCCGTCCCCAATCGAGAGGAAACTGAGGGTCCTGCTGCGACTCATGAGGAGCCTTGTTTCCCTTGCACAGCTCCAGATGAGGGTCCCTTTCCCTGCATGTCGGGAAAAGGTTCTTGGAGCTCCTTTCCATCCCAAGAGTAGGCGCTGACAGCAGGAGATTTGGGAGGAGCTCAGGGATCGGGCGACCCTTCCCCAGAACCATCAAATGCCTCGTCCACTCCCGATGGACCTGACTGCCCTGCACTGCCTCGATTGCCAGCCTGACTGTTGACTCCCGCCCCTAGGCACCTGTGACAACCCGGGGATATCTCAAAGGCAAGACCCATATCCCTGTGTCCGCTTGATGGGGAGCCTGACTCCGCTGCTGCAGCTGGGAAAGTAGGCAGACGTGGCAGTCTCCTGACTAGATGAGGGCTGACATTTGTGGGGGCTCCAGGGGAAACTCAAGAGCTATGTCACTATGGCCGAGGAAAGCTCAGGTTACTGCCTCAGCACCAGATGAGGCCTGAGGACCCAGCGATGCATGCGGAGGAATCCCCAGAGGCACCTGACCACTGCCACCGAGACTGGCCTCTCCTGAGGCTACAGGAGCGGTTCCTTGAGGTCCCCGACGT
>SJYF01000841.1:960831-981539 GCA_006410515.1 Procapra przewalskii
TCTCCTGACGAGACAAGGCCTGACATATGTGGGGGCTCCAGGGGAAACTCAAGACCTATGTCAGCATGGCCGAAGCAAGCTCAGGTTACCGCCTCAGCACCAGACGAGGCCTGAGGACCCAGCGATGCATGCGGAGGAATCCCCAGAGGCACCTGACCACTGCCACCGAGACTGGCCTCTCCTGAGGCTACAGGAGCGGTTCCTTGAGGTCCCCGACGTAACTCGAGAGGTACCAGCTGCAACATGAGAAAACCCACTAGCTCCTCTCGTACATGCATGTTGAGGCGCTTGTCCAATGTGGCATCTCGGTGGAAAACACACCTTCTTTACTGGAAATTGAATGTCTCCTTCACACCCTTTCTTTGAGCCAGGAAGTGCCCCAACCCACACTTCCCCACAGGAGAGTGTCCCCGAGGGTACGGCGGCGACTCATGAGTAGCCCCGTTTTGATCTGTGCAGCTCCAGATGAGGTTCCCTTTCACGGCTCCATCTGGAAAAGGTTCTGGGCGCATCCTGGCATCCCAAGAGTAGTGGATGGCAGCAGGAGAGTGGAAGGAACCTCAGGGATCAGAACACCGTTCCTCAAGGACCCCAAATTCCTATTTCAATCCAGATGAACCTGACTGACCTGCACTGCATCGATTGTCACCCCGAGGCTTGACTCATGACCAACTGGCACCTGTAACAGCCTTGAGGTATTTCCAGGGCAAGCCTCAGATCCCTGTCTCTGCTCGATGGGGCGCCTGAACCTGCAGCTACAGCTGGAGTGGCAAGCAGACGTTCCCCGCTCCAGGCTAGATGAGCCCTGACTCCCTGTGGGGGATACAGGGATATTTTAATACCTATGTCAGCATAGGCGAGGCAAGATCAGGCTCCTGCCTCAGCACCAGACAAGGCCTGAGGATCAGGCAATGACTGGGGAGGAATCCCCAGAGGGGCCTGGCAACTGGCACGGAGACGGGCCTCTCCTCAGGCCAAGGGGCAGGTCCCTGAGGTCCCCAGAGTAACTCGAGAGTACCCGCCGCAACCCGAGAAAAACCAGAAGCTTCTCCCTGGCAGGTGAGGTGAGGTCCTTATCTGCTGCGGCAGCTCAGGGGAAATCAACTCTTCCCACAGGTACCTCGAAAGGCTCCTTCAAACCCTTGCTGTGACCCAGGAAGTAAACCGCCTCATCCGTTCCCAAACGAGAGGAATCCCGTGGGTCCCACCGTGACTCATGAGGAGCCCTGTTTCGCCTGCTCAGCTCCAGATGAGGGTCCCTTTCCCTGCTCCGTTGGGAAAAGGTTCTCGGCGCTCCTTTCCATTCCAAGAGTAGGCGCTGACAGCAGGAGAATTTGGAGGAGCCTCACGGTTCGGGCGACCCTTACCTAGAACCCCCAAATGCCATGTTCACTCGCGATGGACCTGACTGCCATGCACTGCCTCGATTGCCTGCCCGAGGGTTGACTCCCGACACAGTGGCACCTGTGACAACCCGGGGGTATCTCCAGGGCAAGATCCAGATTCCTGTGTCCGCTTTACGGGGATACTGACTCCGCAGCTGCAGCTGGAAAGGCAAGCAGACGTGCCAGTCTCCTGACGAGACAAGGCCTGACATATGTGGGGGCTCCAGGGGAAACTCAAGACCTATGTCAGCATGGCCGAAGCAAGCTCAGGTTACCGCCTCAGCACCAGACGAGGCCTGATGACCCAGGGATGCCTGCGGAGGAATCCCCAGACTCACATGACCACTGGCACGGAGATTGGCCTCTCCTGAGGCTACAGGGGCAGTTCCCTGAGGTCCCCGATGTAACTCGAGAGCGCCCCACTGCAAAACGAGAAAACCCAGGAGCTCCTCACCTACATGCATGGTGAGGCCCTTGTCCAATGTGGCATCTCGTTGGAAAACACACCTTCTTTTCTGGAACTCGAAAGTCTCCTTCACACCCTTGCTTGGAGCCAGGAAGTGCCGCAACCCACCCTTCCCCACAGCAAAGGATCCCCGAGGGTCCATGGCAACTCACGAAGCGCCCCGTTTTTTCTGCGCAGCTCCAGATGAGGGTCCCTTTCCCTGCTCCATCGGGAAAGGGTTCTGGGCGCTCCCTGGCATCCAAAGAGGAGTCGCTGGCAGGAGGAGAGTGGAGGGAGCCTCAGGGTTTGGAACAACGATCCACAAGGACCCCAAATTCCTAGTTCACTCCAGATGAACATGACTGCCCTGCACTGCCTCGATAGTCACCCCGAGGATTGACACCTGACACACTGGCACCTGTAACACCCCTGAGGTACTTCCAGGGAAAGCCTCAGACCCCTGTGTCCGCTCGATAGGGCGCCTGACGATGCAGCTGCTGCTGGGGTGTCAAGCAGAAGTACCCCGCTCCATGCTACACGAGGACTGGCCCCCTGTGGGGGCTCCAGGGATATTGTATTACCTATGTCAGCATAGGCGAGGCAAGCTCAATCACCTGCCTCAGCACCAGACAAGGCCTGAGGATCCGGAGACCACTGGGCAGGAATCCCCAGAGGCGCCTGGCAACTGGCACAGAGATGGACCTCTCCTGAGGCCACAGGGGCAGGTTCTTCATATCCGCGTCATAACTCGAGAGTACCCGCCGCAACTCTAGAAAAACCAGAAGCTTCTCCCCTGCAGGCGAGGTGAGGCCCTTATCCAATGCGGCATCTCAGGGGAAATCAACTCTTGCCACGGGTACCTCAAAAGGCTCTTTCAAACCCTTGCTGTGACCCAGCAAGTGCCCCGCCCGATCCGTCCCAAATCGAGAGGAACCTCAAGGGTCCTGCCATGACTCATGAAGAGCCCTGTTTCCCCTGGGCAGCTCCAGATGAGGGTCCCTTTCCCTGCTCTGTCGGGAAAAGGTTCTTGGCGCTCCTTTCCATCCCAGAGTATGCGATGACATCAGGAGAGTTGGGAGGAGCCTCAGGGTTCGGGCGACCCTTCCCCAGAACCTACAAATGCCTCGTCCACTCCCGATGGACCTGATTACCCTGCACTGCCTCGAATGCCTGCCCAAGGGTTTACTCCAGACCCACTGGCACCTGTGACAACCCGGGGGTATCTCCAGGGCAAGAACAAGGTCCCTGGGCCCGCTTGGCGGGGAGCCTGACTCCGCTTCTGTAGCTGGGAAGGCAAGCAGACGTGCCAGTCTCCTGACGAGACGAGGCCCACATAGTAGGTGCTCCAGCGGGAACTCAAGACCTATGTCAGCATGGCCGAGGCAAGCTCAGGTAACCGCCTCAGCACCAGAAGAGGCCTGAGGGCCCGGGGATGCCTGCGGAGGAATCCCCAGAGGCACGTGACCACTGGAACCAAGACTGGCCTCTCCTGAGGCTACAGGGGCGGTTTCTTGAGGTCTCCAACGTAACTCGAGAGGTCCCCATTGCAAACACGAGAAAATTCAGTAGCTCCTCACCTACATGCGTAGTGAGGCCCTTGTCCAATGTGGCGTCTCCGTGGAAAACACACCTTCTTTCCTGGAACTCGAAAGTCTCCTTCACACACTTGCTTTGACCCAAGTAGTGCCACACCCGACCCTTCCCCACAGGAGAGGATCCCCAAGGGACCGGCATTGAATCACGAGGAGCCCCGTTTTCATCTGTGCAGCTCCAGATGATGGTCCCTTTCCCTGCTCCATCAGAAAGGGTTCTGGGCACTCCCTGGCATCCCACGAGGCGTTGCTGGCAGCAGGAGTGTGGAGGGAGCCTCAGGGTTCTGAACACCATTCTTCAAGGACCCCAAAATCCTAGTTCACTCCAGATGAACCTGACTGCCCTGCTCTGCCTCGATTGTCACCCCGAGGCTTGACTCCCAACTCACTGGCAACTGTAACAGGCCTGAGGTACTTTCAAGGCAAGCCTCAGACCCCTGTGTCTGCTCGAATGGGTTTCAGTGCTCCAGCTGCACCCGGGGTGGCAAGCAGACGTTCCCCCCTCAGGTTAGACGAGGCCTGACTCCATCTGATGGCTCCAGGAATATTTTAATGCCTATGTCAGCATAGGCCAGGCAAGCTCAGGCTCCTGCCTCAGCACCAGAAGAGGCCTGAGCATCCAGCGACACCTGGGGAGGAATCGCCAGAAGCGCCTGGCAACTGGCACAGAGACGGGCTTCTCCTGAGGCCTCAGGGACGGGTTCGTGAGGTCCCCGTCGTAAATTGAGAGTACCCGCCACAACTAGAGAAAAACCAGAAGCTTCTCCTCTGCAGGCGAGGTGAGGTCCTTATCCTCTACAGCATCTCAGGAGAAATCAACGCTTCCCACGGTTACCTGAAAAGGCTCCTTCAAACCCTTGCTGTGACCCAGGAAGTGTCCCGCCACATCCGTCCCCAATTGAGAGGAAACCGAGGGTCCCACCACGACTCTTGAGGAGCCCTGTTTCCACTGTGCAGCTACCTATGGGGGTACCTTTCCCTGCTCCGTTGGGAAAGGGTTCTCGGCGCTCCCTTCCATCCCAAGAGTAGGCACTGACAGCAGGAGAGTTGGGAGGAGCCTTAGGGTTTGGGCAACCCTTCCCCCAAACCCCCAAATGTCTCGTCCATTCCTGATGGACCTGACTGCCCTGCACTGCCTCGATTGCCTCCCTGAGGGTTGACTCCCTACCCACTGTAACCTGTGACAACCCGGGGATATTTCTAGGGCAAGTCCCAGATACCTGGGCCCGCTTGATGGGGAGCCTGACCCTGCTGCTGCAGCTGGGAAGGCAAGCAGACGTGCCAGCCCCCTGATGAGATGAGGCCTGACATATGTGGGGGCTCCAGGGGAAACTCAAGGCCTATGTCAGTATGGCTGAAGCAAGCTCATTTTATTGCCTCAGCACCAGATGAGGGCTGAGGACCCGGGGAGGCCTGAGGAGGAATCCCCAGAGGCACCTGACCACTGGCACGGAGACTGGCCTCTCCTGAGGCTACAGGGTCAGATCCCTGAGGTCCCCAACATAACTCGAGAGGACCACTGACCACTGGCACGGAGATGGGACGCTCCTGAGGCTACAGGGGCGTAGAGTGGCCTCTCCTGAGGCTACAGGGCGGTTCCCTGATGTCCTTGATATAACTCGAGGGGTCCCCACTGCAACAAGAGAAAACCCATTAGCTCCTAAACTACATGCGGGGTGAGGTCCTTGTCCAATGTGGCATCCAGGTGGAATAAACACCTTATTTCCTGGAACATCAAAGTCTCCTTCACACCCTTGCTTTGAGCCAGGAAGTGCCCCAACCCACCCTTCCCCAGAGGAGAGGATCCCCGAGGGTCCGATGGCGACTCACGAGGAGGCCTGCTTTCATCTGCGCAGCTCCAGATGAGGGTCCCTTTCCCTGCTCCGTCGGGAAAGGTTTCCGGGCACTCCCTGGCATCCCAAGAGGAGTCGCTGGCAGCAGGAGAGTGGAGGGAGCCTCAGGGTTCGGAACACAGTTCCTCAAGTGCCCCGAATTCCTAGTTCACTCCAGATGAACCTGACTGCCCTGCGCAGTCTCAATTGTCACCCCGATGCTTGACTCCAGACCCACTGGAACGTGTGACAGCCCTGAGGTACTTCCAGGGCAAGCCTCAGATACATGTGTCCACTTGATGGGGTGCCTGAAGCTGCAGCTGCAGCTGGGGTGGCAAGCAGACGTTCCCTGCTCCAGGCTAGTGAGGACTGACACCCTGTGGTGGCTCCAGGGATATTTTAATATTGTGTCAGCATAGGCGAGGCAAGCTCAGGCTCCTGCCTCAGCACCAGAAGAGGCCTGAAGATCCGGAGACGACTGGGGAGGAATCCCCAGAGGCACCTGGCAACTGGCACGGAGACGGGCCTCTCCTGAGGCCACAGGGGCGGGTCACTGATGTCCCCGTCTTAACTCGAGATTTCCTACCACTACTCGATAAAAGCTAGAAGCTTCTCCCCTGCAGGCGAGGTGAGGCCCTTATCCGCTGCGGCATCACAGGGGAAATCAATTCTTCCCACGGGTACCTAGAAAGGCTCTTTCAAACCCTTGCTGTGACTCAGTAAGTGCCCCGCCCCATACGTCCCCAATCGAGAGGAAACCCGAGGGTCCCGCTACGACTCCTGAGGAGCCCTGTTTCCTCTGCGCAGCTCCAGATGAGGGTCCCTTTCCCTGCTCCGTCGGGAAAAGAATCTCGGTGATCCTTTCCATTCCAAGAGTAGGCGCTGACAGCAGGAGAGTTGGGAGGAGCCTCAGGGTTCGGGCAACCCTTCCCCAGAACCCCCAAATGCCTCGTCCACTCCCGATGGACCTGACTACCCTGCACTGCCTCGATTGCCTGCCCAAGGTTTGACTCCTGACCCACTGGCATCTGTGACATCCCGGGGTATTTCCCGGGGAAGACCCAGATCCCTGGGTCCGCTTGACGGGGAGCCAGACTCTGTGCTGCAGCTGGGAAGGCAAGAAGATGTGCCAGTGTCCTGCCGAGACGAGCCCCGACATATTTGGGGGCTCCAGGGGAAACTCAAGATCTATATCAGCATGGCCGAGGAAAGCTCAGGTTACTGCCTGAGCACCATATGAGGACGGAGGACCCGGGGACGCCTGCACAGGATTCCCCAGAGGTGCATGACCACTGGCACGGAGACTGGCCTCTCCTGAGTCTCTAGGTCCAGTTGCCTGACGTCCCTGACATAACTCGAGAGGTCTCCGCTGCAACACGAGAAAACCCAGTAGCTCCTCACCTACCTGCGTGGTGAGGCCCTTGTCCAATGTGGCATCCCGTAGCAAAACACACCTTCTTTCCTGGAACTAGAAAGTCTCCTTCACACCCTTGCTTTGAGCCAGGTAGAGCCCAACCCCACCCGTCCCCACAGCAGAGGATCCCCGAGGGTCCGGCGGCGATACATGAGGAGACAAGTTTTCATCTGCACAGCTGCAGAGGAGGGTCCCTTACCCTACTCCATTGGGAAAGGTTTCCGGGCGCCCCCTGGCATCCCAAGAGGAGTTGATGTCTGCAGGAGAGTGGAGGGAGCCTCAGGGTTTGGATCAGCACTCCTCAAGGACCCCAGATTCCTAGTTCACTCCAGATGAACCTGACTGCCCTGCACTGCATCGATTGTCACACCGAGGCTTGACTCCCGACCCACTGGCACCTGTAACAGCCCTGAGATACATCCAGGGCAAGCCTCAGATCCCTGTGTCTGATAGACGGGGCACCTGACGCTGCAGATGCAGCTGGGGTCGCACGCAGACGTTTCTCGCTCCAGGCCTCGTCTGAGGCCTGACCCGTGTGGTTGGCTCCAGGTATATTTTAATACCTATGTCAGCATAGGCGAGGAAGCTCAGTCTCCTGCCTCAGCACCAGACAAGGCCTCCGGAACCGCTGACGACAGGGGAGGAATCCCCAGAGGCGCCTGGCAACTGGAATGGAGAGAGGCCTCTCTGAGGCCACAGGGGCAGGTCCCTGAGGTCCCTGTCGTAACTCGAGAGTACCTGCCGCAACTCGAGAAAAACCAGAAACTTCTCCCCTGCAGGCGAGGTGAGGCCCTTATCCACTGCAGCATCTCAGGGGAAATCAACTCTTCCCACGGGTACCTCAAAAGGCTCCTTCAGTCCCGTGCTGTGACCAAGGAAGTGCCCCGGCCCATCCGTACCCAACGGATAGGAAACCCGAGGGTCCCACTGCACCTCATGAGGAGCCCTATTTCCCCTGCACAGCTCCAGATGAGGGTGCCATTCCTGCTCCATCGCAAAAAAGTTCTAAGCGCTCCTTTCCATCCCAAGAGTAGGTGCTGACAGCAGGAGAGTTGGGAGGAGCCTCAGGGTTCAAGCAACACTTCCCCAGATCCCCCAAATACCTCCTCCACTCCCGATGGACCTGATTGCCCTGCACTGCCTCGATTGTCAACCCGAGGCTTGACTCCCGACCCACTGGCACCTGTAACAGCCCTGAGGTACTTCCAGTGCAAGCCTCAGATCCCTGTGTCCGCTTGACGGAGAACCTGACGCTGCAGCTGCAGCTGGGGTGGCAAGCAGACGTTCCCCGCTGCAGGCTAGACGAGGCCTGACCCCCTGTGGTTTCTCCAGGCATATTTTCATACCTAGATTTGACTGCCGACACACTGGCACCTGTGACAACCCAGGGTATCTTCAGGGCAAAACACAGATCCCTGTGACCGCCTGACAGGAAGCCTGACTCCACTGCTTCAGCGGGGAAGGCAAGCAGCCTTATGAATCTCCTGACGAAACGAGGCCTGACATATGTGGGGGCTCCAGGGGAAACTCAAGACCTATGTCAGCATGCCCGAGGCAAGCTCAGATTACCGCCTCAGCACCAGACGTTTCCTGAGGACCTGGGGACGACTGCGGAGGAATTCCCAGAGGCACGTGACCACTGGCACGGAGATTGGACTCTTCTCAGCCTACAGAAGCAGTTCCCTGAGGTCCCCAACGTAACTTGAGAGGTCCTCGCTGACACAAGAAAAAACCCAGTAACTCCTCATCTACATGCGTGGTGAGGCCCTTGTCAAATGTGGCATCTCAGTGGAAAACACACCTTCTTTCCTGGATCTCGAAAGTCTCCTTCACACCCTTGCTTTGATCCAGGAAGTGCCCCACCACACCCTTCCCCACAGGAGAGGACCCCCAAGTTTCCAGCTCCTATTCATGAGGAGCCCCGTTTTCATCTGTGCAGCTCAGATGAGGGTCCCTTTCCCTGCTCCATCAGGAAAGGGTTCCGGGCTCTCCCTGGCATTCCAAGAGGAGTCGCTAGCAGCAGGAGAGTGGAGGGTGCCTCAGGGTTCAGAATACTGTTCCTCAAGGACCCCAAATTCCTAGTTCACTCCAGATGAACCTGACTGCCCTGCACTGCCTCGATTGTCACCCTGAGGCTTGACTCCCGACCCACTGGCACCTGTAGCAGCCCTGAGATACTTCCACTGCAAACCTCAGATCCCTGTGTCCGCTCGACGGGGCACCTGATGCTGCAACTGCAGTTGGGTGGCTAGCAGACATTCCCTGCTCCAGGCTAGACGAGGCCTGATCCCCTGTGGGGGCTCCAGGGATATTTTAATACCTATGTCAGCACAGTCGAGGCAAGCTAAGGCTCCTGCCTCAGCACCAGACGAGGCCTGAGGATCCCGTGACGACTGGGGAGGAGTCCCCAGAGGCGCATGGCAACTGGCACGGAGACGGGCCTCTCTTGAGGCCACATGTGCGGGTCCCTGAGTTCCCCGTCTTAACTCGAGAGTACCCGCCGCTACTCGAGAAAAGCCAGAAGCTTCTCCCCTGCAGGCGAGGTTAGGCCCTTATCCATTGCGGCATCCTAGGGGAAATCAACTCTTCCCCTGGGTACCTCGAAAGGCTCCTTCAAACCCTTGCTGTGACCCAGGAAGTGCCTCGCCCCATCCGTCCCCAGTCGAGAGGATCCCCGAGGGTCCCGCCACGACTCATGAGGAAACCTGTTTCCCCTGCGCAGCTCCAGATGAGTGTCCCTTTCCCTGCTCCGTCGGGAAAAGGTACACAGCGCTCCTTTCCATCACAAGAGAAGTCGCTGACACCAGGAGTGTTGGCCGGAGACTCAGGGTTCGGGCGACCCATACCCAGAACCCCCAAATGCCTCGTCCACTCCCGATGGACCTGACTGCCCTGCACTGACTCGATTGCCTAACGCTAGTGATGACTCCTGACCCACTGGCCCCTGTGACAACCCGGGGGTATCTCCAGGGCAAAACCCAGATCCCTGTGTCCGCTTGACGGGGAGCCAGCCTCCTCTGATGCAGCTGGGAAGCAAGCAGCCGTGCCAGTCTCCTGATGAGAAGAAGTCTGACATATGTGTTGGCTCCACGTTAAACTCAAGACCTATTCAGCATGGCCGAAGTAATCTCAGGTTACTGCCTCAGTACCAGACGAGGCCTGAGGACCGGGGATGCTTGTGGAGGAATCGCCAGATGCACATGAACACTGGCTCGGAGACTGGCTTTTCCTGAGGCTTTAGGGGCGGTTCCCTGAGGTTCCTGACGTAACTTGAAAGGTCCCTGATGCAACACGTGAAAACCCAGTAGCTCCTCACCTACATGCGTGGTGAGGCCCTTGTCCAATGTGGCATCACGTTGGAAAACACACGTTCTTTCCTGGAACTCGAAAGTCTCTTTCACACCCTTGCTTTGAGCCAGGAAGTGTCCCACCCCACCCTTCCCCATAGGAGAGGATCCCCGAGAGTCCAGCGGCGCCTCATTAGGAGCCCCGTTTTCATCTGTGCAGCTCCAGATGTGGGTCCCTTTCACTTCTCCGTCAGAAAAGTGTTCCATGCGCTCCCTGGCATCCCAACTGGAGTCGCTGGCTGCAGGAAGGTGGAGGGAGCCTCAGGGTTCGGAACACCATTCCTCAAGGACCCAAATTCCTAGATAACTCCAGATGAACCTGACTGCCCTGCACTGCCTCGATTGTCACCTTGAAGCTTGACTCCCGACCCACTGGCACCTGTAACAAGCCTGAGGTACTTCCAGGGCAAGCCTCATATCCCTGTGTCCGCTCGACGGAGTGCCTGACGTTGCTGCTGCAGTTGGGGTGGCAAGCAGGCGTTCCCTGATCCAGACTAGATGAGGCCTGACCCCCTGTGGGGGCTCCAGGGATATTTTAATACCTATGTCAGCATAGGCGAGGCAAGCTCAAGCTCCTGCCCCATCACCAGACGAGGCCTGAGGATCCAGCTACGACTGGGTGGAATCCCCTGAGGCGCCTCGCCACTACAGGCCTCTCCTGAGGCCAGAGGGGCGGATCCCTGAGGTCCCCGTCCTAAATCGAGAGTACCCACCGCAACTTGAGAAATACCAGAAGCTTCTCTCCAACAGGCGAGTTGAGGCCCTCATCCACTGCGGCATCTCAGGGGAAATCAACTCTTCCAACGGGTACCTCAAAACACTCCTTCAAAGCCTTGATGTGACCCAGGAAGTGCCACGCCCCATCCGTCCCCAATTGAGAGGAAACCCGAGGGTCCCGGCCCGACACATGAGGACCTCTGTTTCCCCTGCGCAGCTCCATAATAGGGTCCTATTCCCTGCTCTGTCGGGAAAAGGTTCTCGGTGCTCCTTTGCATCAAAGAGTAGGCGCTGACAGCAGGAGAGTTGGAAGGAGCCTCAGGGTTCGGAACACCGTTCCTCAAGGACCCAAATTCCTTTTTTACTCGAAATGAACCTGTCTGCCTTGCACTTCCTCGATTGTCACTCCGAGGCCTGACTCCCAACACTCTGGCAACTGTAACAACTGTGAGGTACTTCCAGGGCAAGCCTCAGATCCCTGTGTCCGCTCGACGGGGCACCTGACGATGCAGGTGTAGCTGGGGTGGCAAGCAGACATTCCCCACTCCAGGCTAGACGAGGCCTGACCCCATGTGGGGGCTCGAGGGATATTTTATACCTATGTCAGCATATGAGGGCAAGCTCAAACTCCTGCCTCAGCACCAGACGAGGCCTGAGGATCCGGCGACGACTGGGGAGGAATCCCCGGAGGCATCTGGCAACTGGCAGGGACACGGGCCTCTCCTCAGGCCACAGGAACAGGTCCCTGATTTCACCGTCTTAACACGAGAGTACCCACCACAACTCGAGAAAAACCAGAAGCTTCTCCCCTGCAGGGGAGGTGAGGCCCTTATCCAATGTGGCATCTCAGGGGAAATCAACTCTTCCCATAGGTACCTATAAAGGCTACTTCAAACATTTCCGGTGACCCAGGAATTGCCCCCCCCCATCTGTCCCCAATCGAGAGGATACCCGAGGGCCCGCTGCGACTCATGAGAAAGCCTGTTTCCCCTGCGCACTCCAGATGATCGTCCCTTTCCCTGCTCCTTCGGGAAAAGATTCTCGGGGCTCCTTTCCAACCCATGAGTAGGCGCTGACCACAGGAGAGATGGGAGCATCCTCAGGATTTGGGCGACCCTTCCCCAGAACCCCCAAATACTTCGTCGACTCACGATGGGCCTGACTGCCCTGAACTGAATCAATTGCCTGCCCGAGGGTTGACTCCCGACCCACTGACAGCTGTGACAACCTGGGGGTATCTCCAGGGCAAGATCCAGATCCCTGGGTCCTCTTGACGAAAAGCCTGACTCCGCTGCTGCAGCTGGGAAGGCAAGCAGACGTGCCAGCCTCCTACGAGATGAGGTTTGACATATGTGGGCGCTCCAGGGGAGATCCAAGACCTATGTCAGCTTTGCCGAGGAAAGCTCAAGTTACCGCTTCAGCACCATCCGAGGCCTGAGGACCCGGGAATGCATGCGGAGGAATCCCCATTGGCACCTGACCACTGGCACGGAGACTGGCCTCTCCTGAGGCTACCGAGGCGGTTACCTGAGGTTCCCGACGTAACTCAAGAGGTCCCAGCTGCAACACGAAAAAACCCAGTAGATCCTCACCTACATGAGTGTGAGGCCCTTGTCCAATGAGGAATCTCGGAGGAAAACACACCTCTTTCCTGGAAATCAAAAGTTACTTTCACACCCTTGCTTTGAGCCAGGAAGTGCCCCACCCCACCCTTCCTCACAGGAGAGGAACCCCAAGGGTCCGACGGCGACTCATGAGGATCCCCGTTTTCATCTGCGCAGCTACAGAATATGGTCTCTTTCCCTGCTCCATCGGAAAGGGTTCCGGGCGCTCCCTGGCATCCCAAGAGGAGTTGCTGGCAGCAGGAGAGTGGAGGGAGCCTCAGGGTTCGGAACACCGTTCCTCAAGGACTTCAAATTCATAGTTCACTCCACATGAACCTGACTGCCCTGCCCTGCCTCGATTTTGACGCCGAGGCAAGACTCCCAACACACTGGCAATTGTAACAGGCCTGAGGTACTTCCATGGCAAGACTCAGATGCTTGTGTCCGCTCAAAGGGGCGCCTGATGCAGCAGCTGCAGCTGGGGTGGCAAGCAGACGTTCCCCGCTCCAGGCTTGACGAGGCCTGACCCCCTGTGTTCGGTACAGGGATATTTTAATACCTATGTCAGCATAGGCGAGGCAAGCTGATGGTCCTGCCTCAGCACCAGACAAGACATGAGGATCCGGGGATGACTGGGGAGGAATCCCCAGAGGCGCCTGATAACTGGCACGGAGACGGGCCGCTCCTGAGGCCACAGGGGCGGGTCCCTGAGGTGCCCGTCATAACTCGAGAGTACCCGCTGCAACTCGAGAAAAACCAGAAGCTTCTCCCCTGCAGGCGAGGTGAGGCCCTTATCCACTGCGGCATCTCAGGGGAAATCAACTCTTCCCATGAGTACCAGGAAACGCTCCTTCAAACCCTTGCTGTGACCCAGGAAGTGACCGCCACATCCGTCCAAAAATGAGAGGAAACCCGAGGTTCCAGCCGTGACTCATGAGGAGCCCGGTTTCCCCTGTGCAGCTCCAGATGAGAGGCCACTTCCCTGCTCAGTCGGGAAAAGGTTCTCGGCGCTCCTTTCCATCCCAAGAATAGGCGATGACAGCAGAAGAGTTGGGTTGAGCCTCAGGGTTTGGGCGACACTTCCACAGAACCCCCAAAAGCCTCGTTCACTCCCGATGAACGTGATGCCCTGCACTTTCTCGATTGCCTCCCCGAGGGTTGCCACCCGACCCACTGGCACCTGTGACAACCCGGGGGAATCTACAGGACAAGACCCAGATCCCGGGGTCTGCTTGAAGGGGAGCTTGACTCCCCCGCTGCAGCTGGGAAGGCAAACAGACGTGGCAGACTCCTGAAGATACGAGGCCTGACATATGTGGGGGCTCCAGGGGAAACTCAAGACCTATGTCAGCATGGCAGAGGCAAGCTCAGTTTACCACCTCAGCACCAGACGAGGCCTGAGGACACGGGGATGCTTTTGGAGGAAGCCCTAGAGACATCTGACCACTAGCACGGAAAATGGCCTCTCCTGAAGCTACAGGGGCGGTTCCCTGAGGTCCTCGATGTAACTCGAAATGTCTCCACTGCAACACGAGAAAACCCAGTAGCTCCTCACGACATGCGTGGTGAGGCCCTTGTCCAATGTGGCATCTCGGTGGAAAACACACCTTCTTTCATGGAACTCGAAAGTATCCTTCACACCCTTCCGTAGAACCATGAAGTGCCCCACCACACCCTTCACCAGAGGAGAGGATCCCTGAATGTCCTGCGCCGATTCATGAGGATCCCCGTTTTCATCTGTGCAGCTCCAGATGAGGGTCCCTTTCCCTGCTACGTCGGGAAAGGATTCTGGGCACTCCTTGTCATCCCAAGAGGAGTCGCTGGCCGCAGGAGAGTGGTGAGAGCCTCGGGGTTCGGAACACCGTTCCTCAAGGACCCCAAATTCCTAGTTCACTCCAGATGAACATGACTTCCTTGCACTGCCTCGAATGTCACCTCCAGGCTTGGTGCCCGACTCACTGGCGCCCGTAACAAGGTTTAGGTACTTCAAGGGCAAGCCTCAGATAACTGTGTCCACTCGATGGGGTGCCTGACACTGCAGCTGCAGCTGGGCTGCCAAGCAGACGTTCCCTGCTCCAGGCTAGATGAGGCGTGACCACCTATGGGGGCTCCAGGGATATTTTAATACCTATGTCACCATAGGCGAGGCAAGCTCAGGCTCCTGCCTGAGCACCAGACGAGGCTTGAGGATCCGGCTACGACTGGGGAGGAATCCCCAGAGGCGCATGGCAACTGGCACAGAGACGGTCCTCCCCTGAGGCCACAAGGGCGGCTCCATGAGGATCCCGTCGTAACTCGAGAGAACCCGCCGCAACTCGAGAAAAACCAGAACCTTCTCCAATGCAGGCGAGGTGAGGCCCTTATCCGCTGGGGCATCTCAGGGGAAATCAGCTCTTCCCACGGGTACCTCGAAAGGCTCCTTCAAACCCATGTTGTGACCCAGGAAGTACCCCGCAACATAGATCCCCAATCGAGATGAAAACCGAGGGTCCCACCGCGACTCATGAGGAGCCCTGTTTTCCCTGCACAGCTCCAGGTGAGGGTCCCTTTCCATGCTGCATCCGGAAAAGATTCTCGGCGCTCCTTTCCATCCCAAGAGTAGGTGCTGACAGCAGGAGAGTTGGGATGAGCCTCAGGGTTTGGGCTACACTTCCCCAGAACCCCCAAAAGCCTCGTCCACTCCAGATGGACCTGAAGCCATGTACTGCCTCGATTGACTGCCTGAGGGTTGACTCGCGACACACTGGCACCTGTGACAACACGGGACTATCTCCAGGGCAAGATCCAGATCCCTGGGTCCGCTTGACGGGAAGCTTGACTCCCCTGCTGCAGCTGGGAAGGCAAGCAGACGTGCCAGTATCCTGAAGATATGAGGCCTGACATATGTGGGGGCTCCAGGGGAAACTCAAGACCTATGTCAGCATGGCCGAGGCAAGCTCAGTTTATGCCTCAGCACCAGACGAGGCCTGAGGACACGGGGATGCATGCGGAGGAATCCCCAGAGACACCTGTCCACGGGCACGGAAACTGGCCTCTCTTGAAGCTACAGGGGCGATTCCCTGAGGTCCTCGACGTAACTCAAAATGTTCCCCGCTGCAACACGAGAAAACCCAGTAGCTCCTCCCCTACATGCGTGGTGAGGCCCTTGTCCAATGTGGCATCTCGGTGGAAAACAAACCTTCTTTCCTGGAACTCGAAAGTCTCCTTGACACCTTTCCGTTGAGCCATGAAGTGCCCCACCCCACCCTTCCCCACAGGAGAGGATACCCGAAGGTCTGGCGGAAATTCATTAGGATCCCCGTTTTCATCTGTGCAGCTCCAGATGAGGGTCCCTTTCCCTGCTACGTCAGGAAAGGGTTCTCTGCTCTCCTTGTCATCCCAAGAGGAGTCGCTGGCAGCAGGAGATTGAACGGTGCCTCGGAGTTCAGAACACCATTCCTCAAGGACCCCAAATTCCTAGTTCACTCCAAATGAAACTGACTGCCTTGCACTGCCTCGGATGTCATCTCTAGGCTTGACGCCCAACCCATTGGCACCCGTAACAAGCTTTAGGTACTTCCAGGGCAAGCCTCAGATCTTTGTGTCCACTCGACGGGGCACCTGAAGCTGCAGCTGCAGCTGGGCTGCCAAGCAGACTTTCCCTGCTCCAGGCTAGATGAGGTGTGACCCCCTGTGGGGGCTCCAGGAATATTTTAATACCTATTTCAGCATAGGCATGGCAATCTCAGGCTCCTGCCTCAGCACCTGACGAGGCCTGATGATCCGGCTACGACTGGGGAGGAATCCCCAGAGGAGCCTGGCAACTGGCACAGAGACGGATCTCTCCTGAGGCCACAAAGGCGGGTCCATGAGGATCCCATTGTAACTCGAGAGTACCCGCCGCAACTCGAGAAATACCAGGAGCTTCTCCCCTGCAGGGGAGGTGAGGCCCTTATCCGCTATGGCATCTCAGGGGAAATCAACTCTTCCCACGGGTACCTCGAAAGGCTCCTTCAAACCCTTGTTGTAACTCAGGAAGAGCCCCGCCCCATCCGTCCGCAATCGAGATGAAAACCGAGGGTCCCACAGTGACGCATGAGGAGTCCTGTTTCCCCTGCGCTGTTCCAGATTAGGTTTCGGTTACCTTTCCCTGCTCCTTCAGAAAAAGGTTCTCTGCACTCCTTTCCATCCCAAGAGTTGGCGCTGACATCAGGAGAGTTGGAAGGGCCTCAGGTTCGCGCGACCCTTCCCCAGAACCCCCAAATGCCTCGTCCACTCCCGATAGACCTAACTGCCCTGCACTGCCTCGATGGCCTGCCCAAGGGTTGACTCCCAACACAGTGGCAACTGTGACAACCTGGCAGTATCTCCAGGGCAAGACACAGATCCCTGGATCCACTTGACGAGGAGCCTGACTAAGCTGTTGCAGCTGGGAAGGCAAGCAAACGTGCCAGCCTCCTAACGAGGCGAGGCCTGACATATGTGGGGGCTCCAGGGGAAATTCAAGACCTATGTCAGCATGGCTGAGGCAAGCCCATGTTACCGCCTCAGCACCAGAAGAGGCCTGAGGACACGGGGATGCCTGTGGTGGAATCCCCTGAGGCACCTGACCACTGGCACGGAAACTGGCCTCTCCTGAGCCTACAGAGCGGTTCCATGAGGTCCCTGACATAAGTCAAGAGGTTCCCGCTGCAACACGAGAAAAAACAATGGCTCCTCAGCTACTTGCGTGTTGAGGCCCTTCACCATTGTGGCATCTTGGTGGAAAACGCACATTCTTTCCTGGACTCGAAAGTCTCCTTCAAACCCTTACTGAGAGCCCGGAAGTGCCCCACCCCACCCTTCACCACAGGAGAGGATCCCAAAGGATCCGGCAGCAACTCATGAGGAGACCCGTTTTCATCTGCACAGGTCCAGATGAGAGTCCCTTTCCCTGCTCCTTCGGGAAAGAGTTCCGGGCGCTCCCTGGCATCCGAACAGGAGTCGCTGGTAGCAGGAGAGTGAAGGGAGCCTTAGGATTCGGAACCTCGTTTCTTCAGGTCCCCAAATTCCTAGTTCACTCCAGATGAACTTCACGTCCCTGCACTACCTCGATTATCACACTGAGGCTTGACACCCGACCCACTGGCACCTGTGTCAGGCCTGAGGTATTTCCAGGGCAAGACTCAGAACACTGTGTCCGCTCACGGGGCGCCTGACGCTGCAGTTGCGGCTGGGGTGGGAAGCAGATGTTCCCCGTTCCAGGCTAGACGAGGCCTGTCCCCCTCTGGGGGCTCCAGGGATATTTTAAACCTATTTCAGCATAGGTGAGGCAAGCTCAGGCTCCTGCCTCAGCACCAGAGGAGGCCTGAGGAACTGGCGACGACTGGGGAGGAATCCTCTGAGGTGCCTGGCACATGGCACATAGACGGGCCTCTCCTGAGGCCACAGGGGCGGCGCCCTGAGGTCCCCTTCATAACTCGAGAGTACCCGCCGCAACTCGAGAAAAACCAGAACCTTCTCCCCTGCAGCCGAGGTGAGGCCCTTATCTGCAGCTGCATCTAAAGGGAAATAAACTCTTCGCATGGGTACCTCGAAAGCCTCCTTCAAACTCTTGCTGTGACCCAGGAAGTGCCCGCCCCAACTGTCCCGAATCGAGAGGAAACCCGAGGGTCCTGCTGTGACTCCTGAGGAGCCCTATTTCCCCTGTGCAGCTTCAGATGAGGTTTCCTTTCCCTGCTTCATCGGGAAAAGATTTTCGGTGCTCCTATCCATCCCAAGCGTAGGCGATTACAGCAGGAGAGTTGGGATGAACCTAAGAGTTTGGGCGACACTTCCCAAGAACCCCTAAAAGCCTAGTTAACTCCCCATGGACCTGATGCCATGCACTGCCTCGACTTCCTATCCCGAGGGTTGACTCCAGACCCAGTGGTACCTGTAACGACCCGGGGATATCTCCAGGACAAGACCCAGATCTCTGGGTCCGCGTGACGGGGAGCTTGACTCCCCTGCTGCTGCTGGGAAGGCAAACAGACATGCCAGTCTCCTGAAGATACGAGGCCTGACATATGTGGGGTCTCCAGGGGAAACTCAAGACCTATATCAGCATATGCGAGGCAAGCTCAGTTTACTGCCTTAGCACCAGACGAGGTCTGAGGACACGGGGATGCTTGCGGAGGAATCCCCAGAGACACCTGACCACTGGCACGGAGACTGGCCTCTCCTGAAGAAACAGGGGCGGTTCCCTGAGGTCCTTGACGTAACTCGAAAATTCCCCGCTGCAACACGACAAAACCCAGTAGCTCCTCACCGACATGCGTGGTGAGGCCCTTGTCCAATGTGGCATCTCGGTGGAAAACACACCTTCTTTCCTGGAACTCGAAAGTCTCCTTCACACCCTTCCGTTGAGCCATGAAATGCCCCACCACACCCTTCCCCAAAGGAGAGGATCCCCGAAGGTCCTGCGCCGATTCATGAGGATCCCCGTTTTCATCTGTGCAGCTCCAGATGAGGGTCCCTTTCTCTGCTACATCGGGAAAGGATTCTGGGTGCTCCTTGTCATCGCAAGAGGAGTCGCTGGCAGCAGGGGAGTGGAGGGAGCCTCGGGGTTCGGAACACCGTTCCTCAAGGACCCCAAATTCCTAGTTTACTCCAGATGAACATGACTGCCATGCACGGCCTCGAATATCACCTCCAGGCTTGATGCCTGACACACTGGCACCTGTAACAAGCCTTAGAAACTTCCAGGGCAAGCCTCAGATCCCTGTGTCCAATTGACGGGACGCCTGGCCCTGCAGCTGCAGCTGGGCTGCCAAGCAGACGTTTGCTGCTCCAGGCTAGACGAGGCGTGACCCCCTATGGGGGCATCAGGAATATTTTAATACCTATGTCAGCATAGGCGCGGTCATCTCAGGCTCCAGCCTCAGCACCAGACGAGGCCTGCGGATACGGCTACCTCTGGGGAGGAATCCCCAGAGAAGCCTGGCAACTGGCACAGAGAAGGACCTCCCCTGAGGCCACAAGGGTGGGTCCATGAGGATCCCATCGTAACTCGAGAGTACCCGCCGCAACTCGAGAAAAAACAGGAGCTTCTCCCCTGCAGGGGAGGCGAGGGCCTTATCCGCTGTGGCGTCTCAGGGCAAATCAACACTTCCCATGGGTACCTCGAAAGGCTCCTTCAAACCCTTTTTGTAACTCAGGAAGAGCCCCGCCCCATCCGTCCCCAATAGAGATGAAA
Organism: Procapra przewalskii; assembly: GCA_006410515.1. Taxonomy (NCBI): domain Eukaryota; kingdom Metazoa; phylum Chordata; class Mammalia; order Artiodactyla; family Bovidae; genus Procapra; species Procapra przewalskii. Next base: position 980,363 of record SJYF01000841.1, read on the forward strand.
ACCGAGGGTCCCGCCGCTACGCATGAGGAGCCCTGTTTCGCCGGCGCGGTTCCAGATTAGGTTCCCTTTCCCTGCTCCGTCAGAAAAAGTTTCTCTGCTCTCCTTTCCATCCCAAGAGTTGGTGCTGACAGCAGGAGAGCTGGAAGGGCCTCAGGTTCGAGCGACCCTTCCCCAGAACCCCCAAATGCCTCATCCACTCCCGAGAGATCTGACTGCCCTGCACTGCCTCGATTGCCTGCCCGACGGTTGACACCCGACCCACTGGCACATGTAACAGGCCTGAGGTATTTCCAGGGCACGCCTCAGATCCCTGTGTCCGCTGGACGGGGCGCCTGATGCTGTAGTTGCGGCTGGGGTTGGAAGCAGATGTTCCCCGTTCCATGTTAGACGAGGCCTGTCCCCTCCAAGGGCTCTAGGGATGTTTTAAACCTATTTCAGCATAGGTAAGGCAAGCTCAGGCTCCTGCCTCAGCACCAGAGCAGGCCTGAGGATCCGGAGACGACTGGAGAGGAATCCCCAGAGGCGCCTGGCACGTGGCACGGAGACGAGCCTCTCCTGAGGCCACAGGGGCTGGCCCCTGAGGTCCCCTTCATAACTCGAGAGTACCCGCCGCAACTCGAGAAAAACCAGAAGCTTCTCCCCTGCAGGTGAGTTGAGGCCCTTATCTGCAGCGGCATCTCAGGGGAAATCAACTCTTCCCACGGGTACCTCGAAAGGCTCCTTCAAACTCTTGCTGTGACCCAGGAAGTGCCCTCCCCAGCTGTCCCGAATCGAGAGGAAACCCGAGGGTCCTGCCGTGACTCATGAGGAGCCCTGTTTTCCCTGCGCAGCTCCAGATGATGGTCCCTTTCCCTGCTGCATTGGGAAAAGATTTTCGGTGCTCCTTTCCTTCCCAAGAGCAGGTGCTGACAGTAGGAGAATTGGCATGAGCTTCATGGTTTGGGCGACACTTCCCAAGAACCCCCAAAAGCCTCATCCACTCCCGATGGACATGATGCCCTGCCCTGCCTCGACTGCCTATCCCGAGGCTTGACTCCCAAATCATGGGCACCTGTGACAACCTGGGGGTATCTTCAGGACGAGACCCAGATCCCTGGTTCCGCATGACGGGGAGCTTGACGCCCACGCTGCAGCAGGGAAGGCAAGCAGATGTGCCAGTCTCCTGAAGATACGAGGC
>SJYF01000841.1:981840-993740 GCA_006410515.1 Procapra przewalskii
TACAGGGGCGGTTCCCTGAGGTCCTTGACGTAACTCGAGAAGTCCGCACTGCACCACGAGAAAACCCAGTAGCTCCTCACCGACATGCGTGGTGAGGCCCTTGTCCAATGTGGCGTCTCGGAGGAAAACACATCTTCGTTCCTGGAACTCGAAAGTCTCCTTCACACCCTTCCGTTGAGCCATGAAGTGCCCCACCACATCCTTCCCCAAAGGAGAGGATCCCCGAAGGTCCTGCACCAATTCATGAGGATCCCCGTTTTCATCTGTGCAGTTCCAGATGAGGGTCCATTTCCCTGCTACGTCGGGAAAGGATTCTGGGCCCTCCTTGTCATCCCAAGAGGAGTCGCTGGCAGCAGGATAGTGGAGGGATCCTCGGGGTCCGGAACACCATTCCTCAAGGACCCCAAATTCCTAGTTCACTCCAGATGAACATGAATGCCTTGCACTTCCTCGAATGTCATCTCCAGGCTTGATGCCTGACTCATTGGCACCTGTAACAAGCCTTAGGTACTTCCAGGGCAAGCCTCAGATCCCTGTGTACACTTGACGGTACGCCTGACACTGCAGCTGTAGCTGGGCTGCCAAGCAGACCTTTCGTGCTCCAGGCTAGATGAGGCGTGACCCCCTATGGAGGCTCCAGGGATATTGTAATACCTATGTCAGCATAGGCGAGGCAATCTCAGGCTCCTGCTTCAGCACCAGACGCGGCCTGTGGATCCGGCTACGACTAGGGAGGATCCCCAGAGGCGCCTGGCAACTGGCACAGAGACGGACCTCCCCTGAGGCCAAAAGGGCGGGTCCATGAGGATACCGTCGGAACTGGAAAGTGCCCGCCGCAACTCGAGAAAACCAGAAAATTGTCCCCTGCAGGCGAGGTGAGGCCCTTATCCGCAGCGGCATCTAAGGGGAAATCAACTCTTCCCACGGGTACCTCGAAAGGCTCCTTCAAACCCTTGTTGTGACCCAGGAAGTACCCCGCCCCATATGTCCCCAATCGACATGAAAACCGAGGGTCCCGCCGTGACTCATGAGGAGCCCTGTTTCCCCTACAGAGCTCCAGATGAGGGTCCCTTTGCATGCTGCATCGGGAAACGATTCTCGGCGCTCCTTTCCATCCCAAGAGTAGGCGCTGACAGCAGGAGAGTTGGGATGAGCCTCAGGGTTTGGGCGACACTTCCCCAGAACCCCCAAAAGCCTCGTCCATTCCAGATGGGCCTGATGCCATGTACTGCCTCGATTGCCTGCCAGAGGGTTGACTCCCGACCCACTGGCACCTGTGACAACCCGGGGCTATCTCCAGGACAAGACCCAGATCCCTGGGTCCGCTTGACGGGGAGCTTGACTCCCCTGCTGCACTTGGGAAGGCAAGCAGACATGCCAGTCTCCTGAAGATATGAGGCCTGACATATGTGTGGGCTCCAGGGGAAACTCAAGACCTATGTCAGCATGTCCGAGGCAAGCTCAGTTTATTCCTCAGCACCAGACGAAGCCTGAGGACAAGGGGATGCTTGCGGAGGAATCTCCAGAGACACCTGAACACTGGCATGGAAACTGGGCTCTCCAGAAGCTACAGGGGCGCTTCCCTGAGGTCCTCGACATAACTCGAAATGTCAGCGCTGCAACACGAGAAAACCCAGTAGCTCCTCACCTACATGCGTGGTGAGGCCCTTGTCCAATGTGGCATCTCGGTGGAAAACACACCTTCTTTCCTGGAACTCGAAATTCTTCTTCACACCCTTCGGTTGAGCCATGAAGTGCCCCACCCCACCCTTCCCCACAGGAGAGGATACCCGAAGGTCAGCGGAAATTCATGAGGATGCCCGTTTTCATCTGTGCTGCTCCAGATGAGGGTCCATTTCCCTGCTACGTCAGGAATGGATTCTGTGGGCTCCTTGTCATCTCAAGAAGAGTCGCTGGCAGCAGGAGAGTGGAGGGTGCCTCGGAGTTCAGAACACCGTTCCTCAAGGACCCCAAATTCCTAGTTCACTCCAGATGAACCTGACTGCCTTGCACTGCCTCAAATGTCATCTCTAGGCTTGACGCCCGACACACTGGCACCTGGAACAAGCCTTAGGAACTTCCAGGGCAAGCCTCAGATCCCTGTGTCCACTCGACGGGGCGCCTGACGCTACAGCTGCAGCTGGGCTGCCAAGCAGATATTCCCCGCTCCAGGCTAGACGAGGTGTGACCACTTATAGGGGCTCCAGGGATACTTTAATACCTATGTCAGCATAGGCATGGCAATCTCAGGCTCCTGCCTGAGCACCAGACGAGGTCTGAGGGTCCGGCTACGACTGGTCAGGAATCCCCAGAGGCACCTGGCAACTGGGACAGAGACGGACCTCTCCTGAGGCCACAAGGGCGGGTCCATGAGGATTCCGTTGTAAATCGAGAGTACCCGCCGCAACTCGAGAAAAACCAGAAGCTTCTCCCCTGCAGGCGAGGTGAGGCCCTTATCCGCTGCGGCATGTCGAGGGAAATCAACTATTCCCAAGGGTACCTCGAAAGGCTCCTTCAAACCCTTGTTGTGATCCAGGAAGTGCCCCGCCCCATCCGTCCCCAATCGAGATGAAAACCGAGGGTCCCACTGCGATGCATGAGGAGCCCTTTTTCCCCTGCACAGTTCCAGATTAGGTTCCCTTTCCGTGCTCCATCAGAAAATGGTTCTCTGCGCTCCTTTCCATCCCAAGAGTTGGCGCTGAGGGCAGGAGAGTTGGAAGGCCCTCAGGTTCGGGCGACCCTTGCTCAGAACTTCCAAATGCCTCGTCCACTCCCAATAGACCTGACTGCCCTGCACTGCCTCGATTGCCTGCCCAAGGGTTGACTCCCGACACAGTGGCACCTGTGACAACCCGGCGGTATCTCCAGGGCAAGACACAGATCCCTGGGTCCGCTTGACGGGGTGCCTGACTCCGCTGTTGCAGCTGGGAAATCAAGCAGACGTGCCAGCCTCCTAACGAGGCGAGGCCTGACATATGTGGGGCTCCAGGGGAAACTCAAGACCTATGTTAGGATGGCTGAGGTAAGCTCATGATACCGCCTCAGCACCAGAGGTGGTCGGAGGACACAGAGATGACTGTGGTGGAATCCCCAGAGGCAGCTGATCACTGGCACGGAGACTGGCCTCTCCTGAGCCTACAGAGCGGTTCCCTGAGGTCCCTGACTTAAGTCGAGAGGTTCCCAATGCAACACGAGAAAACCCAATAGCTCCTCAGCTACATGCGTGGTGAGGCCCTTGTCTAGTGTGGCATCAGGGTGGAAAACACACATTCTTTCCTGGAACTCGAAAGTCTCCTTCACACCCTTGCTTTGAAACCAGAAGTGACCCACCAAACCCTTCCCCATCGGAGAGGATCCCCGAGTATCCAGCGGCGACTCATGAGGATAGCCGTTTTCATCTGCCCAGCTCCAGATGAGAGTCCCTTTCCGTGCTCCGTCGGGAAAGAGTTCCGGGCGCTCCCTGGCATCCCAAGAGGAGTCGCTGGTAGCAGGAGAGTGGAGGGAGCCTCAGGATTCGGAACACCGATCCTTCAGTTCCCCAAATTCCTAGTTCACTCCAGATGAACTTTACTGCACAGCACTTCCTCGATTATTAACCCGAGGCTTGACACCCTTCCCAATGGCACCTGTAACAGGCCTGAGGTATTTCCAGGGCAAGCCTCAGATCCCTGTGTCCGCTCGACGGGGCGCCTGACACGGCAGCTGCAGTTGGGGTGGGAAGCAGATGTTCCCTGCTCCAGGCTAGACGAGGCCTGGTCCCCTCTTGAGCTCCAGGGATATTTCAAACCTATTTCAGCGTAGGCGAGGCAAGCTCAGTTTCCTTCCTCAGCACCAGACTAGGCCTGAGGATCCGGCGACAACTGGGTACAAATCCCCAGAGGCACCTGTCTGGTGGCACGGAGATGGGCCTCTCCTTAGGCCACAGGGGCCCGTTCCTGAGTTCCCCGTCGAACCTCGAGAGTACCCGCCGCAACTCGAGAAAAACCAGAAGCTTCCCCCTGCAGGCGAGGTGAGGCCTTATCCACTGCGGCATCTCAGGGGAAATCAACTCTTCCCACGGGTACTTCGAAAGGCTCCTTCAAACCCTGGCTGTGACCCAGGAAGTTCCCGCCCCAACTGTCCCGAATCGAGAGGAAACCCGAGGGTCCTGCCGTGACTCATGAGGAGCCCTGTTTCCCCTGGGCAACTCCAGATGAGGGTCCCATTACCTGCTGCATTAGGAAAAGATTCTCGGCGCTCATTTCCATCCCAAGAGTAGGCGCTGACAGCAGGGGAGTTGGGATGAGCCTCAGGGTTTGGGCTACGCTTCCCCAGAACCCCCAAAAGCCTCGTCCACTCCCGATGGACCTGATGTCCTGCACTGCCTCGATTGCCTGCCCGGGGGTTGACACCCGACCCACTGGCACCTGTGATAACCCAGGGGTATCTCCAGGACAAGATCCAGATCCCTGGATCCGCTTGAAGGGGAGCTTGACTCCCCTGCTGCAGCTGGGAGGGCAAGCAGACGTGCCAGTCTCCTGAAAATACGAGGACTGACATATGTGGGGTCTCCAGGGGAAACTCAAGACCTATGTCAGCATGGCCGAGGCAAGCTCAGTTGACCGCCTCAGGAACAGAAGAGGCCTGAGAACACGGGGATGCTGGCGGAGGAATCCCCAGAGACACCTGACCACTGGCACGGAGACTGGCCTCTCCTGAAGATACAGGGGCGGTTCCCTGAGGTCCTCGACGTTACTCGAGAAGTCCCCTCTTCAAGAAGAGAAAACTCAGTATCTCCTCACCTACATGCGTGGTGAGGCCCTTGTCCAATGTGGCATCTCGGTGGAAAACACACCTTCTTTCCTGGAACTCGAAAGTCTCCTTCACACTCTTCCCTTGAGCCATGAAGGGCCCCACCCCACCCTTTCCCAAAGAGAGGATCTCCGAAGGTCCGGCGCTGATTCATGAGGATTCCTGTTTTCATTTGTGCAGCTCCAGATGAGGGTCCCTTTCCCTGCTTCGTCGGGAAAGGTTTCTGGGCGCTCCTTGTCATCCCAAGAGGAGTCGCTGGCTGAAGGATAGTGGACGGAGCCTCCGCGTTAGGAACACCGTTCCTCAAGAACCCAAATTCCTAGTTCAATCCAGATGAACATGACTGCCTTGCACTGCCTCGAATGTCACCTCCAGGCTTTACCCCCGACCCACTTGCACTTCTAACAAGCCTTAGGTTCTTCCAGGGCAACCCTCAGATCCCTGTGTCCACTCGACGGGGTGCCTGACGCTGCAGTTGCAGCTGGGCTGCCAAGCAGACATTAACTGCTCCAGGCTAGATGAGGCGTGACCCCTTGTGGGGGCTCCAGGGATATTTTAATACCTATGTCAGCATAGGCGAGGCAAGCTCAGGCTCCTGCCTCAGCACCAAACGAGGCCTGAGGATCCGGCGACGACTGGGTAGGAATCCACAGAGGCGCCTGGTACGCGGCTCGGAGACAGGCCTCTCCTGAGTCCCCAGGGGCGGGTCCCTGAGGTCCCCGTCGTAACTCGAGGGTACCCACCGCAACTCGAGAAAAACCAGAAGCTTCTCCCCTGCAGGCGAGGTGAGGCCCTTATCCACTGCGTCATCTCAGGGGAAATCAACTCTTCCTACGGGTACCTCGAAAGGCTCCTTCAAACCTTTATTGTGACCCAGGAAGTGCCCCGCCCCATCCTTCCCCCATCGAGATGAAAACCGAGGGTCTCACAGAGACGCATGAGGAGCCCTGTTTCCCTTGCACAGTTCCAGATAAGGTTCCCTTTCCCTGCTCCATCAGAAAAAGGTTCTCTGCGCTCCTTTCTATCCCAAGAGTTGGCACTGACAGCAGGAGACTTGGAAGGGCCTCAGGTTCGCGCAACCCTTCCCCAGAACCCCCAAATGCCTCGTCCACTCCCGATGGACCTGACTGCCCTGCACTGCCTCGATTGCCTGCCCGAGGGTTGACTCCCGACACAGTGGCACCTGTGACAACCTGGCGGTATCTCCAGGGCAAGACACAGATCCCTGGATCCGCTTGACGGGGATCCTGACTACGCTGTTGCAGCTGGTAAGGCAAGCAGACGTGCCAGTCTCCTAACCAGGCGAGGCCTGACATATTTGGGGTTCCAGGGGAAACTCAAGACCTATGTCAGCATGGCTGAGGCAAGCTCATGTTACCGCCTCAGCACCAGATGAGGCCTGAGGACACGGGTATGGCTGCGGTGGCATCCCCAGAGGCAGCTGATCACTGGCACGGAGACTGGACTCTCCTGAGCCTACAAAGCAGTTCCCTGAGGTCCCTGACATAAGTCGAGAGGTTCCCGATGCAACACGAGAAAACCCATTAACTCCTCAACTACATGTGTGGTGAGGCCCTTGTCCAATGTGGCATCTCTGTGGAAAACACACATTCTTTCCTGGAACTCGAAAGTCTCCTTCACACCCTTGCTTTGAGCCCGGAAGTGCCCGATCCCACCCTTCCCCACCGGAGAGAATCCTGGAGGATCCGGTGGTGACTCATGAGGAGACCCGTTTTCATCTGCGCAGCTCCAGATGAGAGTCCATTTCCATGCTCCGTCGGGAAAGATTTCCGGGCGCTCCCTGGCATCCCAAGAGGAGTCGCTGTTACCAGGAGAGTGGAGGATGCCTCAGGGTTCAGAACACCGTTCCTTAAGGTCCTCAAATCCGAGTTCACTCCAGATGAACTTGGCTGCCCTGCACTGCCTCGATTATCACCCCGAGGCTTGACACCCGACACACTGCCTTCTTTAACAGGCTTGAGGCATTTCCAGGGCAAGCCTCAGATCCCTGTGTCCGCTCGACGGGGAGCCTGACGCTGCAGCTGCGGCTGGGCTGCCAAGCAGACGTTCCCTGCTCCAGGCTACACGAGGCGTGACCCCCTGTGGGGGCTCCAGGAATATTTTAATACCTATGTCAGGATAGGCATAGCAATCTCAGGCTCCTGCCTCAGCACCAGACGCGGCCTGTGGATCCAGCTACGACTGGGGAGGAATCCCCAGAGGCGCCTGGCAACTGGCACAGAGACGGACCTCTCCTGAGGCCACAAGGGCTGGTCCATGAGGATACCGTCGTAACTCGAGAGTACCCTCCGCAAGTCGAGAAAACCAGAAGCTTCTCCCCTGCAGGCGAGGTGAGGCCCTTATCCGCGGCGGCATCTCACGGCAAATCAACTCTTCCCACAGATACCTCGAAAGGCTCCTTCAAACCCTTGTTGTGACCGAGGAAGTACGCCGCCACATCCTCCCCAATCGAGATGAAAACCGAGGGTCCCTCCGTGACTCATGAGGAGCCCTGTTTCCCCTGCACAGCTCCAGATGAGGGTCCCTTTCCAGGCTGCATCGGGAAAAGATTTTCGGCGCTCCTTTCCATCCCAAGAGTAGGCGCTGACAGCAGGAGAGTTGGGATGAGCCTCAGGGTTTGGGCGACACTTCCCCAGAACCCCCAAAAGCCTCATCCATTCCAGATGGGCCTGATCCCATGTACTGCTTCGATTGCCTGCCCGAGGGTTGACTCCCGACCCCCTGGCCCCTGTGACAACCCGGGGCTATCTCCAGGACAAGACCCAGATCCCTGGGTCCGCTTGACGGGGAGTTTGACTCCCCTGCTGCAGCTGGGAAGGCAAGCAGACGTGCCAGTCTCCTGAAGATATGAGGCCTGACATATGTGAGGGCTCCAGGGGAAACTCAAGACCTATGTCAGCATGGCTGTGGCAAGCTCAGTTTACGCCTCAGCACCAGTCGAGGCCTGAGGACAAGGGGATGCTTGCGGAGGAATCCCCAGAGACACCTGAACACTGGCACGGAGACTAGCCTCTCCTGAAGCTACAGGGGTGGTTCCCTGAGGTCCTGGACATAACGCAAAATGTCCCCACTGCAACAGGAGAAAACCCAGTAACTCCTCACCGACATGTGTGGCGAGGCCCTTGTCCAATGTGGCATCTCGGTGGAAAACACACCTTTCTTGGAACACGAAAGTCTCCTTCACACCCTTCGGTTGAGCCATGAAGTGCCCCACCCCACCCTTCCCCACAGGAGAGGATCCCCGAAGGTCGACGGAAATTCATGAGGATCCCCGTTTTCATCTGTAGTGCTCCAGATGAAGGTCCCTTTCCCTGTTAAGTCAGGGAAGGGTTCTGTGTGCTCCTTGTCATCCCAAGAGGAGTTGCTGGCAGCAGGAGAGTGAAGGGTGCCTCGGAGTTCAGAACACCTTTCCTCAAGGACCCCAAATTCCTAGTTCACTCCAGAAGAACCTGACTGCCTTGCACTGTCTCGAATGTCATCTCTAGCCTTGACACCCAAACCACTGGCACTTGGAACAAGCCTTAGGTATTTCCAGGGCAAGCCTCAGATCCCTGTGTCCACTCGACGGGGCGCCTTAAGCTGCAGCTGCAGCTGGGCTGCCATGCAGACTTTCCCTGCTACAGGCTAGACGAGGCGTGACTCCCTGTGGGGGCACCAGGAATATTTTAATACCTATGTCATCATAGGCATGGCAATCTCATGGTCTTGCCTCAGCACCAGACGAGGCCTGCGGATACGGCTACTACTGGGGAGGAATCCCCATAGGAGCCTGGCAACTGGCACAGAGACGGACCTCACCTGAGACCAGAATGGCGGGTCCATGAGGATCCCATCGTAACTCGAGAATGCCCGCCGCAGCTCGAGAAAAATCAGGAGCTTCTCCCCTGCAGGGGAGGTGAGGCCCTTATCCGCTGTGGCATCTCAGGGCAAATCAACTCTTCTCACGGGTACCTCGAAAGACTCCTTCAAACCCTTGTTGTCACCCAGGAAGAGCCCTGCCCCATCCGTCCCCAATCGAGATGAAATCAGAGGGTTCCACTGTGGTGCATGAGCAGCCATTTCCCCGGCGGGGTTCCAGATTAGGTTCCCTTTCCCTGCTCCGTCAGAAAAAGTTTCTCTGCTCTCCTTTCCATCCCAAGAGTTGGCGCTGACAGCAGGAGAGCTGGAAGGCCCTCAGGCTCGCTCGACTCTTCCCCAGAACCCCCAAATGCCTCGTCCACTCCCGATAGATCTGACTGCCCTGCACTGCCTCGATTGCCTGCCTGAGGGTTGACACCCGACCCACTGGCACATGTAACAGGCCTGAGGTATTTCCAGGGCAAGCCTCAGATTTCTGTGTCCGCTGGACGGGGCGCCTGATGCTGCAGTTGCGGCTGGGGTGGGAAGCAGATGTTCCCCGTTCCATGCTAGAGAGGCCTGTCCCCCTCCGGGGGCTCTAGGGATGTTTTAAACCTGTTTCAGCATAGGCGAGGCAAACTCAGGCTCCTGCCTCAGCATCAGATCAGGCATGAGAATCCGGCGACGACTGAGGAGGAATCCCCAGAGGCGCCTGGCACGTGGCACGGAGACGGGCCTCTCCTGAGGCCACAGGGACAGGCCCCTGAGGTCCCCTTCGTAACTTGAGAGTACCCGCCACAACTCGAGAAAAACCAGAAGCCTGTCCCCTGCAGGTGAGGTGAGGCCCTTATCTGTAGCGGCATCTCAGGGGAAATTAACTCTTCCCACGGGTACCTGGAAAGGCTCCTTCAAACCCTTGCTGTGACCCAGGAAGTGCTCGTCCCACTGTTCCGAAATAAGAGGAATCCCCAGGGTCCCGTTGCGACACATGAGGAGCCCTGTTTTCCCTGCGCAGCTCCAGATGATGCTCCCTTTCCCTGCTGCATTGGGAAAAGATTTTTGGTGCTCCTTTCCGTCCCAAGAGCAGGCTCTGACAGTAGGAGAATAGGCATGAGCCTCAGGATTGGGGCGACACTTCCCCCAAACCCCCCAAATCCTCGTCCACTCCCGATGGACATGATGCCCTGCACTGCCTAGACTGTCTATCCCGACCCACTGGCACTTGTGACAACCCGGGGGTATCTCCAGCACAAGACCCAGATCCCTGGGTCCGCATGATGGGGAGCTTGACTCCCATGCTGCAGCTGGGAAGGCAAGTAGACATGCCAGTCTCCTGAAGATACGAGGCCTGACATATGTGGGGGCTCCAGGGGAAACTCAAGACCTATGTCAGCATGGCCGAGGCAAGCTCAATTTACCACCTCAGCACCAGACGAGGCCTGAGGACACGAGGATGTTTGCGTAGAAACCCCAGAGACACCTGACCACTGGCACGGAGACTGGCCTCTCCTGAAGCAACAGGGGCGGTTCCCTGAGGTCCTCGACGAAATTCGAGAAGTCACCACTGCAACAGGTGAAAACCCAGTAGCTCCTCACCGACATGCGTGGTGAGGCCCTTGTCCAATGTGGCTTCTCGGTGGAAAACACACCTTCTTTCCTGGAACTCGAAAGTCTCCTTCACACCGTTCTGTTGAGCCATGAAGTGCCCCACCACACCCTTCCCCAAAGGAGAGAATCCCCAAAGGTCCTGCGCCGATTCATGAAGATCCCCGTTTTCATCTGTGCAGCTTCAGATGAGGGTCCCTTTCCCTGCTACGTCGGGAAAGGATTCTGGGCGCTCCTTGTCATCCCAAGAGGAGTCACTGGCAGGAGGAGAGTGGAGGGAGCCTCGGTGTTCCGAACACCATTCCTCAGGACCCCAAAATCCTAGTTTACTCCAGATGAACATTATCCGTGGCGGCATCTCAGGGCAAATCAACTCTTCCCACGGGTACCTCGAAAGGCTCCTTCAAACCATTGTTGTGATCCAGGAAGAACCCCGCCCCATTCCTCCCCAATCGAGATGAAAACCGAGGGTCCCGCCGTGACTCATGAGGAGCCCTGTTTCCCCTGCACAGCTCCAGATGAGGGTCCCTTTCCAGGCTGCATCGGGAAATGATTCTCAGCGCTCCTTTCCATCCCAAGAGTAGGCGCTGATAGCAGGAGAGTTGGGATGAGCCTCAGGGTTTGGGCGACACTTCCCCAGAACCCCCAAAAGCCTCGTCCATTCCAGATGGGCCTGATGCCATGTACTGCCTCGATTGCCTGCCCGAGGGTTGACTCCCGACCCACTGGACCCTGTGGCAACCCGGGGGTATTTCCAGGGCAAGACCCAGATCCCTGGGTCGGCTTGACGTGGAGCATGACTCCCCTGCTGCAGCTGGGAAGGCAAGCAGACGTGCCATTCTCCAGAAGATACGAGGTCTGACATATGTGGGGGCTCCAGCTGAAACTCAAGACCTATGTCAGCATGGCCGAGGCAAGCTTAGTTTACGCTTCAGCACCAGACGAGGCATGGGGACAAGGGGATGCTTGCAGAGGAATCCCCAGAGACACCTGACCACTGGCACGGAGACTAGCCTCTCCTTAAGCTACAGGGGCGGTTCCCTGAGGTCCTCGACGTAACTCGAGAAGTCCACACTGCAACACGAGAAAACCCAGTAGCTCCTCACCTACATGCGTGGTGAGGCCCTTGTTCAATGTGGCATCTCGCTGGAAAACACACCTTCTTTCCTGGAACTCGTAAGTCTCCTTCACACCCTTCGGCTGAGCCATGAAGTGCCCCACCCCACCCTTCCCCAAAGGAGAGGATCCCCGAAGGTCGGCGGAAATTCATGAGGATCCCCGTTTTCATATGTGCTGCTCCAGATGAGGGACCATTTCTCTGCTTCTTGGGGTTCTGTGGGCTCCTTGTCATCCCAAGAGGAGTCACTGGCAGCAGGAGTGTGGAGGGTGCCTCGGAGTTCTGAACACCGTTCCTCAAGGACCCCAAATTCCTAGTTTACTCCAGATGAACATTACTGCCTTGCACTGCCTCGAATGTCACCTCCAGGCTTGATGCCCGAGTCACTGGAAACTGTAACAAGGCTTAGGTACTTCCAGGGCAAGCCTCAGATCCCTGTGTCCACTCGACGGGGCGCCTGAAGCTGCAGCTGCAGCTGGGCTGCCAAGCAGATGTTCCCTGCTCCAGGCTAGACGAGGCGTGACCACCT
>SJYF01000841.1:994432-1055836 GCA_006410515.1 Procapra przewalskii
TGCCTCAGCACCAGACGAGGCCTGAGGATCCGGCTACCACTGGGGAGGAATCCCGAGAGGCGCCTGGCAACTGGCACAGAGACGGACCTCTCCTGAGGCCACAAGGGCTGGTCCATGAGGATCCCGTCGTAACTCGAGAGTACCCGCCGCAACTCGAGAAAAACCAGAAGCTTCTCCCCTGCAGGCAAGGTGAGGCCCTTATCCGCTGTGGCATCTCAGGGGAAATCAACTCTTCCCACGGGTACCTCGAAAGGCTCCTTCAAACCCTTGTTGTGACCCAGGAAGTACCCCAGCCAATTCGGCCCCAGTCGACATGAAAACCGAGGGTCCCACCGCGACTCATAAGGAGCCCTGTTTCCCCAGCGGAGCTCCAGATGATTGTCCATTTCCCTGCTGCATCGGGACAAGATTCTCGGCACTCCTTTCCATCCCAAGAGTAGGCACCGACAGCAGGAGGGTTGGGATGAGCCTCAGGGTTTGGGCGACACTTCCCCAGAACCCCCAAAAGCCTCGTCCATTCCAGATGGGCCTGATGCCATGTACTGCCTCGATTGCCTGCCCGAGGGTTGACTCCCGACCCACTGGCCCCTGTGACAACCCGGTGGTATCTCCAGGACAAGACCCAGATCCCTGGGTCCGCTTGACGGGGAGCTTGACTCCCCTGCTGCAGCTGGGAAGGCAAGCAGACATGCCAGTCTCTTGAAGATACGAGGCCTGACATATGTGGTGGCTCCAGGGGAAACTCAAGACCTATGTCAGCATGGCTGTGGCAAGCTCAGTTTACTGTCTCAGCACCAGACGAGGCCTGAGGACACGGGGATGCTTTCAGAGGAATCTCCAGAGACACCTGACCACTGGCACGGAGACTGGCCTCTCCTGAAGCTAATCGGGCGGTTTCCTGAGGTCCTCGACGTAACTCGAAATGTCCCCACTGCAACAGGAGAAAACCCAGTAACTCCTCACCGACATGCGTGGCGAGGCCCTTGTCCAATGTGGCATCTCGGTGGAAAACACACCTTCTTTCCTGGAACTCGAAAGTCTCCTTCACACCCTTCTGTTGAGCCATGAAGTGCCCCACCCCACCCTTCCCCACAGAAGAGGATCCCCGGAGGTCGGCGGAAATTACTGAGGATCCCCGTTTTCATTTGTGCTGCTCCAGATGAGGGTCCATTTCCCTGCTACATCAGTAAAGGGTTCTGTGGGCTGCTTATCATCCCAAGGGGAGTCGCTGGCAGCAGGAGAGTGGAGGGAGCTTCGGAGTTCGGAACACCGTTCCACAAGGACCCCAAATTCCTAGTTCACTCCAGAGGAACCTGACTGCCTTGCACTGCCTCGAATGTCATCTCTAGGCTTGACGCCCGACACACTGGCACCTGGAACAAGCCTTAGGTACTTCCAGGGCAAGCCTCAGATCCCTGTGTCCACTCGACGGGGCGCCTGACGCTGCAGCTGTAGCTGGGCTGCCAAGCAGACGTTCCCTGCTCCAGGCTAAACGAGGCGTGACCCCCTGTGTGGGCTCCAGGAATATTTTAATACCTATGTCAGCATGGGCATGGCAATCTCAGGCTCTTGCCTCAGCACCAGACGAGGCCTGAGAATACGGCTACCACTGGGGAGGAACCCCCAGAGGAGCGTGGCAACCTGCACAGAGATGGACCTCTCCTGAGGCCACAAGGGCGGGTCCATGAGGATCCCATCGTAACTCGAGAGTACCCGCCGCAACTCAAGAGAAAACAGGAGCTTCTCCCCTGCAGGGGATGTGAGGCCCTTATCTGCTGTGGCATCTCAGGGCAAATCAACTCTTTCCACGGGTACCTGGAAAGGCTCCAGCAAACCCTTGTTGTCACCCAGGAAGAGCCCTGCCCCATCCGTCCCCAATCGAGATGAAAAGCGAGGGTCCCGCCGCGATGCATGAGGAGCCCTGTGCCCCGGCGCAGTTCCAGATTAGGTTCCCTTTCCCTGCTCCGTCAGAAAAAGTTTCTCTGCTCTCTTTTCCATCACAAGAGTTGGCGCTGACAGCAGGAGAGCTGGAAGGGCCTCAGGTTCGCACGACTCTTCCCCAGAACCCCCAAATGCCTCGTCCACTCCCGATAGATCTGACTGCCCTGCACTGCCTCGATTGCCTGCCCGAGGGTTGACACCCGACCCACTGGCACATGTAACAGGCCTGAGGTAATTCCAGGGCAAGCCTCAGATCCCTGTGTCCGCTGGACGGGGCGCCTGACGCTGCAGTTGCGGCTGGGGTGGGAAGCAGATGTTCCCCGTTCCATGCTAGATGAGGCCTGTCCCCCTTCCGGGGCTCTAGGGATGTTTTAAACCTATTTCAGCATAGGCGAGGCAAGCTCAGGCTCCTGCCTCAGCAGCAGACCAGGACTGAGGATCCGGCGACGACTGGGGAGGGATCCCCAGAGGCGCCTGGCACGTGGCACGGAGATGGGCCTCTCCTGAGGCCACAGGGGCGGGCCCCTGAGGTCCCCGTCGTAACTCGAGGGTACCCGCCGCAACTCGAGAAAAACCAGAAGCTTCTCCCCTGCAGGTGAGGTGAGGCCCTTATCTGCAGTGGCATCTCAGGGGAAATCAACTCTTTCCACGGGTACCTCGAAAGGCTCCTTCAAACTCTTGCTGTGACCCAGGAAGTGCCCTCCCCAGCTGTCCCGAATTGAGAGGAAACCCGAGGGTCCTGCCGTGACTCATGAGGAGCCCTGTTTTCCCTGCGCAGCTCCAGATGATGGTCCCTTTCCCTGCTGCATCGGGAAAAGATTTTCGGTGCTCCTTTCCTTCCCAAGAGCAGGCGCTGACAGTAGGAGAATTGGCATGAACCTCAGGGTTTGAGCGAACTTCCCCAGAACCCCCAAAAGCCTCGTCCACTCCCGATGGACATGATGCCCTGCCCTGCCTCGACTGCCTATCCCGAGGCTTGACTCCCAAATCATGGGCACCTGTGACAACCCGGAGGTATCTTCAGGACGAGACCCAGATCCCTGGTTCCGCATGACGGGGAGCTTGACGCCCACGCTGCAGCAGGGAAGGCAAGCAGATGTGCCAGTCTCCTGAAGATACGAGGCCTGACATATGTGGGGGCTCCAGGGGAAACTCAAGACCTATGTCAGAATGGCCGAGGCAAGCTCAATTTACCTCCTCAGCACCAGACGTGGTCTGAGGACACGGGGATGTTTGAGGAGGGACCCCAGAGACACCTGACCACTGGCACGGAGACTGGCCTCTCCTGAAGCTACAGGGGCGGTTCCCTGAGGTCCTTGACGTAACTCGAGAAGTCCGCACTGCACCACGAGAAAACCCAGTAGCTTCTCACCGACATGCGTGGTGAGGCCCTTGTCCAATGTGGCATCTCGGTGGAAAACACACCTTCTTTCCTGGAACTCGAAAGTCTCCTTCACACCCTTCCGTTGAGCCATGAAGTGCCCCACCACATCCTTCCCCAAAGGAGAGGATCCCCGAAGGTCCTGCGCTGATTCACGAGGATCCCCGTTTTCATTTGTGCAGCTCCAAATGACGGTCCCGTTCCCTGCTAAGTCGGGAAAGGATTCTGGGCGCTCCTTGTCATCGCAAGAGGAGTCGCTGGCAGCAGGAGGGTGGAGGGAGCCTCGGGGTTCGGAACACCGTTCCTCAAGGACCCCAAATTCCTAGTTTACTCCAGATGAACATGACTGCCTTGCACTGCCTCGAATGTCACCTCCAGGCTTGATGCCCGACTCACTGGCACCTGTAACAAGCCTTAGGTACTTCCAGGGCAAGCCTCAGTTCCCTGTGTCCACTTGACGGGACGCCTGACACTGCAGCTGCAGCTGGGCTGCCAAGCAGATGTTTCCTGCTCCAGGCTAGACGAGGCGTGACCACCTATGGGGCCTCCAGGGATATTTTAATACCTATGTCACCATAGGCGAGGCAATCTCAGGCTCCTGCTTCAGCACCAGATGCGGCCTGTGGAACCGGTTACGACTGGGGAGGAATCTACAGAAGCGCCTGTCAACTGGCACAGAGACGGACCTCCCCTGAGGCCACAAGGGCGGGTCCAAGAGGATACCATCGTAACACGAGGATACCCTCCGCAAGTCGAGAAAACCAGAAGCTTCTCCCCTGCAGGCGAGGAGAGGCCCTTATCCGCGGCGGCATCTCAGGGGCAATCAACTCTCCCCACGGGTACCTCGAAAGGCTCCTTCAAACCCTTGTTTTGACCCAGGAGGTACCCCACCCCATCCGTCACCAATCGAGATGAAAACCGAGGGTCCCGCCGTGCCTCATGAGGAGCCCTGTTTCCCCTGCGCAGCTCCAGATGAGGGTCCCTTTGCATGCTGCATCGGGAAAGGATTCTCGGCGCTCCTTTCCATCCCAAGAGTAGGCGCTGACAGCAGGAGAGTTGGGATGAGCCTCAGGGTTTGGGCGACACTTCCCCAGAACTCCCAAAAGCCTCATCCATTCCAGATGGGCCTGATCCCATGTACTGCCTCGATTGCCTGCCCGAGGGTTGACTCCCGACCCACTGGCCCCTGTGACAACTCGGGGCTATCTCCAGGACAAGACCCAGATACCTGGGTCCGCCTGACGGGGAGCTTGACTCCCCTGCTGCAGCTGGGAAGGCAAGCAGACGTGACAGTCTCTTGAAGATACGAGGCCTGACATATGTGTGGGCTCCAGGGGAAACTCAAGACCTATGTCAGCATGGCCGAGGCAAGCTCAGTTTATGCCTCAGCACCAGACGAGGACAAGGGGATGCTTTCAGAGGAATCCCCAGAGACACCTGACCACTGGCACGGAGACTGGCCTCACCCGAAGCTACAGGGGCGGTTCCCTGAGGTCCTCGACGTAACTCGAAATGTCCCCACTGCAACACGAGAAAACCCAGTAGCTCCTCACCTACATGCGTGGTGAGGCCCTTGTCCAATGTGGCATCTCGGTGGAAAACACACCTTCTTTCCTGGAACTCGAAAGTCTCCTTCACACCCTTCCGTTGAGCCATGAAGTGCCCCACCACACCCTTCCCCAAAGGAGAGGATCCCCGAAGGTCCTGCGCCGATTCATGAGGATCCCCGTTTTCATTTGTGCAGCTCCAAATGACGGTCCCTTTCCCTGCTACATCGGGAAAGGATTCTGGGGGCTCCTTGTCATCCCAAGAGGAGTTGCTGGCAGCAGGAGGGTGGAGGGAGCCTCGGGGTTTGGAACACCGTTCCTCAAGGACCCCAAATTCCTAGTTTACTCCAGATGAACATGACTGCCTTGCACTGCCTCGAATGTCACCTCCAGGCTTGATGCCCGACTCACTGGCACCTGTAATAAGCCTTAGGTACTTCCAGGGCAAGCCTCAGTTCCCTGTGTCCACTTGACGGGACGCCTGACACTGCAGCTGCAGCTGGGCTGCCAAGCAGACGTTTCCTGCTCCAGGCTAGACGAGGCGTGACCACCTATGGGGCCTCCAGGGATATTTTAATACCTATGTCAGCATAGGCATGGCAATCTCAGGCTCCTGCCTCAGCACCAGACGCGGCCTGTGGATCCGGGTATGACTGGGGAGGAATCCCCAGAGGCGCCTGTCAACTGGCACAGAGACGGACCTCTACTGAGGCCACAAGGGTGGGTCCATGAGGATTCCATCGCAAGTCGAGAGTACCCGCCGCAACTCGAGAAAAACCAGAAGCTTCTCCCCTGCAGGCGAGGTGAGGCCCTTATCCGCTGTGGCATCTCAGGGGAAATCAACTCTTCCCACGGGTACCTCGAAAGGCTCCTTCAAACCCTTGTTGTGATCCAGGAAGTACTCCGCCCCATCCGTCCCCAATCGAGATGAAAACCGAGGATCCCACTGCGACTCATGAGGAGCCCTTTTTCCCCTGCGCAGTTCCAGATTAGGTTCCATTTCCGTGCTCCGTCAGAAAATGGTTCTCTGCACTCCTTTCCATCCCAAGAGTTGGCGCTGAGATCAGGAGAGTTGGAAGGGCCTCAGGGTCGGGCGACCCTTGCCCAGAACTCCCAAATGCCTCGTCCACTCCCGATAGACCTGACTGCCCTGCACTGCCTCGATTGCCTGCCCAAGGGTTGACTCCCGACGCAGTGGCACCTGTGGCAACCCGACGTTATATCCAGCGCAAGACACAGATCCCTGGGTCCTCTTGACGGGGAGCCTGACTCCGCTGTTGCAGCTGGGAAATCAAGAAGACTGGCCAGCCTCCTAATGAGGCGAGGCCTGACATATGTGGGGCTCCAGGGGAAATTCAAGACCAATGTCAGGATGGCTGAGGCAAGCTCATGTTACCGCCTCAGCACCAGAGGTGGCCGGAGGACACAGGGATGACTGTGGTGGAATCTCCAGAGGCAGCTGATCACTGACACGGAGACTGGCCTCTCCTGAGCCTACAGAGCGGTTCCCTGAGGTCCCTGACATAAGTCGAGAGGTTCCCGATGCAACACGAAAAAACCCAATAGCTCCTCAGCTACATGCTGATGAGGCCCTTGTCCAGTGTGGCATCTCGGTGGAAAACACACATTCTTTCCTGGAACTCGAAAGTCTCCTTCACACCCTTGCTTTGAAACCAGAAGTGACCCACCACACCCTTCCCCACCGGAGAGGATCCCCGAGGATCCAGCAGCGACTCATGAGGAGAGCCGTTTTCATCTGCGCAACTCCAGATGAGAGTCCCTTTCCATGCTCCGTTGGGAAAGAGTTCCGGGCACTCCCTGGCATCCCAAGAGGAGTCGATGGTAGCAGGAGAGTGGAGGGAGCCTAGGGTTTGGAACACCATTGCTTAAGGTCCCCAAATTCCTAGTTCACTTCAGATGAACTTGACTGCCCTGCACTGCCTCGATTATCACCCTGAGGCTTGACACCCGACCCACTGGTAACTGTAACAGGCCTGAGGTATTTCCACGGCAAGCCTCAGATCCCTGCGTCTGCTCCTCGGGGTGCCTGACACTGCAGCTGCAGCTGGGGTGGGAAGCAGATGTTCCCCGCTCCAGGCTAGACAAGGCCTGTCCCCATCTGGTGTCTCCAGGTATATTTTAAACCTATTTCAGCATAGGCGAGGCAAGCTCAAGCTCTTTACTCAGCACCAGACGAGGCCTTAGGATCCGGAGACGACTGGGTAGGAATCCCCAGAGACACCTGACCAATGGCACTTAGACTGGCCTCTCCTGAAGCTACAGGGGCGGTTCCCTGAGGTCCTCGACGTAACTCGAGAAGTCCCCGCTGCAACACGAGAAAACCCAGTAGCTCCTTACCTTCATGCCGGGTGAGGCCCTTGTCCAATGTGGCATCTCGGTGGAAAACACCTTCTTTCCTGGAACTCGAAAGTCTCCTTCACACCCTTCCGTTGAGCCATGAAGTGCCCCACCCCACCCTTCCCCAAAGCAGAGGATCCCGAAGGTCCGGCGGCGATTCATGAGTATCCCCGTTTTCATCGGTGCAGCTCCAGATGAGGGTCGGTTTCCCTGCTACGTCGGGAAAGGATTCTGGGCGCTCCTTGTCATCCCAAAAGGAGTCGCTGGTATCAGGAGAGTGGAGGGAGCCTCAGGGTTCTGAACACCATTCCTCAAGGACCCCAAATTCCTAGTTCAATCCAGATGAAACTGATCGCCTCACACTGCCTTGAATGTCACCACCAGGCTTCACGCCCGACCCATTGGCACCTGTAACAAGACTTAGGTACTTCCAGGGGAAGCCTCAGATCCCTGTGTACACTCGACAGGGCACCTGAAACTGCAGCTGCAGCTGGGCTGCCAAGCAGACGTTCCCTGCTCCAGGCTAGACGAGGCGTGACCCCCTGTGGAGGCTCCTGGGATATTTTAATACCTAGGTCAGCATAGGCGAGGCAAGCTCAGTTTCCTTCCTCAGCACCAGACTAGGCCTGAGGATCCGGCGACAACTGGGTACGAAACCCCAGAGGCGCCTGTCACGTGGCATGGAGACGGGCCTCTCCTTAGGCCACAGGGGCGCATCCCTGAGTTCCCCGTCGAACCTCGAGAGTACCCGCCGCAACTCGAGAAAAACCAGAAGCTTCCCCCTGCAGGCGAGGTGAGGCCTTATCCACTGCGGCATCTCAGGGGAAATCAACTCTTCCAAAGGGTACCTTGAAAGGCTCCTTCAAACCCTGGCTGTGACCCAGGAAGTTCCCGCCCCAACTGTCCCGAATCGAGAGGAAACCCGAGGGTCCTGCCGCGACTCATGAGGAGCCCTGTTTCCCCTGGGCAGCTCCAGATGAGGGTCCCATTACCTGCTGCATTGGGAAAAGATTCTCGGCGCTCATTTCCATCCCAAGAGTAGGCGCTGACAGCAGGAGAGTTGGGAGGAGCCTCAGGGTTTGGGCGACACTTCCCCAGAACCCCCAAAAGCCTCATCCACTCCTGATGGACCTGATGCCCAGCACTGCCTCGATTGCCTGCCCGAGGGTTGACACCCGACCCACTGGCACCTGTGACAACCCGGGGGTATCTCCAGGACAAGATCCAGATCCCTGGGTCCGCATGAAGGGGAGCTTGACTCCCCTGCTGCAGCTGGGAGGGCAAGCAGACGTTCCAGTCTCCTGAAAATACGAGGACTGACATATGTGGGGTCTCCAGGGGAAACTTAAGACCTATGTCAGCATGGCTGAGGCAAGCTCAGTTGACCGCCTCAGGAACAGAAGAGGCCTGAGAACACGGGGATGCTGGCGGAGGAATCCCCAGAGACACCTGACCACTGGCACGGAGACTGGCTTCTCCTGAAGATACAGGGGCGGTTCCCTGAGGTCCTCGACGTTACTCGAGAAGTCCCCTCTTCAAGAAGAGAAAACCCAGTATCTCCTCACCTACATGCGTGGTGAGGCCCTTGTCCAATGTGGCATCTCGGTGGAAAACACACCTTCTTTCCAGGAACTCGAAAGTCTCCTTCAGACTCTTCCATTGAGCCATGAAGGGCCCCCCCCACCCTTTCCCAAAGGAGAGGATCTCCGAAGGTCCGGCGCTGATTCATGAGGATTCCTGTTTTCATCTGTGCAGCTCCAGATGAGGGTCCCTTTCCCTGCTTCATCGGGAAAAGTTTCTGGGCGCTCCTTGTCATCCCAAGAGGAGTCGCTGGCCGAAGGATAGTGGACGGAGCCTCCGCATTAGGAACACCGTTCCTCAAGAACCCAAATTCTTAGTTCAATCGAGATGAACATGACTGCCTTGCACTGCCTCGAATGTCACCTCCAGGCTTTACCTCCGACCCACTTGCACTTCTAACAAGCCTTAGGTTCTTCCAGGGCAACCCTCAGATCCCTGTGTCCACTCGACGGGGTGCCTGACGCTGCAGTTGCAGCTGGGCTGCCAAGCAGACGTTAACTGCTCCAGGCTAGATGAGGCGTGACCCCTTGTGGGGGCTCCAGGGATATTTTAATACCTATGTCAGCATAGGCGAGGCAAGCTCAGGCTCCTGCCTCAGCACCAAACGAGGCCTGAGGATCCGGCGACGACTGGGTAGGAATCCCCAGAGGCGCCTGGTAAGAGGCACGGAGACAGGCCTCTCCTGAGTCCCCAGGGGAGGGTCCCTGAGGTCCCCGTCGTAACTCGAGGGTACCCGCCGCAACTTGAGAAAAACCAGAAGCTTCTCCCCTGCAGGCGAGGTGAGGCCCTTATCCGCTGCGTCATCTCAGGGGAAATAACTCTTCCCACGGGTACGTCGAAAGGCTCCTTCAAACCCTTACTCTGACCCAGGAAGTTCCTGCCCCAACAGTCCCGAATCGAGAGGAAACCTGAGGATCCCGCCGCGTCACATGAGGAGCCCCCTTTCCCGTGCGTAGCTCCAGATGAGGTTTCCTATCCCTGCTGAATCGGGAGAAGATTCTTGGCACTCCTTTACATCTCAAGAGTAGGCGCTGACAGCAGGAGCATTGGGATGAACCTCAGGGTTTGGGTGACACTTCCCCAGAACCCCCAAAGCCTCGTTCACTCCCGATGGACCTCATGCCCTGCACTGCCTCGTTTCCCTGCCCGAGGGTTGACTCCCGACCCACTGGCACCTGTGACAACACGGGGCTATCTCCAGGACTAGACCCAGAACCCTGGGTCCCCTTGACGGGAAGGTTGACACCTCTTCCGTACCTGGGAAGGCAAGCAGACGTACCAGTCTCCTGAAGATACGCGGGCTGACATATGTGGGCGCTCCTGGGGAAACTCAAGACCTATATCAGCATGGCTGTTTCAATCTCAGTTTACCGCCTCAGCACCAGACGACGCCTGAGGACACGGGGATACTGCGGTAGAATCCCCAGAGGCACCTGGTCACTGGCACGGAGACTGGCCTCTGCTGAAGCTACAGGGGTGTTTCCCTGATGTCCTCGACGTAACTCGAGAAGTCCCCGCTGCAACAGGTGAAAACCTAGCAGATCCTCACCTACATGCATGGTGAGGCCCTTGTCCAATGTGGAATCTCGGTTGAAAACACACCTTCTTCCCTGGAACTCGAAAGTCTCCTTCACACCCTTCCGTTGAGCCATGAAGTGCCCCACCACACCCTTCCCCAAAGGAGAGGATCCCCGAAGGTCCGGCGGTGATTCATGAGGATCCTCGTTTTCATTTGTGCAGCTCCAGATGAGGGTCCCTTTCCCTTCTATGTCAGGAAAGGATCCTGGGCGCTCCTTTTCATCCCAAGAGGAGTCGCTGGCAGCAGGAGTGTGGATGGAGCCTGAGGGTTCGGAACACCGTTTCTCAAGGACCCCAAATTCCTAGTTCATTCCAGATGAACGTGACTGCCTTGCACTGAATCGAATGTCACCTCCAGGCTTGACGCCCGACCCACTGCCACCTGTAACAAGCCTTAGGTACTTCCAGGGCAAGCCTCAGATCCCTGTGTCCACTCGACGGGGAGCCTGACGCTGCAGCTGCAGCTGGGCTGCCAAGCAGACGTTCCATGCTCCAGGCTAGACGAGGCGTGACCCCCTGTGTGGGCTCCAGGGATATTTTAATACCTATGTCAGCAAAGGCGAGGCAATCTCAGGCTCCTACCTCAGCACCAGACGAGGCCTGAGGATCCAGCTAAGACCAGGGAGGAATCCCCAGAGGCGCCTGGCAACTGGCACAAAGATGGACCTCTTCTGAGGCCACAAGGGCGGGTCCATGAGGATCCCGTCTTAACTCGAGAGTACCTGCCGCAAGTCGATAAAAACCAGAAGCTTCTCCCCTGCAGGCGAGGTGAGGCTCTTATACGCTGTGGCTTCTCAGGGGCAATCAACTCTTCCCACGGGTACCTCGAAAGGCTCTTTCAAACCCTTGTTGTGACCCAGGAAGTGCCCTGCCCCATCCGTCCCCAATCGAGATGAAAACCGAGGGTCCCGCCACGACTCATGAGGAGCCCTGTTTCCCCTGCGCAGTTCCAGATTATGTTCCCTTTCCCTGCTCTGTCAGAAAAAGGTTCTCTGTGCTCCTTTCAATCCCAAGAGTTAGCGCTGACAGCAGGAGAGTTGGAAGGGCCTCAGGTTCGTGTGACCCTTCCCCAGAACCCCCAAATGCCACGTCCACTCCCGATAGAGCTGACTGCCCTGCACTAACTCGATTGCCTGCCCGAGTGTTGACTCCCGATAGAGTGGAATCTGTGACAACCCGACGGTATCTCCAGAGCAAGACACAGATCCCTGAATCCGCTTGACTGGGAGCCTGACTAAGCTGTTGCAGCTGGGAAGGCAAGCAGACCTGCCAGTCTCCTAACGAGGCAAGGCCTGACATATGTGGGGGCTCAAGGGCAAACTCAAGACATATGTCGGCATGGCTGAGGCAAGCTCATGTTACCGCCTCAGTACCAGAGGGGGCTTGAGGACACGGGGATGCCTGCGGTGGAATCCCCAGAGGCAACTGATCACTGGCACGGAGACTGGCCTCTCCTGAGCCTACAGAGTGGTTCGCTGAGATCCCTGATATAAGTTGAGAGGTTCCCGCTGCAACACGAGAAAACCCAGTAGCTCCTCACCGACATGCGTGGTGAGGCCCTTGTCCAATGTGGCATCTCGGTGGAAAACACACCTTCTTTCCTGGAACTCGAAAGTCTCCTTCACTCCCATCCGTTGAGCCATGAAGTGCCCCACCCCACCCTTCCCCAAAGGAGAGGATCTCCGAGGATCCAGCGGCGACTCATGAGGAGACCCGTTCTCATCTGCGCAGCTCCAGTTGAGAGTCCCTTTTCCTGCTCCATCGGGAAAGAGTTCCAGGCGCTCCCGGGCATCCCAAAAGGAGTCGCTGGTAGCAGGATAGTGGCGGGAGCCTCAGGGTTTGGAACACCATTCCTTCAGTTCCCCAAATTCCTAGTTCACTTCAGATGAACATGAGTGCCCTGCACTGCCTCGATTGTCACCCCGAGGCTTGACACCCGACCCACTGGCACCTGTAACAGGCCTGAGGAATTTTCAGGGCAAGCCTCAGATCCCTGTGTCCACTGGTCAGGGCGCCTGTAGATGCAGCTGCGGCTGAGGTGGGAAGCAGATGTTCCTCGCTCCAGGCTAGACGAGGCCTGTCCCCCTCTAGGGGTTCCTGGGATATTTTAAATCTATTTCAGCATAGGCAAGGCAATCTCAGGCACCTGCCTCAGCACAAGACGAGGCCTGAGGATCCGGCAACGACTATGTAGGAATCCTCAGAGGCGCCTGGCACGTGGCACGGAGACGGGCCCCTCCTGAGGCCACAGGGGCCGGTCCCTGAGGTCCCCGTCATAACTCGAGAGTACCTGCCACCACTCTACCCTGCAGGCGAGGTGAGGCCCTTATCCACTGTGGCATCTCAGGGGATATCAACTCTTCCCACGGGTACCTCGAAAGGCTCCTTCAAACCATGGCTGTGACCCAGGAAGTGCACGCACGAACTGTCCCATATCGAGAGTAAACCCGAGTGTCCCACCGCGATTCATGAAGAGCCCTGTTTCCCCTGCACAGCTGCAGATGAGGGTCCCTTTCCCTGCTGCCTCGGGAAAATATTCTCGGCACTCCTTTCCATCCCAAGAGTAGGCACTGACAGCAGAAGGATTGGGATGAGCCTCAGGGTTTGGGCGACACTTCCCCAGAACCCCCAAAACCCTCATCCATTCCCGATGGACCTGATGCCCTGCACTGCCTTGATTGCCTACCCGAGGGTTGACTCCCGACCCACTGGCACCTGTGACAACCCGGGGCTATCTCCAGGACAAGACCAAGATCCCTGGGTCCGCGTTACGGGGAGTTTGACTCCCCTGCTGCAGCTGGGAAGGCAAGCAGACGTGCCAATCTCCTGACGATACGAGGCCTGACACATGTGTGGGCTCCAGGGGAAACTCAAGACCTATGTCAGGATGGCCGAGGCAAGCTCAGTTTACCGCCTCAGCACAAGACGGGGCCTGAGGACACGGGGATGCTTGCGGAGGAATCCCCAGAGACACCTGACCACTGGCACGGAGACTGGCCTCTCCTGAGCATACAGAGCGGTTCCCTGAGATCCCTGACATAAGTCGAGAGGTTCCCGCTGCAACATGAGAAAACCCAATAGCTACTGAACTACATGCGTGGTGAGGCCCTTGTCCAATGTGGCATCTCGGTGGAAAACACACATTCTTTCCTGGAACTCGAAAGTCTCCTTCACACTCTTCCTTGTGCCCGGAAGTGCCCCAACCCACACTTCCCAACCGGAGAGGATCCGCGAGGATCCAGCAGTGACTCATGAGGAGAAACGTTTTCATCTGCGAAGCTCCAGTTGAGAGTCCCTTTCCCTGCTCCGTCGGGAAAGAGTTCTGGGCGCACCCTGGCATCCCAAGGGGAGTCGCTGGTAGCAGTAGAGTGGAGGGAGCCTCAGGGTTTCTAACACCGTTCCTTAAGGTCCCCAAATCCTAGTTCACTCCAGATGAACTTGACTACCCTGCAATGCCTCGATTATTACAGCGAGGCTTGTCACCCGATGCACTGGCACCTGTAACGGGCCTGAGGTATTTCCAGGGCAAGCCTCAGATCACTGTCCGCTCGACGGGGCGCCTGATGCTGCTGCTGGGGCTGGGTTGGGAAGCAGATGTTCCCCGCTCTAGGCTACACGAGGCCTGTCCCCTTCTGGGGCCTCCAGGGATATTTTAAACCTATTTCAGCATAGGCGAGGAAAGCACAGGCTCCTGCCTCTGCACCAGACGAGGCCTGAGGATCTGGTGACGACTGGTAGGAATCCCCAGAGGCGCCTGACACGTGGCACAGAGACGGGCCTCTCCTGAGGCCACAGGGGCGGGTCCCTGAGGTCCCCGTCTTAACTCAAGAGTACCCACAGCAACTCGAGAAAAACCAGAAGCTTCTCCCCTGCTGGCGAGCTGAGGCCATTATCCGCTGCGGCATCTCAGGGGAAATAATCTCTTCCCACGGGTACTTTGAAAGGCTCCTTCAAACTCTTGCTGTGACCCAGGAAGTGCCCTCCCCAACTCTCCCTCATCGAGAGGAAACCTGAAGGAATGGCCATGACACATGAGGAGCCCTGTTTCCCCTGCGCAGCTCCAGATGAGGGTCCCTTTCCATGCTGCATCGGGAAAAGTTTCTCGGCGCTCCTTTCCCTACCAAGTGTAGGCACTGACAGCAGGAGAGATGGGATGAGCCTCAGGGCTTGGGCGAAACTTCCCCAGAACCCCCAAAACCCTCGTCCACTCCCGATGGACCTGATGCCCTGCACTGCCTCGATTGCCTGCCTGAGGGTTAACTCCCGACCCACTGGCACCTGTTACAACCTGGGGCAATCTCCAGGACAAGACCAAGGTCCCTGGGTCCGCGTTTTGGGGAGTTTGACTCCCAAGCTGCAGCTGGGAAGTCAAGCAGATATGCCAGTCTCCTGAAGATATGAGGCCTGACATATGTGGGGGCTCCAGTGGAAACTCAAGACCTATGTCAGCATGGCCGAGGCAGGCTCTGTTTACCGCCTCAGCACCAGACGAGGCCTGAGGACACGGGGATGCTTGCGGAGGTATCCCCAGAGACACCTGACCACTGGCACGGAGACTGGCCTCTCCTGAGGCTACAGGGCCGGTTCCCTGTGGTCCTCGACATACCTCGAGAAGTACCCGCTGCATCACGAGAAAACCCAGTAGCTCCTCACCTACATGCGTGGTGAGGCCCTTGTCCACCGTGGCATCTCCGTGTAAAACACACCTTCTTTCCTGGAACTCGAAAGTCTCCTTCACACCCTTACATTGAGCCATGAAGTGCCCCATCACATCCTTCCCCAAAGGAGAGGATCCCCGAACATGCTGCGGCGATTCATGAGGATCCCCATTTTCATCTGTGCAGCTCCAGATGAGGGTCCCTTTCCCTGCTTCTTCGGGAAAGGATTCTTGGCGCTCCTTGTCATCCCAATAAGAGTCGCTGGCAGGAGCAGAGTGGACGGAGCCTCAGGGTTCAGAAAACCGTTCCTCAAGGACCCCAAATTCCTAGTTCACTTCAGATGAACTTGACTGCCCTGCACTGCCTCGATTATCACTCCAAGGCTTGACACCCGACTCACTGGCACCTGTAACAGGCTTGAGGTATTTCCAGGGCAAGCCTCAGAAACCTGTGTCTGCTCGACGGGGAGCCTGACGCTGCAGCTGCTGCTGGGGTGGGAAGCAGATGTTCCCCGCTCCAGGCAACACGAAGCCTGTACCCCTCTGGGGGCTCCAGGGATATTTCAAACCTATTTCAGCATAGGCGAGGGAAGCTCAGGCTCCTGCTTCTGCACCAGACGAGGCCTGAGGATCCGGCGTCGACTGAGTAGGAATCCCCAGAGGCGCGTGGCACGTGGCACGGAGATGCACCTCTCCTGAGGCCACAGCGGCAGATCCCTGTGGTCCCCATCGTAACTCAAGAGTACCCGCCACAACTCGAGAAAAACCAGAAGCTTCTCCGCTCTGTGCGAGGTGAGACCCTTATCCGCTGCGGGATCTCAGGGGAAATCAACTCTTCCCACGGGTACCTCAAAAGGCTCCTTCAAACCCTTGCTGTGACCCCGGAAGTGCCTGCCCCGACTGTCCGGAATAGAAAGGAAACCAGAGGGCCCCGCCACGACTCATGAGGAGCCCTGTTTCCCTTGCGCAGCTCCAGATGAGAGTACCTTTCCCTGCTGCATCGGGAAAAGATTCTCGGCGCTGCTTTCCATCTCAAGAGTAGGCGCTGACAGTAGGAGAGTTGGGATGAGCCTCAGGGTTTAGGCGACACAACCCCAGAACCCCAAATGCCTCGCCCACTCCCGATGGACCTGATGCCCTGCACTGCCTCGATTTTCTGCCCGGAGTGACTCCCAACCCACTGGCACCAGTGACAACCCGGGAGTAGCTCCAGGACTAGACCCAGGTCCCTGAGTCTGCTTGAAGGGGAGCTTGACTCTCCTGCTGCAGCTGGGAAGGCAAACAGATGTGCCAGTTTCCTGAAGATACGAGGCCTGATATATGTGGCGTCTCCAGGGGAAACTCAAAACCTGTGTCAACATGGCCGAGGCAAGCTCAGTGTACCGCCTCAGCACCAGACGAGGCCTGAGGACACGGGGATGCTTGCGGAGGAATCCACAGATACACTGACCACTGGCACGGAGACTGGCCGCTCCTGAAGCTACAGGAGCGGTTCCCTGAGGCCCTCAACATAACTTGAGAAGTCCCTGCTGCAACACGAGAAATCCCAGCAGCTCCACACCTACATGCATGGTGAGGCCCTTGTCCAATGTGGCATCT
The DNA here is from genome assembly GCA_006410515.1 of Procapra przewalskii. NCBI lineage: Eukaryota > Metazoa > Chordata > Mammalia > Artiodactyla > Bovidae > Procapra > Procapra przewalskii. The sequence continues at coordinate 1,011,075 of SJYF01000841.1, forward strand.
CGGTGGAAAACACACCTTCTTTCCTGGAACTCGAAAGTCTCCTTCACACCCTTCGGTTGAGCCATGAAGTGCGCCACCCCACAATTCCCCAAAGGATAGGATCCCCGAAGGTGCGGCAGCGATTCATGAGGATCCCCGTTTTCATCTGTGCAGCTCCAGATAAGGGTCCCTTTCCCTGCTACGTTGGGAAAGGATTCTGGGCGCTCCTTGTCATCCCAAGAGCAGTCGCTGGAGCAGGAGAGTGGAGGGAGCCTAGGGTTCGGAACACCGTTCCTCAAGGACCCTAAATTCCTAGTTCACTCCAGATGAACCTGACTGCCTGCACTGCTTCGAATGTCACCTCCAGGTTTGACGACCAACACACTGGCAAATGTAACAAGACTGAGGTACTTCCAGGGCAAGCCTCAGTTCCCTGTGTCCACCCGATGGGTCGCCTGACGCTGCAGCTGCAGCTGGGCTGCCAAGCAGACATTCTCTTCTCCAGGCTAGATGAGAAGTGACACCCTGTAGGGGCTCCAGGGATATTTTAATACCTATGTCAGCGTAGGCGAGGCAATCTCAGGCTCCTGATTCAGCACTAGACGAGGCTTGAGGATCCGGGTACAATTGGGGAGGAATCCCCAGAGGCGCCTGGCAACTGGCACAGAGACGGACCTCTCCTGAGGCCACAAGGGCGGGTCCATGTTGATCCCGACGTAACTCGAGAGTACCCGCCGCAACTCGAGAAAAACCAGAAGCCTCTCCCCTGCAGGAGAGGTGAGGCCCTAATCTTCTGCGGCATCTCTGAGGAAATCAACTCTTCCCACGGTACCTTGAAAGGCTCCTTCAAACACTTGTTGTGACCAGGAAGTGCCCGCCGTATCCGTCCCCATTCTAGATGGAAACCGAGGGTCTCACAGCGACGCATGAGGAGCCCTCTTTCCCCTGCGCAGTTCCAGATTAGGTTCCCTTTCCCTGCTTCTTCAGAAAAATGTTCTCTGAGCTCCTTTCCATCTCACGATTTGGCGCTGAGAGCAGGAGATTTGGAAGGGCCTCAGGTTCGCGCGACCCTTACCCAGAACCCCCAAATGCCTCGTGCACTCCCGATAGACCTGACTGCCCTGCCTTGCCTTGATTGCTGTGCGAGGGTTGACTCCAAACACAGGGGCACTTGTGACAACCCAGCGGTATCTCCAGGGCTAGACACAGATCACTGGATCCGCTTGACGGGGAGCCTGACTCCACTCTTGCAGCTGGGAAGGCAAGCAGACGTGCCAGCCTCCTAACGAGGCGAGGCCTGACATATGTGGTGCTCCAGGGGAAACTCAAGACCTATGTCAGGATGGCCGAGGCAAGCTCATATTACAGCCTCAGCACCGGAGGAGGCCTGAGGACACGGGGATGTCTGCGGTGGAATCCCCAGAGGCAGCTGATCACTGGCACGGAGACTGGCCTCTCCTGAGCCTACATAGCGGTTCCCTGATGTCCCTGACATAAGTCAAGAGGTTCCCGCTGCAACACGAGAAAACCCAATAGCTCCTCAACTGCATGAGTGGTGAGGCCCGTGTCCAGGTTGGCATCTCGGTGGAAAACATACATTCTTTCCTGGAACTCGAAAGTCTCCTTCACACCCTTCCTTGTGCCCGGAAGTGCCCCACCCCACACTTCCCCACCGGAGAGGATCCCCGAGGATCCGGCAGCGACTCATGAGGAGAAACGTTTTCATCTGCGCAGCTTCAGATGAGAGTCCCTTTCCCTGCTCCGTCGGGAAAGAGTTCCGGGCGCTCCCTGGCATCCCAAGGGGAGTCGCTGGTATCAGGAGAGTGGAGGGAGCCTCAGGGTTTGGAACACCGTTCCTCAAGGTCCCCAAATTCCTAGTTCACTCCCGATGAACTTGACAGCCCTGCACTGCCTCAAATATCACGCCGAGGCTTGTCACCTGACCCACTGGCACCTGTAACAGGCCTGAGGTATTTCCAGGGCAAGCCTCAGATCCCTGTGTCCGCTCGACGGGGCGCCTGACGCTGCAGCTGCGACTTGGGTGGGAAGCAGATGTTCCCTGCTCCAGGCTACATGAGGCCTGCCCCCCTCTGGGGGCTCCAGGGATATTTTAAACCTATTTCATCATAGGCGAGGCAAGCTCAGGCTCCTGCCTCAGCACCAGACCAGGCTGCGGATCCGGCGACGACTGGGTAGGAATCCCCAGAGACGCCTGGCACGTGGCATGGAGACGGGCCTCTCCTGAGGCCACAGGGGCGGGTCCCTGAGGTCCCCATCGTAACTCGATAGTACCCGCCGCAACTCGAGAAAAACCAGAAGCTTCTCCCCTGCAGGCGAGGTGAGGCCCTTATCCCCTGCGGCATCTCAGGGGAAATCAACTCTTCCCACCGGGACCTTGAAAGGCTTCTTCAAACCCTTGTTGTGACCCAGGAAGTGCCCCGACCCATCCGTCCCCAATCGAGATGAAATCCGAGGGTCCCGCCACGACGCATGAGTTGCCCTGTTTCCCCTGCACAAATCCAGAATAGGTTCCCTTTCCCTGCTCCGTCAGAAAATGGTTCTCTGCGCTCATTTCAATCTCAGGAGTGGCGCTGACAGCAGGAGAGTTGGAAGGTCCTCAGGTTCGCGCGACCCTTCCCCAGAACCCCCAAATGCGTCGTCCTCTCCCGATAGACCTGACTGTTCTGCACTGCCCCGATTGCCTGCCCGAGCATTGACTCCTGACACAGTGGCCCCTGTCACAACCCGGCTGTATCTCCAGGGCAAGACACAGATCCCTGGATCCACTTGACTGGGAGCCTGACTCTGCTGTTGCAGCTGGGAAGGCAAGCAGATGTGCCACATACTAACGAGGCGAGGCCTGACATATGTGGGGGCTCCAGGGGAAACTCAAGACCTATGTCAGCATGGCCGAGGCAAGCTCATGTTACCGCCTCAGCAGCAGAGGAGGCCTGATGACACGGGGATGCCTGGGGTGGAATCCCCAGTGGCACCTGATCACTGGCACGGTGACTGGCCTTCGTGAGCCTACAGAGCAGTTCCTTGAGGTCCCTGACATAAGACGAGATGTTCCCGCTGCAACACAAAAACCCAATAGCTCCGCAACTTCATGCGTGGTGAGGCCCTTGTACAATTGGCATCACGGTGGAAAACGCACATACTTTCCTGGAACTCGAAAGTCTCCTTCACACCCTTGCTTTGGGCCCGGAAGTGCCCAACCCCACCCTTTCCCATCAGAGAGGATCCCCGATGATCCGGCGGCGACTCATGTGGAGACCCGTTTGCATCTGCGAGCTCCAGATGAGAGTCCTTTTCCCTGCTCCATCAGGAAAGAGTTCCGGGCGCACCTGTCATCCCAGGAGGAGTCACTGGTAGCAGAAAAGTGGAGGGACCCTCAGGGTTCGGAACACCGTTCCTTAAGGTCCCCAAATTCCTAGTTCACTCCAGATGAACTTGACTGCCCTGCAGTGCCTTGATTATCACCCCGAGGCTTGACACCAGACCCACTGGAACCTGCAACAGGCCTGAGGTATTTCCAGGGCAAGCCTCAGATCCCTGTGTCCACTCGACAGGGCGCCTGAAGCTGCAGCTGCAGCTGGGGTGGGAAACAGATGTTCCCCGCTCCAGGCTAGACGAGGCCTGTCCCCCTCTGGGGGATCCAGGGATATTTTAAACCTATGTCACATAGGCGAGGCAAGCTCAGGCTCCTTCCTCAGCACCAGACCAGGCCTGAGGATTCCGTGATGACTGGGTAGGAATCCCCAGAGGCGCCTGGCATGTGGCACAGAGACGGGCCTCTTCTGAGGCCACAGGGGCGGGTCCCTGAGGTCCCCGTCGTAACTCCAGAGTACCCGCCACAACTCGAGAAAAACCAGAAGCCTCTCCCCTGCAGGCGAGGTGAGGCCCTTAACCGCTGCGGCATCTCAGGGGAAATCAACGCTTCCCACGGGTAACGCGAAAGGCTCATTCAAACCCTTGTTATGACCCAGGTCGTGCCCGCCCCAACTGTCCTGATTTGAGAGGAAACCCGAGGGTCCTGAGCGACTCATGGGGAGCCTTGTTTCCCCTGCACATCTCCAGAGGAGGGTCCCTTTCCCTGATGCTTCGGGAAAAGTTTCTTGGGACTACTTTCCATCCCAGTGTAGGCGCTGACAGCAGGAGAGTTGGGATGAGCCTCAGGGTTTGGTCGACACTTCCCCAGAACCCCAAAAAGCCTCGTCCACTCACGATGGACCTGATGCCCTGCACTGCCTCGATTGCCTGCTGGAGGGTTGACTCCCGACCAACTGGCACCTGTAACAACCCGGGGATATCTCCAGTTCAAGACCCAGATCCCTGGGTCAGCTTGACGGGGAGCTTGACACCCCTGCTGCCGCTGCGAGGCAAGGAGACATGCCAGTCTCCTGAAGATACGAGGCCTGACATATGTGGGGGCTCCAGGGGAAACTCAAGACCTAAGTCAGCTGGCCGAGGCAAGCTCAGTTTACCACCTCAGCACCAGACGAGGCCTGAGGACACGCGGATGCTTGCGGAGGAATCCCCAGAGACACCTGAGCACTGGAACGGAGACTGATCTCTCCAGACTAGAGGGGCGGTTCCCTGAGGTCCTCGACGTAATACAAGAAGTCCCCACTACATCACGAGAAAACCCAGTAGCTCCTCACCTACATGCGTTTTGAGGCCCTTGTCCAATGTGGCATCTCAGTGGAAAACACACCTTCTTTCCTGGAACTTGAAAGTCTCCTTCACAACCTTCCATTGAGCCATGAATTGCAACACCCCACCCTTCCCCGAAGGAGAGGATCCCCAAAGGTCCGGCAGCGATTCATGAGGATCCCCGTTTTCATCTGTGCAGCTCAGATGAGGGTCCCTTTCCCCGCTACGTCGGGAAAGGATTCTGGGCGCTCCTAGTCATCCCAAGAAGAGTCGCTGGAAGCAGGAGAGTAGACGGAGACTCAGGGTTTGGAACAGAATTCCTCAAGGTCCCCAAATTCCTAGTTCACTCCAGATGAACCTGACTGCATTGAACTGCCTCGAATGTCACCTCCAGGCTTGACGCCCGACCCACTGGCACCTGTAACAAGGCTTAGGTACATCCAGGGCAAGCCTCAGATCCCTGTGTCCACTCGACAGGGCACCTGACGCTGCAGCTGCAGCTGGTCTGCCAAGCAGAGGTTCCCTGCTCCAGGCTAGACGAGGCATGACTCCCTTTGGGGGCTCCAGGGATATTTTAATACCTATGTCAGCGTAGGCGAGGCATTTTCAGGCTCCTGCCTCAGCACAAGGCATTGCCTGAGGATACGGCTATGACTGGGGAGGAATCCCAGAGGCGCCTGGAAACTGGCACAGAAACGGACCTCTTCTGAGGCCACAAGGGCGGGTCCATGAGGATCCCATCTTAACTCGAGAGTACCCGCCTCAACTCGAGAAAAACCAGAAGCTTCTCCTGTGCAGGCGAGGTGAGGCCCTTATCCGCTGTGGTATCTCAGGGGAAATCAACTTTTCCCATGGGTACCTCGCAAGTCTCCTTCAAACCCTTGGTGTGACCCAGGAAGTGCCCCGCCTCATCCGTCTCCAATCGAGATGAAAACCGAGGGTCCCACAGCGACGCATAAGGAGCCCTGTTTCCCCTGTGCAGTTCCAGATTAGGTTCCCTTTCCTGCTCCCTCAGAAAAAGGTTCTGTGCGCTCCTTTCCATCCCAAGAGTTGGTGCTGACAGCAGGAGAGTTGGAAGGGCCTCAGGTTCACGCGACCCTTCCCCAGAACCCCCAAATGCCTCGTCCACTCCCAATAGACCTGACTGCTCTGAACTGCCTCGATTGCCTGCCCGAGGGTTGAATCAACACTCAGTGGCACCTGTGACAACCCGGCGGTATCTCCAGGGCTAGACACAGATCACTGGATCCGCTTGACGGGGAGCCTGACTCCGCTGTTGCAGCTGGGAAGGCAAGCAGACGTGCCAGCCTCCTAACGAGGCGAGGCCTGACATATGTGGGGCTCCAGGGGAAACTCAAGACCTTTGTCAGCCTGGCCGAGGCAGGCTCATGTTACCGCCTCAGAACCAGAGGAGGCCTGAGGACACGGGATGCCTGCGGTGGAATCCCCAGAGGCAGCTGATCACTGGCACGGAGACTGGCCTCTCCTGAGCCTGCAGAGCGGTTCCCTGAGGTCCCTGACGTAAGTCAAGAGGTTCCCGCTGCAACACGAGAAAACCCAATAGCTCCTCAACTACATGCGTGCTGAGGCCCTTGTCCAATGTGGCATCTCGTGGAAAACACACATTCTTTCCTGGATCTCGAAACTCTCCTTCACACCCTTGCTTTGACCCCGGAAGATCCCCACCCTACCCTTCCCCACCGGAGAGGATCCCCGAGGATCTGGTGGCGACTCATGAGGAGACTCGTTTTCATCTGCCCAGCTCCAGATGATAGTCCCTTTACCTGCTCCGTCGGGAAAGACTTCCGGGCGCTGCCGGGCATCCCAAGAGGAGTCGCTGGTAGCAGGAGAGTGGAGGGAGCCTCAGGGTCCGGAACACCGTTCCTTACAGTCCCCAAATTCCTAGTTCACTCCAGATGAACTTGACTGCCCTGCACTGCCTCGATAATCACCCCGAGGCTTGACACCTGACCCACTGGCACCTGTAACAGGCCTGAGGTATTATCCGGGCAAGCCTCAGATCCCTGAGTCCGCTTGACGGGGCACCTGACGCTGCAGCTACGGCTGGGGTAGGAAGCAGATGTTCCCCGCTCCAGGCTAGACGAGGCCTGTCCCCCTCATGGGGCTCCAGGGATATTTTAATCCTATGTCAGCATAGGCGAGGACAGCTCAGGCTCCTGCCTTAGCACCAGACGAATCGTGATGATCCAGCTACGACTTGGGTGGAATCCCAAGAGGCGACTAGCAACTGGCACGCAGACGGTCCTCTCCTGAGGCCACAGGGGCAGAACCCTGAGGTCCCCGTCACAACTTGAGAGTACCCCACGCAACACGAGAAAAACCAGAAGCTTCTCCTTGCCGGCGAGGTGAGGCCTTTATCAGCTGCGGCATCTCAGGGGAAATCAACTCTTCCCACGGGTACCTCGAAAGGCTCCTTCAAACCCTTGTTGTGACCCAGGAGGTGCCCCGCCCCATCTGACCAAAACAGAGGAAACCCGAGGTTCCCGCCGTGACTCATGAGGAGCCCTGTTTCCTCTGCACAGCTCCAGATGAGGGTCCCTTTCCCTTCTCCATCGGTAAAAGATTCTAGGCCCTCCTTTCCATCCCTAAGTGTAGCCGGTGACAGCAAGAGAGCTGGGAGTGGCCTCAGGGTTTGGGCGACGCTTCCCCAGAACCCCCAAATGCCTCGTCCACTCCCAATGAACCTGAATGCCCTCCACTGCGTCGATTGCCTGTGCCAGGGTTGATTCCCAACCCACTTGCACTTGTGACAACACGGGGGTATCTCCAGGTCAAGTCCCAGATCCCTGGGTGCGCTAGACGTGGGGCCTGATTCCGCTGCTGCAGCTGGGAAGGCAAGCATACGTGCCAGTCTCCTGATGAGACCAGGCCTGACATATGTGAGGGCTCCATGGGAAACTCAAGGCCTATGTCAGCATGGCCGAGGGAAGCTAAGGTTACTGCCTCAGCACCAGACGAGGCCTGAGGACACAGAGATGCTTGCAGAGGAATCCCCTGAGACACCTGATCACTGGCACGGAGACTGGCCTCTCCTGAGGCTCCAGAGGCGGTTCCCTGAGGTCCCCGACGTAACTCGAGAGGTCCCGGCTGCAACACGAGAAAACCCAGTAGCTCCTCACCTACATGCTTGGTGAGGCCCCAGTCCAATGTGGCATCTCGATGGAAAACACATCTTCTTTCCTGTAACTCGAACGTCTCCTTCACACCCTTGCATTGAGCCAGGAAGTGCCTCACCCCACCCGTCCCCAAAGGAGAGGATCCCCGAAGGTCTGGGGGCGTCTCATCAGGAGCCGCGTTTTCATCTGCGTAGCTCCAGATGAGGGTCCCTTTCCCTGCTCTGTCGCAAAAGTTTTTCAGGTGCTCCCGTGCATTCCAACAGGAGTCGCTGGCAGCAGGAGAATGGATGGAGCCTCAGGGTTCGGCATGCCGTTCCTCAAGGACCCCAAATTTCTAGTTCACTCCAGATGAACCTGACTACCCTATTTTGCCTCCATTGTGACCTCGAGGCTTGACTCTTGACCCACTGGCACCTGTAACAGCCCTGAGGTACTTCCAGGGCAAGACTCAGATCCCTGTGTCTGCTCGAAGACATGCCTGACGCTGCAGCTGCAGCTGGGTTGGCAAGCCGACGTTTCCCGCTCCAGGCGAGACGAAGCCTGACGCCCTGTTGGGGCTCCAGGGATATTTTAATACCTATGTCAGCATAGGCGAGGCAAGCTCAGGTTCCTGTTTCAGCACCAGACGAGGCCTGAGGATCCGCGAAGCCTGGGGAGGAATACACAGAGGCGCCTGGCAACTGGCATGGAGACTGGCCTCTACTGAGGCCACAGAGGCGGTTCCCCGAGGTCCCCGTCATAACGCTAGAGTCCCCACCGCAACTCAAGAAAAACCAGAAGCTTCTCTCCTGCAGGCGAGTTGAGGCCCTTATACGATGGGGCATCTCAGGGGAAATCAACTGTTCCTACGGGTACCTCGAAAGGCTCCATCAAACACTTGCTGTGACCCAGGAATTGCCACACCCCATCCGTTCCCAATCGAGAGCAAACCCGAGGGTCCCTCCGCAACTCGAGGAGCCCTGTTTGCCCTGCGTAGCTGCAGATGAGGTGCCCCTTCCCTGATCCGTCGGGAAAAATTTCCCGGCGCTCCTTTCCATGCCAAGAGTAGGCGATGATAGCAGGAGAGTTGGGAGGAGCCTCAGGGTTCCGTCGAACCTTTCCCGGAACCCTCAAATGCCTAGTCCTCACCCGATTAAGCTGACTGCCCTGCACTGCCTCAATTGCATGCCAGAGGTTTTACTCCCGACCCACTGGGAGCTGTGACAACCGGGGGTATATCCAGGGAAAGACCCAGATCCCTGGGTCCGCTTGACGGGGAGCCTGACTCTGCTGCTGCAGCTAGGAAGGCAAGCAGACGTGCCAGCCACCTTATGAGACGAGTCCTATCATATGTGGGGGCTTCAGGTGAAACTCAAGACCGATGTCAGCATGGCGAAGGCAAGCTCAGAATACCGCCTCAGCACCAGACGAGGCTTGAGGATCCGGCTACGACTGGGGAGGAATCCCCAGAGGCGAATGGCAACTGGCAGGCAGACGGGCCTCTCCTGAGGCTACAGGCACGGCTCCCTGAAGTCCCAAACTTAACTCGACATTTCCCTCCGCAACTCAAGAAAAACCAGAAGCTTCTCCCCAGCAGGCGAGGTGAGGCCCTTATACGCTGAGGCATCTCAGGGGAATGCAACTCTTCCCACGGGTACCTCGAAAGGCTCCTTCAAACCCTTGCTGTGACCCAGGAAGTGCCCCGCCCCATCCGTCCCCAATCGAGAGGAAACCCGAGGGTCCCGACGGGACACATGAGGAGCCCTGTTTCCCCTGCATAGCTCCAGATGAGGCTCCTTTACCCTGCTCCATCCGGAAAAGTTTCCGGGCGTTTCCTGGCATCCCAAGAGTAGTCGCTGGCAGCAGGAGAGTGGAGGGAGCCTCAGGGTTCGGAACACCGTTCTTCAAGGACCCCAAATTCATAGTTCACTACAGATGAACCTGACTGCCCTGCAGTGCCTCGATTGGCACCACTAGGCTTGACTTCCGACGCACTGGCACCTGTACAGCCCTGAGGTACTTCCAGGGCAAGCCTCAGATCCCTGTGTCCGCTCGTCGGGGTGCCTGATGATGCAGCGGCAGCTGGGCTGGCAAGCAGACGTTTTCTGCTCCAGGTTAGACGAGGCCTGACCCCCTGAGGGGGCTCCAGGGATATTTTAATACCTAAGTCAGCATAGGCGATGCAAGCTAAGGCACCTGCCTCAGCACCAACGAGGCCTGAGGATCCGGGGACGACTGGGGAGGAATCCCCAGAAGCGCCTGGTAACTGGCATGGAGACGGGCCTCTCATGAGGCCACAGGGGCGGGTCCCTGAGGTCCCCATCATAACTCCAGAGTACCCGCCACAACTCGAGTGAAACCAGCAGCTTCTCCCCTGTAGGGGAGGTGAGGCCACTATCCGCTGTGGCATGTCAGGGGAGATCAACTCTTCCCACGGATTCCTCAAAAGGCTCCTTCAATCCCTTGCTGTGACCCAAGAAGAGCCCCGCCCCATCCGTCCCCAATCGAGAGGAAACCCAAGGGTCCCGCCGGGACACATGAGGAGCCCTGTTTCCCCAGCTCAGCACCAGATGAGTGTCCCTTTGCCTAATCCGTCGGGAAAAGGTTCTCGGTGCTACTTTCCATCCCAACTAGGCGCTGACAGCAGGAGAGTTGGTAGGAGCCTCAGGGTTCGGGCTACCCTTCCCCAGATATCCCAAATGCCTCATCCACTCCCGATGGACCTGACTGCCCTAAACTGCCGAGATTGCCTGGCAAGGGTTGACTCCCGACCCAATGGCACCTGTGACAACCCGGGGATATTTCCAGGGCAAGACCCAGATCCCTGTGTCCGCTGGACAGGGAGCTTGACTCCGCAGCTGCAGTTGGGAAGGCAAGCAGACGTGCCAGCTTCCTGACGAGATGAGGCCTGACATATGTGGGGGCTCCAGGGGAAACTCAAAACCTATGTCAGCATAGCCGAGGCAAGTTCAGTTAACCCCCTCAGCACCAGACGAGGCCTGCGGAACCGGGGATGCCTCCGGAGGAATCCTCAGAGGCACCTGACCACTAGCACAGATACGGGCCTCTCCTGAGGCCACAGGGGCGGTTCCCTGAGGTCCCCATCATAACTCGAGAGTACCCGCCGCAACTTGAGAAAAACCAAAGCTTCTACCATGCAGGGGACGCGAGGCCCTTATCCGCTGTGGCATATCAGGGAAATCAGTTCTTCCCATGGGTACCTCGAAAGGCTCCTTCAAACCTTTCCTGTGACCCAGGAAATGCCCCGCCACATCTGTCCCAATCTAGAGGAAACTCGAGGGTCGTGCCGTGACTCTTGAGGAGCCCTGTTTCCCCTGTGCAGCTCCAGATGAGGGTCCCTTTCCCTGCTCCGTTGGGAAAAGGTTCTCGGCGCTTCTTTCCATCCCAAGAGAAGGCTCTGACAGCAGGAGTGTTGGGAGGAGCCTCAGGGTTCGGGCAACACTTCCCCAGAACCCACAAAAGCCTCATCTTCTCCCGATGGACCTGATGCCCTGCACTACCTCGATTGCCTGCCCGCGGGTTGACTCCCGTCCCACTGGCACCTATGACAACCCGGGGGTATCTCCAGGGCAAGACCCAGATCCCTGAGTCCGCTTGACGGGGAGCCTGACTCCCCTGCTGCAGCTGGAAAGGCAAGGAGAGGTGCCAGCCTTCTGACAAGATGAGGCCTGACATCTGTGGGGGCTCCAGGGGAAACTCAAGAACTATGTCAGCATGGCCAAGGCAAGCTCATGTTACCGCCTCATCACAAGACGAGGCTTGAGGACCCAAGGATGCCTGCGGAGGATTTCCCAGAGGTACCTGACCACTGGCAGGGAGACTGGCCTCTCCTGACGCTACAGGGGCGGTTCCCTGATTTCGCCGAAGTAACTCGAGAGATCCCGGCTGCAACACGAGAAAACCCTGTAACTCCTCATATTCATGCCTGGTGAGGCCCTTGTCCAATGGGGCATCTCAGTGGAAAAGACACCTTCTTTCCTGGAACTCGAAAGTCTCCTTCACACCCTTGCTTTGAGCCAGGAAGTGCCCCACCTCACCCTTCCCCAAGAAGAGGACCCCGGAGGGTCCAGCGGTGATTCATGAGGATCCCCGTTTTAATCTGTGCAGCTCCAGATGAGGGTCCCTTCCCCTGCTACCTCAGGAAAGGGTTCTGGGCGCTCGTGGGCATCCCAAGAGGAGTCGCTGGCAGCAGGAGTGTGGAGGAAGCCTCAGTGATCGGAACACCATTCCTCAAGGACCCAAAATTCCTACTTCACTCCAGATGAACCTGTCTGCCCTGCACCGCCTCGATTGTCACCCCTAGGCTTGACTCTCAACCGAGGGTCACCTGTAACAGCCCTGAGGTACTTCCAGGGCAAGCCTCAGATCACTGTGTCCGGTCGACGGGGCGCCTGAAGCTGCAGCTGCAGCTGGGGTGGCAAGCAGACGTTCCCTGCTCCTGGCTAGACGAGCCCTGACCCCTGTGGGGGCTCCAGGGTTATTTTAATACCTTTATCAGCATAGGCTAGGCCAGCTCAGGCTCGTGCCTCAGCACCAGACGAATCCTGAGGATCCGGCGACGACTTGGGTGGAATCCCAAGAGGTGCCTGGCAACTGGCACGGAGACGATCCTCTCTTGTGGCCATAGGGGTGGGACCCTGAGGTCCCCGTCACAACTCGAGAGTACCCCCCGCAACACGAGAAAAACCAGAAGCTTCTCCCTGCTGGCAAGGTGAGGCCCTTATTCGCTGCAGCATCTCAGGGGAAATCAACTCTTCCCACGGGTACCTCGAAAGGCTCCTTCAAACACTTGTTCTGACCCATGAAGTGCCCCGCCCCATCCGACCAATCCAGAGGAAACATGAGGGTCCCGCAATGACTCATGAGGAGCTCTGTTTCCTCTGCGAAGCTGCAGATGATGGTCCCTTGCCCTGCTCCGTCGGGAAGGGGTTCTTGGCGCTCCCTTCCATCCCAAAAGTAGGCTCTAACAGCAGATGAGTTGAGCGGAGCCTCGCGGTTCGGGCGACCCTTCCCCAGAACCCCCAAATGCCTCGTTCCCTCCCGATGAACCTGACTGCCCTGGGCTGCCTCGATTGCCTGCCCGAGGATTGACTCCCATCCACTGGCATCTCTGACAACCTGGGGGAGTCTCCAGGGCAAGATCCAGATCCCTATGTCCTCTTGACGGGGAACCTGACTCTGCTGCTGCACCTGGGAAGGCAAGCAGACATGCCAGTCTTTTGACGAGACGAGGCCTGACATGTGGTGGCTCCAGGGCAAACTCAAAACCTATGTCAGCATGGCCGAGGAAATCTGAGGATACCGTCTCAGCACCAGACGATGCCTGATGATAGGCAGATGTGTGCGGAGGAATCCCCAGACGCATCTGACCACTGGCACGGAGACTGCCCTCCCCTGAGGCTACAGGGGAGGTTCCGAGAGGTCCCCAACGTAACCCAAGAGGTCCCCGCTGCAACACGAGAAAACCCAGTAGCTCCTCACCTACATGTGTGGTGAGGCCCTTGTCCAATGTGGAATAACAGTGGAAAACACACCTTCTTTCCTAAACTCGAAAGTCTCCTTCACACTCTTGCTTTGAGCCAGAAAGTGCTCCACTCAACCCTTCCCCACAGGATAGGATCCCTGAGGAACTGGCGGCGACTCATGAGGAGCCCCGTTTTCATCAGCGCAGCTCCAGATGAGGGTCCCTTTCCCTGCTCTGTAGGGAAAAGTTTCCAGGCGCTCCCTGGCATTCCAAGAGGAGTCGCTGGCAACAGGAGAGTGGAGGGAACTTGAGGATTCAGAACACCGTTCCTCAAGGACCCAAAATCCCTAGTTCAACCCAGATGAACTTGACTGCCCTGCACTGCCTCGATTTTCACACCGAGGCTAGACTCCCGACACACTGGCACCTGTACCAGCCCTGAGGTACTTCCAGTGCAAGCCTCAGATCCCTATGTGTGCTGAACGGGTCACCTGATGCTGCAGCTGCAGCTGGGGTGGCAAGCAGACGTTCAGCACTCCAGGCTAGACGAGGCCTGATCCCCTGTGGGGGCTCCAGGGATAATTTAATACCTATGTCAGAATAGGCGAGGCAAGATCAGGCTCCTGCCTCAGCACCAGACGAGGCCTGAGGATGCGGCTATGCCTGGGGAGGAATCTGCAGAGACGCCTGGCACGTGGAGGGGAGACGGACCTCTCTTGAGGCCACGAGGGTGGGTCCATGAGTATCCCGTCGTAACTCGAGAGTACCCGCCGCAACCCGAGAAAAACCAGATGCTTCTCCCCTGCAGGCGAGGTGAGGCCCTTATCCACTGCGGCATCTCAGGTGAAATCAACTCTTCCCACGGGTACCTCGAAAGGCACCTTCAAACCCTTGCTGTGACCCAGGAAGTGCCCGCCCCAACTGTCCCGAATCGAGAGGAAACCCGAGGGTCCCGCCGTGACACATGAGGAGCCCTGTTTCCCCTGCACAGCTCCAGATGAGGATCCCTTTCCCTGCTCCGTTGGGAAAAGATTCTCTGCACTCCTTTCCATCCCAAGATTACGCGCTGACAGCAGGAGAGTTGGGAAGACCCTCAGGGTTTAGGCGACACTTCCCCAGAACCCCCAAAGCCTCGTCCACTCACGATGGACCTGATGCCCTGCACTGCCTCGATAGCCTGCCTGAGGGTTGACTCCCGACACACTGGCACCTATGACAACCCGGGGGCATCTCCAGGACAAGATCCAGATCCCTGGGTCCACTTGACAGGGGGGCTTGTCTCAGCTGCTGCAGCTGGGAAGGAAAGTAGACGTGCCAGTCTCCTGAAGATACGAAGCCTGACATATGTGGGGGCTCCAGGGGAAACTCAAGACCTATGTCAGCATGGCCGAGGCAAGCTCAGTGTACCGCCTCAGCACCAGTCGAGACCTGAGGACATGGGGATTCTTGCGGAGGAATCCCCAGAGACACCTGATCACTGGCACGGAGACTGGCCTCTCCTGAAGCTACAGGGGCTGTTCCCTGAGGTCCTCGAAGTGATTCGAGAAGTCCCCGCTGCAACACGAGAAAACCCAAGAGCTCCTCACCTACATGCGTTTTGAGGCCCTTGTCCAATGTGGCATCTCGGTGGAAAACACACCTTCTTTCCTGGAACTCGAAAGTCTCCTTCACACCCTTCCATTGAGCCATGAAGTGCCCCAACCCACCCTTCCCCAAAGGAGAGGATCCACGAAGGTCTGGCACCGATTCATGAGGATCCCCGTTTTCATCTGTGCAGCTGAAGTTGAGGGTCCCTTTCCCTGCTACTTCTGGAAAGGATTTTGGGACCTCCTTGTCATTCAAAGAGGAGTGGCTGGCAGCAGGAGAGTGGAGGGAGCCTCAGAGTTCGGAACACCGTTCCTCAAGGACCCTAAATTCCTAGTTCACTCCAGATGAACCTGACTGCCTTGCACTGCCTCGAATGTCACCTCCAGGCTTCACGCCCGACTCACTGGCACCTGTAACAAGACTTAGGTACTTCCAGGGCAAGCCTTAGATCCCTGTGTCCACTCGACGGGGTGACTGACGCTGCAGCTGCAGCTGGTCTGCCAAGCAGACGTTCCCTGCTCGAGGCTAGATGAGGCGTGACCCTCTGTGGGGGCTCCAGGGATATTTTAATATCTATGTCAGCATAGGCGAGGGAATCTCAGGCTCCTGCCTCATCACCAGACGAGGCCTGAGGATCCGGCGACGACATGGGTGGAATCCCCAGAGGCGCCTGGCAACTGGCACAGAGATGGACCTCTCCCGAGGCCACAAGGGCGGGTCCATGAGTATACTGTCGTAACTCGAGAGTACCCGCCGTAAGTCGAGAAAAACCAGAAGCTTCTCCCCTGCAGGCGAGGTGAGGCCCTTATCCGATGCGACATCTCAGGGGAAATCAACTCTTCCAACGGGTACCACGAAAGGCTCCTTCAAACCCTTGTTGTGACCCAGGAAGTGTCCCGCCCCATCCGTCCCCAATTGAGATGAAAACCGAGGGTCCCACAACGATGCATGAGGAGCTCTGTTTCCACTACGCAGTTCCAGATTAGGTTCCCTTTCCCTGCTTCATCAGAAAAAAAATTTCTCTGTGCTCCTTTGAATCCCAAGTGTTGGCGCAGACAGCAGGAGAGGTGGAAGGTCCTCAGGTTCGCGCCACCCTTCCCCACAACCCCCAAATGCCTCATCCACACCCGATAGACATGACTGCCCTGCACTGCCTCGATTGCCTGTCCGAGGGTTGACTCCCGACACAGTGGCACCTGTGACAACCCGGCCGTAACTCCAGGGCAAGACACAGATCCCTGGATCCGCTTGACGGGGAGCCTGACTCCGCTGTTGCAGCTGGGAAGGCAAGCAAACCTGCCAGTCTCCTAACGATGTGAGACCTGACATACGTGGGGGCTCCAGGGGAAACTCAAGACATATGTCAGCATGGCCGAGGCAAGCTCATGTTACCGCCTCAGCACCAGAGGAGCCCTGAGGACATAGGGATGCCTGCGGTTAAATCCCCAGAGGCACCTTATCACTGCCACGGAGACTGTCCTCTCCTGTGCATACAGAGCCGTTCCCTGAGGTCCCTGACATAAGTCTAGTGGTTCCGGCTGCAACAAGAGAAAACCCAATAGCTCCTCAACTACATGCGTGTTGAGGCCCTTGTCCAATGTGGCATCTCGGTGGAAGACACACATTCTTTCCTGGAACTCGAAAGTCTCCTTCACACCCTTGCTTTGAGCTTGGAAGTACCCCATCCCACCCTTCCCCACCGGAGAGGTTCCTGAGGATCCAGCGGCGACACATGAGGAGACCCGTTTTCATCTGTGCAGCTCCAGGTTAGAGTCCCTTTCCCTGCTCCGTCGGGAAAGTGTTCCGGTCGCTCCCTGGCATTCCAAGAGGAGGCGCTGGTAGCAGGAGAGTGGAGGGAGCCTCAGGGTTCGGAACACCGTTCCTTAAGTTCCCCAAATTATTAGTTCACTCCAGGTGAAATTGACTGCCCTTCATTGCCTCGATTATCTCCCCGAGCCTTGACATCCGACCCACTGGCACCTGTAACAGGTCTGAGGTATTTCCAGGGCATGCCTCAGATCCCTGTGTCTGCTCGACGGGGCGCGTGACGCTGCAGCTGCAGCTGGGGTGGGAAGCAGATGTTCCCTGCTCCAGGCTAGACGAGGCCTGTCCTCCTCTAGGGGCTCCAGGGATATTTTAAACCTATTTCAGCATAAGCAAGGCAAGCTCAGGCTCCTACCTCAGCACCAGACGAGGCCTGATGATCCGGCAACGACTGGATAGGAATCCCCAGAGGCTCCTGGCACGTGGCACAGAGACGACCCTCTCCTGAGGCCACAGGGGCGGGTCCCTGAGGTCCCGGTCATAACTCGAGAGTACCCGCCACAACTCTAGAAAACCCAGAAGCTTCTCCCCTGCACGAGAGGTGAAGCCCTTATCCGCTGCGGCATCCAAGGGAAATCACCTCTTCCCACGGGTACCTCGAAAGGCTCCTTCACACCCTTGATGTGACCCAGGAAGTGCCCGCCCGAACTGTCTGGAATCGAGAGGAAACCCGAGGGTCCCGCCGCAACTCTTGAGGAGTCCTGTTTCCCCTGCGCAGCTCCAGATGAGGGTCCCGTTCCCTGATGCATTGGGAAAAGATTCTCGGCGCTCCTTTCCATCCCAAGAGTAGGCACTGACAGCAGGAGAGTTGGGATGAGCCTCAGGGTTTGGGCGACACGTCCCCAGAAACCCCAAAAGCCTCGTCCACTCCCGATGAACCTGATGCCCTGCGCTGCCTCGATTGCCTGCCCGAGGATTGACTCCCGACACACTGGCACCTGTGACAACCCGGGGGTATCTCCAGGACAAGACCCAGTTATCTGTGTCCATGTGACGAGGAGCTTGACTCCCCTGCTGCAGCTGGGAAGGCAAGCAGACGTGCCAGTCTCCTGAAGATACAAAGCTGACATATGTGGGGGCTACAGGGAAAATTCAAGACCTATGTCAGCATGGCCAAGGCAAACTAAGGTTACCGCCTCAGCACCAGACGAGGCCTGAGGACACGGGGATGCTTGCCGAGGAATCCCCAAGACACCTGACCACCGGCACGTATGCTGGCCTCTCCTGAAGCTACAGGGGCGGTTCCCTGAGGTCCTTGACGTAACTCGAGAAGTCCCCACTGCAACAAGAGAAAACCCAGTAGCTCCTCACCTACATGCGTGGTGAGGCCCTTGTCCAATGTGGCATCTCGGTGGAAAACACACCTTCTTTCCTGGAACTCGAAAGTCTCCTTCACACCCTTGCTTTCAACCCGGAAGTGCCCCACCCCACCCTTCCCCTCTGGCGAGGAACCCCCAGTATCCGGCGGCGACTCATGAGGAGACCCGTTTTCATTTTCGCAGCTCCAGATGAGAGTCCCTTTCCCTGCTCCGTCGGGAAAGAGTTCCGGGCGCTCCCTGGCATCCCAAGAGTAATCGCTGGAAGCAGGAGAGTGGAGGGAGCCTCAGGGTTGGGAACACCGTTGCTTAAGGTCCCCAAATTCTCAGTTCTATCCAGATGAACTTGAATGCCCAGCACTGCCTTGAATGTCATCTGCAGGCTTGACGCCCAAACCACTGGCACCTGTAACAAGCTTAGGTACTTCCAGGGCAAGCCTCAGATCCCTGTGTCCACTCAACGGGGTGCCTGACGCTGCAGCTGCAGCTGGGCTGCCAAGCAGACGTTCCCTGCTCCAGGCTAGACGAGGTGTGACTCCCTGTGGGGGCTCCAGGGATATTTTAATACCTATGTCAGCATAGACAAGGCAATCTGAAGCTCCTTCCTCAGCACCATTCGAGGCCTGAGGATCCGACGACGACTGGGGAGGAATCCCCAGAGGCGCCTGGCAACTGGCAGAGAGACGGACCTCTCCTGAGACCACAAGGGTGGGTCCATGAGGATCCCATCGTAACTCGAGAGTACTCGCCGCAACTCAAGAAAAACCAGAAGCTTCTCCCCTGCAGGCGAGGTGAGGCCCTTATCCGCTGCGGCATCTCAGGGGAAATCAACCCTTCCCACGGGTACCTCGAAAGGCTCCTTCAAACCCTTGTTGTGACCCAGGAAGTGCCCCGCCCCATCCGTCCCCATTCGAGATGAAAACCGAGCGTCCCACAGCGACACATGAGGAGCCCTGTTTCCTCTGTGCAGTTACAGATTAGGTTCCCTTTCCCTGCTCCATCAGAAAAAGGTTATCTGCGCTCCTTTCCATCCCAAGATTTGGTGCTGACAGCAGGAGTGTTGGAAGGGCCTCAGGTTCGTGCGACCTTTCCCCATAACCCCCAAATGCCTCGTCCACTCCCGATAGACCTGACTGCCCTGCACTGCCTCGATTGCCTTCCCAAGGGTTGACTCCTGACACAGTGGCACCTGTGACAACGCGGCAGTATCTCCAGGGCAAGACACAGATCCCTGGATCTGCTTGACGGGGAGCCTGACTCTGCTGTTGCAGCTGGGAAGGCAAGCAGACGTGCCATCCTCCTAACGAGGTGAGGCCTGACATATGTGGGGGTTCCAGGGGAACCTGAAGACCTATGGCAGCATGGCCGAGGCAAGCTCATGTTACCACCTCAGCACCACAGGAGGCCTGAGCACACAGGGATGCCTGCGGTGGAATCCCCAGAGGCACGTGATCACTGGCACGGAGAATGGCCTCTCCTGAGCCTAGAGAGCGGTTCCCTGAGGTCCCTTACATAAAACGAGAGGTTCCCGCTGCAACACGAGAAAACCCAATAGCTCCTCAACTACATGCGTGGTGAGGCCCTTGTCCAATGTGGCATCTCGGTGGAAAACACACATTCTTTCCTGGAACTCGAAAGTCTCCTTCACACCCTTGCTTTGATCACGGAATTGCCCCAGCCCACCCTTCCCCACCAGAGAGGATCCCGGAGGATGCGGCGGCAACTCATGAGGAGACCGGTTTTCATCTGCGCAGCTCCAGATGAGAGTCCCTTTCCCTGTTCCGTTGGGAAAGAGTTCCGGTCACTCCCTGGCATCTCAAGAGGAGTCGCTGGTTGAAGGAAAGTGGAGGGAGTCTCGGGGTTCGGAATACCATTCCTTAAGATCCCCATATTCCTAGTTCACTCCCGATGAACGTGACCGCCCTGCACTGCCTCGATTATCACCCTGAGGCTTGACACCCGACCCACTGGCACCTGTAACAGGCCTGAGGTATTTCCAAGGCAAGCCTCAGATCCCTGTGTTCGCTCGACGGGCATCTGACAATGCAACTGCGGCTGGGGTGGGAAGCAGATGTTCCCCACGCTACGCTAGATGATGCCTGTTCCCCACTGGGGGCTCGAGGGATATTTTAAACCTATTTTAGTGTAGGCGAGGCAAGCTCAGCCTCCTGCCTCAGCACCAAACGAGGCCTGAGAATCTGGCGACGACTGGGTAGGAATCCCCAGAGGGGCCTGGCACGTGGCACGGAGACGGGCCTCTCCTGAGGCCACAGGGTTGGGTCCCTGAGGTCTCCGTCTTAACTTGAGAGTACCCGCCGCAACTCGAGAAAAACCAGAAGCTTCTCACCTGCAGGCGAGGTGAGGCCCTTATCCGCTGTGGCATCTCAGGTGAAATCAACTCTTCTCACGGGTACTTCGAAAGGCTCCTACAAACCCTTGCTGTGACCCAGGAAGTGCCCGCCCCAACTGTCCCGAATCGAGAGGAAACCCGAGGGTCCCGCCAAGACTCATGAGGAGCGCTGTTTCCCCTGCGCAGCACCAGGTGAATGTCCCTTTCCCTGCTGCATCGGGAAAAGTTTCTTGGCGCTCCTTTCCTTTCCAAGACTAGGCACTGACAGCTGAAGTGTTGGGATGAGCCTCAGGGTTTGGTCGACCCTTCCCCAGAACCCTCAAAAGCCTCGTCCACTCCCGATGGTCCTGATGCCCTGCCCTGCCTCGATTGCCTGCCCGACGGTTGACTTCCGATCCATTGGTACCTGTGAGAACGCGGGAGTATCTCCAGGAGAA
Source organism: Procapra przewalskii (assembly GCA_006410515.1). NCBI lineage: Eukaryota > Metazoa > Chordata > Mammalia > Artiodactyla > Bovidae > Procapra > Procapra przewalskii. The sequence continues at coordinate 1,031,825 of SJYF01000841.1, forward strand.
GACCCAGATACCTGGGTCCGCTTGACGGGGAGCTTGACTCCCATGCTGCAGCTGGGAAGGAAAGCAGACGTGCCAGTCTCCTGAAGATATGAGGCCTGATATATGTGGGGGCTCCAGGGGAAACTCAAGACCTACGTCAGCATGGCCGAGGCAAGCTCAGTTTACCGCCTCAGCAACAGATGAGGCCTGAGGACACGGGGATGCTTGCAGAGGAATCCAAAGAGACACTTGACCACCGGCACGGAGACTGGCCTCTCCTGAAGCGGCAGGGGTGGTTCCCTGAGGTCCACAAAGTAACTCGAAAAGTCCCCGCTGCCACACGAGAAAACCCAGTAGCTCCTCACCTATATCCGTGGTGAGACCCTTGTCCAATGCGGCGTCTCGGTGGAAAACACACCTTCTTTCCTGGAACTCGAAAGTCTCCTTCACACCCTTCCGTTGAGCTTGAAGGGCCCCACCCCACCTTCCCCAAAGGAAAGGATCCCCGAAGTTCCGGCACCGATTCATGAGGATCCCCGTTTTCATCAGTGCAGCTCCAGATGAGGGTCCTTTTCCCTGCTACGTCGGGAAAGGATTCTGGGGGCTCCTTGTTATCCCAAGAGGAGTCGCTGGCAGCAGGAGAGTGGAGGGAGCCTCAGGGTTCTGAACACCATTCCTCAAGGACCCCAAATTCCTACTTCACTCCAGATGAATCTGACTGCCTTGCACTGCCTCGAGTTTCGCCTCCAGGCTTGATGACCGACACACTGGCATCTGTAACAAGACTTAGGTACTTCCAGGGCAAGACTCAGATTCCTGTGTTCACTAGACGGGCTGCCTGACGCTGCAGCTGCAGCTGGGCTGCCAAGCAGACGTTCCCTGCTCCAGGCTAGACGAGGTGTGACCCCCCGTGGGGGCTCCAGGGATATTTTAATACCTATGTCATCATGGGGGAGGCAATCTCAGGCTCCTGCCACAGCAGCAGAGTAGGCCTGAGGATCCGGCGACGACTGGGTAGGAATCCCCAGCGGCGCGTGGCACTTGGCACGGTGACGGTCCTCTCCTGAGGCCACAGGGGCGGGACCCTGAGTTCCCCGTCGTAACTCGAGAGTACCCGCCCCAACTCGAGGAAAACCAGAAGCTTCTCCCCTGCAGGCGAGGTGAGGCCCTTATCCGCTGCGGCATCTCAGGGGAAATCATCTCTTCCCACGGGTACCTCGAAAGGCTCCTTCAAACCCTTGCTGTGATCCAGGAAGTGCCTGCTCCAACTGTCCAGAATACTTAGAAATCACGAGGGTCCCGCCGCGACTCATGAGGAGCCTTGTTTCCCCTGTGCAGCTCCAGATGAGGGTCCCTTTTTCTTCTGCATCGGGAAAAGATTCTCGGTGCTCCTTTCCATCCCAAGAGAAGGCGCTGACAGAAGGAGAGTTGGGATGAGCCTCAGGGTTTGGGCAACGATTTCCCAGAACCCCCAAAGCCTCGTCCACTCTCGATGGACCTGATGCCCTGCACTGCCTCGATTGCCTGCCCGAGGGTTGACTCCCGACACACTGGCACCTTTGACAAACCGGGGGTATCTTCTGGGCAAGACCCAGATCCCTGGGTCTACTTGATGGGGAGCTTGACTCCCCTGCTGCAGCTGGGAAGACAAGCAGACGTGCCAGTCTCCTGAAGATACGAAGCCTGACATATGTGGGGGCTCCAGGGGAAATTCCAGACCTATGTCAGCATGGCCGAGGCAAGATCAGTTTACCACCTCAGCACCAGACGAGACCTGAGGACACAGGGATTCTTGCGGAGGAATCCCCAGAGACACCTGATCACTGGCACGGAGACTGGCCTCTCCTGAAGCTACAGGGGCGGTTCCCTGAGGTCCTCGACATAACTCGAGAAGTCCTGCTGCAACACGAGAAAACCCAGTATCTCCTCACCTACATGCCTTGTGAGCACTTGTCCAATGTGGCATCTCTGTGGAAAACACACCTTCTTTCCTGGAACTCAAAAGTCTCCTTCACACCCTTCCATTGAGCCATGAAGTTCCCCAACCCACCCTTCCCCAAAGGAGAGGATCCCCGAAAGTCCGGCACCGATTCATGAGGATCCCCGTTTTCTTCTGTGCAGCTGCAGATGAGGGTCCCTTTCCCTGCTACATCGGGAAAGGATTCTGGGACCTCCTTGTCATCCCAAGAGGAGTCGCTGGCAGCAGGAGAGAGTAGGGAGCCTCAGGGTTCAGAACACCGTTCCTCAAGGACCCCAAGTACCTAGTTCACTGCAGATGAACCTGACTGCCTTGCACTGCCTCGAATGTCACCTCCAGGCTTGACACCCCACCCTCTGGCACCTGTAACAAGCCTTAGGTACTTCCAGGGCAAGCCTCAGATCACTGTGTCCACTCGACGGGGCTCCTGACGCTGCAGCTGCAGCTGGGCTGCCAAGCAGATGTTCCCTGCTCCAGGCTATTCGAGGCGTGACGACCTGTGGAGGCTCCAAGGTTATTTTAATACCTATGTCAGCATAGGCGAGGCAAGCTCAGGCTCCTGTCTCAGCACCCGACGAGGCCTGAAGATCCGGCGATGACTGGGGAGGAATCCCCAGATGCATATGGCAACTGGCACGGAGATGGGCGTCTCTTGAGGCCACAGGGGTGGGACCCAGAGGTCCCCGTCGTAACTCGAGAGTACCCGCCCCAACTCGAGGAAAACCAGAAGTTTCTCCCCTGCAGGAGAGGTGAGGCCCTTATGTGCTGCAGCATCTGAGGGGAAATCTACTCTTCTCACGTGTATCTTGAAAGACTCCTTCAAACACTTGCTGTGACCCAGGAAGTGCCCCGCCCCATCCGCCCTCAATCGAGAAGAAACTCGAGGGTCCAGCCGCGACTCATGAGGAGCCGTTTCCCCTGAACAGCTCCAGATGTGGGTATCTTTCCCTGCTCCATCGGGAAAAGGCTCTCAGCGCTCCTTTCTATCCCAAGAGCAGGCGCTGACAGCAGGAGAGTTGGGAGGAGACTTAGGGTTCGGGCGACCCTTCCACAGAACCCTCATATGCCTCGTCCAATTCCGATGGACCTGACTGCCCTGCACTGCCTCGATTGCCTGCCCGAGGGTTGACTCCCAACTCACTGGCACCTGTGACAAACCGGTGGTATCTCCAGGGCAAGAAGCAGATCCCTGGGTCCGTTTGACAGGGAGCCTGACTCCGCTGCTGCAGCTGGGAAGGCAAGCAGAAGTGCCAGCCTCCTGACGAGACGAGGCCTAACATATGTGGTCGCTTCAGGGGAAACCCAGGCCCATATCAGCATGGCCGAGGCAAGCTCAGATTACCGCCTCTGCAACAGACAAGACCTGAGGACCCGGGGATGCCTTTGGAGGAATTCCCAGAGGCACATGACCACTGGCACGGAAACTTGCCTCTCCTGAGGCTACAGGGGCGGTTCCCTGTCGTTCCCGACATAACTCGAGAAGTTCCCGCTGCAACAGGATAAAACGAAATAGCTCCTCACCTACATGCATGGTGAGGCCCTTCCAATGTGGCATCTCGGTGGAAAACAACCTTCTTTCCTGGAACTCGAAAGTCTCCTTCACACCCTTGCTTTGACCCAGGAAGTGCCCCACCCCACTCTTGCCCACAGGAGAGGATCCCCGAGGGTCTGGCGGCGACTCACGAGGAGCCCCGTTTTCATCTGCGCAGCTCCAGATGAGGGTCCCTTGCCCTGCTCCGTCGGGAAAGGGTTCCGGCCCTCCCTTGCATCCCAAGAGGAGTCGCTGGCAGCAGGAGTGTGGAGAGAGCCTCAGGGTTCAGAACACCGTTCCTCAAGGACCCCAAATTCCTAGTTCATTCCTGATGAAACTGACTGCCCTGAACTCTCTTGACTGTCATCCCGAAGCTTGAGTCCCGACCCACTGTCACCTGTAACAGGCCTGAGGTACTTCCAGGGCAAGACTCAGATCCCTGTGTCTGTTCGACGGGGTGCCTGATTCTGCAGCTGCAGCTGTTATGGCAAGCAGAAGTTCACTGCTTCAGGCTAGACGAGGCCTGACCCCCTGTGGGGGCTCCAGGTATTTTTAATTCCTATGTCACCATAGGCGAGCCAAGCTCAGTCTCTGGCCTCAGCACTAGACGAGGCCTGAGGATCCAGCGACGACTGGGGATTAATCCACAGAGCGCCTGGCACCTGGCACGGAGACGGGCCTCTCCTGAGGCCACAGGAGAGGGTTCCTGAAGTCCCCATCGTAACTCGAGAGTACCCGCCGCAACTCAAGAAGAAGCAGAAGCTTCTCTCCTGCAGGCGAGGTGAGGCCCTTATACACTGCGGCATCTCAGGGGAAATCAACTCTTCCCACGGATACCCTGAAAGGCTCCTTCAAACCCTTGTTGTGACCCAGGAAATGCAACGCCCATCAGTCCCCAATTGAGAGGAAATCTGAGGGTCCAGCCACGACTCATGAGGAGGGCTGTTTCCCCTGCGCAGCTCCAGATGATGGTCCCTTTCCCTGCTCCGTCTGGAAAAGTTTCTCAGTGCTCCTTTCCATCCCAAGAGTAGGCGCTGACAGCAGGAGAGAAGGCAGTAGCCTCAGAGTTCGGGCGAAACTTTCCCAGAACCCCCAAATGCCTCATCCACTTCCGATGGACCTGACTGCCCTGAACTGCCTCAATTGCCTTCCTGCGTTTTGACTCCCGACCCACTGGCACCTCTGACACCCCGGGGGTATCTCCAGGGCAAGACCCAGATCCCTGGGTCTGCTTGACGGGGAGCCTGACTCTGCTGCTGCAGCTGGGAAGGGAAGCCGACGTGCCAGCCTAATTTCGAAACGAGGCCTGACATATGTGTGGGCTCCAGGGGAAACCCAAGACCTATGTCAGCATGACCCAGGCAAGCTCAGGTTACTGCCTCATCACCAGACGTGGCGTGAGGTCCCAGGGATGTCAGCGGAGAAATCCAAAGAGGCACCTGACCACTGGCATGGAGGCTGGCCTCTCCAGAGGTTACAGTGGCAGTTCCCTGAGTTTTCCGACAAAACTCGAGAGGTCCCCGCTGCAACACGAGAAAACTCAGTAGATCCTCACTTACATGCTTGGTGAGGCCCTTGTCAAATGTGGCATCTCGCTGGAAAACACACCTTTCCTGGAACTGGAACGTCTCATTCACACCCTTGCTTTGAGTCAGGTAGTGCCCCACCCAACCCTTCCCCACAGGAGAGGATCCCCAAGGGTCTGTCGGCAACTCATGAGGAGCCCCGTTTTCATCTGCGCAACTCCATATAAGAGTCCCTTTCACTGCTCCATCGGGAAAGGTTTCCGGGAGTTCCCTGGCATTCCAAGAGGAGTCGCTGGCAGCAGGAGAGTGGAGGGAGCCTCAGGGTTCGGAACACCGTTCCTCAAGGACCCCAAATTCCTAGTTCACTCCAGATGAACCTGACGGCCCTGAATAGCCTCGATTGTCACCCCGAGGCTTGACTCCCGACCCACTGGCACCTTTAACGGCCCTGAGGCACTTCCAGGGCAAGTCTCAAAGCACTGTGACCGCTCAATGGGGGGCCTGACTCTACAGCTGCAGCTGGAGTGTCAAGCAGACGTTCCCTGCTCCAGGCTACACGAAGCCTGACCCCTGTGGGGGCTTTAGGGATATTTTAATACCTATGTCAGCATAGGCGAGGCAAGCTCAGGCTCCTGACTTAGCACCAGACGAGGCCTGATGATCCGGTGATGACTGGGGAGGAATCCCCAGAGGCACCTGGCAACTGGCACGGAGACGGGCCTCTCTTGAGGCCACAGGGATGGCTCCCAGAAGTCCCCATCTTCACTGGACACTTCCCGCAGCAACTCAAGAAAATCCAGAAGCTTCTTCCCTGAAGGCGAGGTGAGGCCCTTATACGCTGCGGCATTTCAGGGGAAATCAACTCTTCCCACAGGTACCTCGAAAGGCTACTTCAAACCCTTGCTGTGACCCAGGAAGTGCCCCGCCCCATCCGTCCCCAATTGAGAGGAAACCCGAGGGTCCCGACGGGACACATGAGGAGCCCTGTTTCCCCTGCGTAGCTCCAGATGAGGCTCCCTTTCCCTGCTCCATCGGGAAAAGTTTCCGGGCGTTCCCTGGCATCCCAAGAGTAGTCGCTGGCAGCAGGAGAGTGGAGGGAGCCTCAGGGTTCGGAACAATGTTCTTCAAGGACCCCAAATTCATAGTTCACTACAGATGAAGCGGACTGCCCTGCACTGCCTCGATTGTCACCCCGAGGCTTGACTTCCTATCCACTGGCACCTGTACAGCCCTGAGGTACTTCCAGGGCAAGCCTCAGATCCGTGTCCGCTAGTCGGGGTGCCTGACGATGCAGCTGCAGCTGGGGTGACAAGCAGACGTGTCCCGATCCAGGTTAGATGAGACCTGACCCCCTGAGGGGGCTCCAGGGATATTTTAATACCTAAGTCAGCATGGGCGATGCAAGCTAAGGCACCTGCCTCAGCACCAACGAGGCCTGAGGATCCGGGGACGACTGGGGAGGAATCCCCAGAAGCGCCTGGTAACTGGCATGGAGACGGGCCTCTCATGAGGCCACAGGGACGGGTCCTTGAGTTCCCCATCGTAAGTCCAAAGTACCCGCCACAACTCGAGTGAAACCAGAAGCTTCTCCCGTGCAGCCGAGGTGAGGCCACTATCCGCTGTGGCATGTCAGGGGAGTTCAACTCTTCCCACGGATTCCTCGAAAGGCTCCTTTGATCCCTTGCTGTGACCATAGAAGAGCCCAGCCCCATCCGTCTCCAATCGAGAGGAAACCCGAGCGTCCTGCCGCGACTCATAAGAATCCCTCTTTCCCCAGCTCAGCTCCAGATGAGGGTCCCTTTGCCTACTCCATCGGGAAAAGGTTCTCGATGCTCCTTTCCATCCCGAGTAGGCGCTGGCCACAGGAGACCTGGGAGGAGCCTCAGGGTTCAGGCGACCCTTCCCCAGAAATCCCAAATGCCTCATCCACTCCCGATGGACCTGACTGCCCTAAACTGCCTAGATTGCCTGTCGAGGGTTGACTCCCGACCCAATGGCACCTGTGACAACCCGGGGATATTTCCAGGGCAAGACCCAGATCCCTGTGTCCGCTGGACAGGGAGCTTGACTCCGCTGCTGCAGTTGGGAAGGCAAGCAGACGTGCCAGCCTCCTGACGAGATGAGGCCTGACATATGTGGGGGCTCCAGGGGAAACTCAAGACCTATGTCAGCATAGCCGAGGCAAGTTCAGTTTACCCCCTCAGCACCAGGCGAGGCCCCCGGACCCGGGGATGCCTCTGGAGGAATCCTCAGAAGCACGTGACAACTGGCATGGATACGGGCCTCTCCTGAGGCCACAGGGGCGGTTCCCTGAGGTCCCTGTAATAACTCTAGAGTGCCCGGCGCAACTCGAGAAAAACCAAAGCTTCTACCATGCAGGGGACGCGAAGCCCTGATCCACTGCGGCATATCAGGGGAATCAACTCTTCCCACGGGTACCTCGAAAGACTCCTTCAAGCCCATGCTGTGACCCAGGAAGTGCTCCGCCCCATCCGTCCCCAATCGAGAGGAAACCCGAGGGTCCATCCCCAATCGAGAGGAAACTCGAGGGTCCCGCCAGGACTCATGATGAGCCCTGTTTCCCCTGCGCAGGTCCAGATGAGGGTCCCTTTCCCTGCTCCATCGGGAAAAGGTTCTCCGCACTTCTTTCCATCTCAAGAGTAGCCTCTGACAGCAGGAGTGTTGGGAGGAGCCTGAGGGTTCGGGCAACACTTCCTCAGAACCCACAAAAGCCTCGTCCAATCCAAATGGACCTGACTGCACTGCACTACTTCGATTGCCAGCCTGAGGGTTGACTCCCGACCCACTGGCACCTGTGACAACCTGGGGGTAACTCCAGGGCAAGACCCAGATCCATGGGTCCGCTTGACGGGGAGCCTGACTACGCTGCTGCAGCTGGAAAGGCAAGCAGACGTGCCAGCCTCCTGACAAGATGAGGCCTGACATCTGTGGGGGCTCCAGGGGAAACTCAAGACCTATGTAAGCATGGCTGAGGCAAGCTCATGTTACCACCTCAGCACAAGACGAGGCTTGAGGACCCGGGGATGCCTGTGGAGGAATCCCCAGAGGCATCTGACCACTGGCACGGAGACTGGCCTCTCCTGACCCTACAGGGGCGGTTCCCTGAGTTCGTCGAAGTAACTCGAGAGGTCCCTGCTGCAACACGAGAAAACCCAGTAGCTCCTCATATTCATGCGTGTTGAGGCCCTTGTCCAATGTGGCATCTCAGTGTAAAACACACCTTCTTTCCTGGAACTCGAAAGTCTCCTTCACACCCTTGCTTTGAGCCAGGTAGTGCCCCACCTCACCCTTCCCCACAAGAGAGGATCCCAGAGGGTCCGGCGGCGAGTCATGAGGATCCCCGTTTTCATCTGTGCAGCTGCAGATGAGGATCCCTTGCCCTGCTCCGTCGGGAAATGGTTCTGGGCGCTTCTGGGCATTCCACGAGTAGTCACTGGCAGCAGGATTGTGGAGGGATCCTCAGTGATCAGAACACTGTTCCTCAAGAACCCCAAATTCCTAGTTCACTCCCGATGAAACTGTCTGCCCTGCACTGCCTCGATTGTCGCCCCTAGGCTTGACTCCCAACTCAGTGTCACCTGTAACAGCCCTGAGGTATTTCCAGGGCAAGCCTCAGATCACTGTGTCCACTTGACGGGGCGCCTGCCGCTGCAGCTGCAGCTGGGGTGGCAAGCAGACATTCCCTGCTCCTGGCTAGACGAGCCCTGACCCCTGTGGGGGCTCCAGGGTTATTTTAATACCTATGTCAGCATAGGCGAGGCCAGCTCAGGCTCGTGCCTCAGCACCAGACGAATCCTGAGGATCCGGCGACGACTTGGGTGGAATCCCAAGAGGCGCCTGGAAAGTGGCTCGGAGACGGGCCTCTCCTGAGGCCACAGGGGCGGGACCCTGAGGTCCCCGTCACAACTCGAGGGTACCACCCGCAACACGAGAAAAACCAGAAGCTTCTCCCTGCTGGCGAGGTGAGGCCCTTATCCGCTGCGGCATCTCAGGGGAAATCAACTCTTCCCACGGGTATCTCGAAAGGATCCTTCAAATCCTTGCTCTAACCCAGAAAGTGCCCCGCCCCATCCGACCAATCCAGAGGAAACATGAGGGTCCCGCAATGACTCATGAGGAGTTCTGTTTCCTCTGTGAAGCTGCAGATGATGGTCCCTTGCCCTACTCCTTCTGGAAGGGGTTCTCTGCTCTCCCTTCCATTCCAAGAGTAGGCTCTAACAGCAGAGGAGTTGAGCGGAGCCTTGGGGTTCAGGCGACCCTTCCCCAGAACCCCCAAATGCCTCGCTCCCTCACGATGAACCTGACTGCCCTGCACTGCCTCGATTGCCTGCCCGAGGATTGACTCTGTTCCACTGGCATCTCTGACAACCCAGGGGAGTCTCCAGGGCAAGATCCAGATCCCTATGTCCTCTTGACGGGGAGCCTGACTCCGCTGCTGCACCTGGGAAGGCAAGCAGACATGCCAGTCTTTTGACGAGACGAGGCCTGACATGTGGTGGCTCCAGGGAAAACTCAAGACCTATGTCTTCATGGCCGAGGAAAGCTGAGGAAACTGCCTCAGCACCAGACGACGCCTGATGACATGTGGATGTGTGCGGAGGAATCCCCAGACGCATCTGACCACTGGCACGGAGACTGGCCTCCCCTGAGGCTACAGGGGCGGTTCCCTGAGGTCCCCGACGTAATTCAAAAGGTCCCCGCTGCAACACGAGAAAACCCAGTAGCTCCTCACCTACATGTGTGGTGAGGCCCTTGCCCAATGTGGAATATCAGTTGAAAACACACCTTCTTTCCTAAACTCGAAAGTCTCCTTCACACCCTTGCTTTGAGCCAGGAAGCGCCCCACTCAACCCTTCCCCACAGGATAGGATCCTTGAGGATCTGGCGGCGACTCATGAGGAGGCCCGTTTTCATCATCACAGCTCCAGATGAGGGTCCCTTTCCCTGCTCTGTAGGGAAAAGTTTCCAGGCACTCCCTGGCATTCCAAGAGGAGTCGCTGGCAGCAGGGGAGTGGAGGGAGCTTCAGGGTTCAGAACACCGTTCAAGGACCCAAAATATCTAGTTCACCCTAGATGAACCTGACTGCCCTGCACTGCCTCGATTTTCACCCCGAGGCTAGACTCCCGACACACCGGCACGTGTAACAGCCCTGAGGTACTTCCAGGGCAAGCCGCACACCCCTGTGTGTGCTCAACGGGTCGCCTGACGCTGCAGCTGCAGCTGGGGTGGCAAGCAGACTTTCCGCTCTCCAGGCTAGACGATGCCTGATCCCTTGTGAGGGCTCCAGGGATAATTTAATACCTATGTCAGCATAGGCGAGGCAAGATCAGGCTCCTGCCTCAGCACAAGACGAGGCCTGCGGATCCGGCGACGACTGGAGAAGAATCCCAAGAGGCGCCCAGCAACTGGCACGGAGACGGGAGTCTCCTGAGGCCACAGGGGCGGGTCCCTGAGGTCCCCGTCGTAACTTGAGAGTACCTGCCGCAACTCGAGAAAAACCAGAAGCTTCTTCCCTGCAGGCGAGTTGAGGCCCTTATCCTCTGCGGCATCTCAGGAGAAATCAACTCTTCCAACGTGTACCACGAAAGGCTCCTTCAAACACTTGCTGTGACCCAGAAAGCGCCCTGCCTCATCCGTCCCCAATCGAGAGGAAACCCGAGGTCCCTGCCGCGAATCATGAGGAGCCCTGTTTCCTCTGCACAGTCCCGGATGAGGGTCCCTTTCCCTTATCCGTCGGGAAAAGATTCTATGCGCTCCTTTCCTTCAGAAGAGTAGGCGGTGACAGCAGGAGAGTTGGGAGGAGCCTCAGGGTTCGGGCGACGCTTCCCCAGAACCCCCAAAAGCCTCGTCCACTCGCAATGAACCTGACTGCCCTCCACTGCGTCGATTGCCTGTGCCAGGGTTGATTCCCGAACCACTTCCACTTGTGACAACACGGGGGTATCTCCAGGTCAAGTCCCAGATCCCTGGGTCCACTTGACGTGGGGCCTGATTCCGCTGCTGCAGCTTGGAAGGCGAGCTGACGTGCCAGTCTCCTGAAGATACGGGGCCTGACATATGTGGGGGCTCCAGGGGAAACTCAAGGCCTATGTCAGCATGGCCGAGGGAAGCTCAGGTTACCGCCTCAGCACCAGACGAGCCCTGAGGACACGGGGATGCCTGCAGAGGGATCCCCGAAGGCACCTGAACACTGGCATGGAGACTGGCCTATCCTGAGGCTACAGGGGCGGTTCCCTGAGGTCCCCAAAGTACCTCGAGAGGTCCCCTCTGCAACATGAGAAAACCCAGTAGCTCCTCACCTACATGCTTCATGAGGACCTTGTCCAATGTGGCATCTCGGTGGAAAACACACCTTCTTTCCTGGAACTCGAACGTCTCCTTCACACCCTTGCTTTGAGCCAGGAAGTGCCCCACACCACCCTTCCCCACAGAAGAGGATCCCCGAGGTTCTGGAGGTGTCTCATCAGGAGCCCCGTTTTCATCTCTGAAGCTCCACTGGAGGGTCCCTTTTCCTGCGGCACTGGAAAGGTTCCCTGGCGCTCCCTGGCATTCCAAGAGGAGTCGCTGTCTGCAGGAGAGTGGAGGAAGCCTCAGGGTTTGGAACACCGTTCCTCAAGGACCCCAAATTCCTAGTCACTTCATATGAACCTGACTGCCCTGCACTGACAAGATTGTCAAACCGAGGCTTGACTCCCAACCCACTGGCACCTGTACCAGCACTAAGGTACATCCAGGGCAAGACTCAGATCCCTGTGTCCGCTCGACGGGGCGCCTGACACTGCAGCAGCAGCTGGCGTGGAAAGCAGACGTTCCCGGCTCCAGGCTAGATGAGGCCTGAGCCCCTGTGGGGGCTCCAAGGATATTTTAATACCAATGTCATCATATGCGAGGCCAGCTCAGGCTCCTGCCTCAGCACCAGACGAGGCCTGAGGATGCGGTGACGACTGGGGAGGAAACAACAGAGGCGCCTTGCAACTGGCACGGAGACGGGCCTCTGCTAAGGCCACAGTGGCGGGTCCGTGAGGTCCTCGTCGTAACTCAAGAGTACCTGGCGCAACTCGTGAAAACCAGAAGCCTCTCCCCTGCAGGCAAGGTGAGGCCCTTATCTGCTGCGACATCTCAGGGGAAATCAACTCTTCCCCCGGGTACCTCCAAAGGCTCCTACAAACCCAAGCTGTGACCCAGGAAGTGCCCTGCCCCATCCGTCCCCAATCAAGAGGAAACACGAGGGTCCCGCCGTGACTCATGAGGAGCCCTGTTTCCCCTGCGCAGCTCCAGTTGAGGGACCCATTCCTGCTCCTTCGGGAAAATGTTCTCAGCGCTCCTTTCCATCCCACGAGTAGGCGCTGAAGCAGGAGAGTTGGGAGGAAACTCAGGGTTAGGGCCACCCTTCCCCATAACCCCCAAATGCCTCGTCCAATCCCGATGGAATTGACTGCCCTGCACTGCCTCGACTGCCTGCCGGAGGGTTGACTCCCGACCTTCTGGAACCCGTGACAACCCGGGGGTATCTCCAGGACAAGACCCACATCCCTGGGACTGCTTGACGGGGAGATTGACTCCGCTGCTGCAGCTGGGAAGGCAAGCAGATGTGCCAGCCTCCTAACGAGGCGAGGCCTGACATACGTGGGAGCTCCAGGGGAAACTAAAGACCTATGTCAGCATGGCCGAGGCAGGCTCATGTTACCGCCTCAGAACCAGAGGAGGCCTGAGGACACGGGATGCCTACGGTGGAATCCCCAGAGGCATCTGATCACTGGCACGGAGACTGGCCTCTCCTGAGCCTACAGAGCGGTTCCCTGAGGTCCCTGACATACGTCAAGAGGTTCCCGCTGTAACACGAGAAAACCCAATAGCTCGTCAACTACATGCGTGGTGAGGCCCTTGTCCAATGTGGCATCCGGGTGGAAAACACACATTCTTTCCTGGAACTCGAAAGTCTCCTTCACACCCCTGCTTTCAGCCCAGAAGTGCCCCAACCCACCCTTTCACACCGGACAGGATCCCCGAGGATCCGGCAGCGACTCATGAGGAGACCCATTCTCATCTGCACAGCTCCAGATGAGAGTCCCTATCCCTGCTCCGTCGGGAAAGAGTTCTGGGCGCTCCCTGTCATTCTAAGAGGAGTCGCTGGTAGCAGCAGAGTGGAGGGAGCCTCAGGGTTCAGAACACCGTTCCTTCAGGTCCCCAAATTTCTAGTTCACTCCAGATGAACTTGACTGCCTTGCACTGCCTCGATTATCTCCCCGAGACTTGACACCCGAAACACTGGCACCTGCAGCAGGCCTGAGGTATTTCCAGGGCAAGCCTCAGATCCCTGTGCCCGCTTGACGGGGCGCCTCACGCTGCACCTGCAGCTGGGGTGGGAAGATGTTCCCCTCTCCAGGCTAGACGAGGCCTGTCCCCCTCTGGGCTCTCCAGGGATATTTAAACCTATTTCATCATAGGCGAGGCAAGCTCAGGCTCGTTCCTCAGCACCAGACGAGGCCTGAGGATCCGATGACGATTGGGTAGGAATCCCCAGAGGCGTCTGGCACGTGGCACGGAGATGGGCCTTTCCTGAGGCCACAGGGGTGGGTCCCTGAGGTCCCCGTCGTAACTCGAGAATACCCACCGCAACTCGAGGAAAACCAGAAGCTTCTCCCCTGCAGGCGAGGTGAGGCCCTTATCAGCTGCGGCATCACAGGGGAAATCAACTCTTCCCACGGGTACCTCAAAAGGCTCCTTCAAACCCTTGATGTAACAAAGGAGGTGCCCGCCCCAACAGTTCCGAATCAAGAAGAAATCCGAGGGTCCCGGCATGACTCATGGGAAGCCCTGTTTCCGCTGCGCAGCTCCAGATGAGGGTCCCTTTACCTACTGCATCGTGAAAAGATTCTCGGGGCTCGTTTCCATCCCAAGAGTAGGCACCGACAGCAGGAGAGTTGGGATGAGCCTCAGGGTTTAGGTGACACTTCCCCAAAACCCCCAAAGGCCTCGTCCACTCCCGATGGACCTGATGCCCTCCACTGTCTCGATTGCTGCCCGAGGGTTGACTCCCGACACACTGGAACCTGTAACAAGCCTGAGGCATTTCCAGGGCAAGCCTCAGATCGCTGTGTCCACTGGAGGGGGCGCCTGACGCTGAAGCTGCAGTTGGGGTGGCAAGCAGACTTTCCCCGTTCCAGGCTAGATGAGGCCTGGCCCCTTTGGGAGTTCCCGGGATATTTTAATACCTATGTCAACATAGGCGAGACAAGCTAGCCTCCTGCATCAGCACCAGACGAGGCCTGAAGATCCGGCGACAACTTGGTAGGAATCCCAGAGGGGCCTGGCACGTGGCACAGAGACAGGCCTCTCCTTAGGCCACAGGGGCGGGTCCCTCAATTCCCAGTCGTAACTCGAGAGTACCCGCCGCAACTCGAGAAAAACCAGGAGCTTCTCCCCTGCAGGGGAGGTGAAGCCCTTATCCACTGCAGCATCTCAGGGGAAATCAACTCTTCCCACGGGTACCTCGAAAGGCTCCTTCAAACCCTTGCTATGAACGAGGAAGTGCCCACCCCAAGTGTCCTGAATCGAGGGGAAACCCAAAGGTCCCACTGCGATTCATGAGGAGCCCTGTTTCCCCTGCACAGCTGCAGATGAGGGTCCCTTTCCCTGTTGCATCGGGAAAAGATTCTCGGCGCTCCTTTTCATCCCAGGAGTAGGCACTGACAGCAGGAGTGTTGGGATGAGGCTCAGGGATTTGGGCGACACTTCCCCAGAACCGCCAAAAGCCTCGTCCACTCCCGATGGACCTGATGCACTGCACTGCCTCTATTGCGTGCCCGAGGGTTGACTCCCGGCCCACTGACACCTGTGACAACCCGGGGGTATCTCCAGGGCAAGACACAGATTCCTGGATCCGCTTGATGGGGAACCTGACTGCGCTGTTGCAGCTGGGAAGGCAACTAGACTTGCCAGCCTCCTAACGAGGCGAGGCCTGACATATGTGGGGGCTCCAGGGGAAACTCAAGATCTATGTCAGCATGAACGAGGCAAGCTCATGTTACCACTCAGCACGACAGGAGGCTGATGAAATGGGAATGGCTGCGGTGGAATCCCCAGAGGCACCAGATCACTGGCACGGAGATTGGTCTCTCTTGAGCCTACAGAGCGATTCCCTGAGATCCCTGACATAAGTCGAGTGGTTCCCGCAGCAACACGTGAAAACCCAATAGCTTCTCAAATACATGCGTGGTGAGGCCCTTGTCCAATGTGGCATCTCAGTGGAAAACATACATTCTTTCCTGGAACTCGAAAGTCTCTTTCACACCCTTGCTTTGAGGCCGGAAGTCCCCCACCCCACCCTTGCCAACGGGAGAGGATCCCCGAGGATCCGGCGGTGAATCATGAGGAGACCCGTTTTCATCTCTGCAGCTCCAGATGAGAGTCCCTTTCCCTGCTCCGTTGGGAAAGAGTACCGGGCGCTTCCTGGCATCCCAAGAGGAGTCGCTGGTATCAGGAGAGTGGAGGGAGCCTCAGGGTTCGGAACACCGTTCTTTCAGGTCCCCAAATTCATAGTTCACTCCAGATGAACTTGACTGCCCTGCACTGCCTCGATTATCACCTCGAGGCTTGACCCCCAACCCACTGGCATCTGTAACAGGCCTGAGGTATTTCCAGGGCAAGCCTCAGATCTCTGTGTCTGCTCGACGGGGCGTCTGATGCTGCAGCTGCAGCAGGGGTGGGAAGCAGATGTTCCCCGCTCCAGACTAGATTAGGTCTCTCCCCCTCTGAGGGCTCCAGGGATATTTTAAACCTATTTCAGCATAGGCCAGGCAAGCTCAGGCTCCTTCCTCAGCACCAGACGAGGCCTGAGGATCCAGTGACGCCTGGGTAGGAAACCCCAGAGGCGCCTGGCACGTGGCATGGAGATAGGCCACTCCTGAGGCCACAGGGGCGGGTCCCTGAGGTCCCAGTCGTAATTCGAGAATACCCGTCGCAACTCGAGAAAATCCAGAAGCTTCTCCCCTGCAGGCGAGGTGAGGCCCTTATCCGCTGCAGCATCTCAGGGGAAATCAACTCTTCCCACGGGTACCTCGAAAGGCTCCTTCAAACCCTTGCTGTGACCCAGGAAGTGCCCGCCCCAACTGTCCCGATTTGAGAGGAAACCCGAGGGTCGCGCCGCGACTCATGAGGGGCCCTGTTTCCCCTGCTCAGCTCCAGATGAGCGTCCCGTTCCCTGCTGCATCGGGAAAAGATTCTCGGCGCTCCTCTCCATCCCAAAAGTAGGTGCTGACAGCAGGAGAGTTAGGATGAGCCTCAGGATTTCGGCGACAAATCCCCAGAACCCCCAAAAGCCTCGTCCACTCCCTATGGACCTGATGCCCTGCACTGCCTCGATTGGCTGCCCGACGGTTGACTCCCAACCCACTGGCACCTGTGACAACCCGAGGGTATCTCAACGACAAGACCCAGATCCCTGGGTCCGCTTGACGGGGAGCTTGACTCCCCTGCTGCAGCTGGGAAGGCAAGCAGACGTGCCAGTCTCCTGAAGATACGAGGCCTGATATATGTGGTGACTCCAGGGGAAACTCAAGACCTATGTCAGCATGGCCGAGTCAAGCTCAGTTTACCGCCTCAGCACCAGACGAGGCCTGAGGACACGGGGATGCTTGTGGAGGTATCCCCAGAGACACCTGAACACTGGCACGGAGACTGGCCTCTTCTGAAGCTACAGCGGGGGTTCCCTGAGGTCCTAGAAGTAACTTGAGAAGTCCCAGCTGCAACACGAGAAAATCCAGTAGCTCGTCACCTACATGAGTGGTGAGGCCCTTGTCCAATGTGGCATCTCGGTGGAAAACATACCCTCTTTCCTGGAACTCGGAAGTCTCCTTCACACCCTTCCGTTGAGCCATGAAGTGCTCCATTCCACCCTTTCCCAAAGGAGAGGATCCCCAAAGGTCTGGCGCCAATTCATGAGGATCCCCGTTTTCATCTATGCAGCTCCAAATGAAGGTCCCTTTCCCTGCCACATCGGGAAAGGATTCTGGGCGCTCCTTGTCATCCCAACAGGAGTCGCTGGGAGCAGGAGGGTGGAGGGAGCCTCAGGATTTGGAACACCGTTCCTCAAGGACCCCAAATTCCTAATTCACTCCAGATCAACCTGACTGCCTTGCACTGCCTCGAATGTCACCTCCAGGCTTGACGCCTGACCCACTGGCACCTGTAAAAGAATTAGGAACTTCCAAGGGAAGGCTCAGATACCTGTGTCCACTCGACGGGGAGCCTGACGCTCTAGCTGCAGCTGGTTTGCCAAGCAGACATTCCCTGCTCCAGGCTAGATGAGGCGTGACCCCCTGTGGGGGCTCCAGGGATATTTTAATACCTATGTCACCATAGGCGAGGCAATCTCAGGCTCCTGCTTCAGCACCAGACGAGGCCTGAGGATCCGGCGATGACTGGGGAGGAATCCTCAGAGACGCCTGGCAACTGGCACAGAGACGGACCTTTCCTTAGGCCACAAGGGCGGGTCCATGAGGATCCCGTCATAACTCGAGAGTACCCGCCGCAACTCGAGAAAAACCAGAAGCTTCTCCTCTGCAGGTGAAGTGAGGCCCTTATCTGCTGCAGCATCTCATGGGAAATCAATTCTTTCCAAGGGTACCTCGAAAGGCTCCTTCAAACCCTTGTTGTGACCCAGGAAGTGCCACGCCCCATCCTTCCCCAATCGAGATGAAAACCGATGTTCCCACAGCGAAGCATGAGGAGCCCTGTTTCCCCTGCACAGTTCCAGATTAGATTCCCTTTCCCTGCTCCGTCAGAAAAAGGTTCTCTGCACTCCTTTCCATCCCAAGAACTGGCGCTGACAACAGGAGAGTTGGAAGGGCCTCAGGTTCACGCGACCCTTCCCCAGAACCCCCAAATGCCTCGTCCACTCCCGATAGACCTGACTGCCCTGCACTGCCTCGATTGCCTGCCCGAGGGTTGACTCCTGACACAGTGGCACCTGTGACAACCCGGGCAAGACACAGATCCCTGGATCCGCTTGACGGGGAGCCTGACTCTGCTGTTGCAGCTGGGAAGGCAAGCAGATGTGCCAGTCTCCTAACCAGGCAAGGCCTGACATATGTGGGGGCTCCAGGGGAAACTCAAGACTTATGTCAGCATGGCCAAGGCAAGCTCATGTTACCGCCTCAGCACGAGAAGAGGCCTGAGGACACGTGGATGCCTGCGGTGGAATGCCCAGAGGCACCTGATCACTGGCACCGCGACTGGCCTCTCCTGAGCCTAGAGAGCTGTTCCCTGAGGTCCCTGACATAAGTTGAGAGGTTCCCGCTTCAACACGAGAAAACGCAATAGCTCCTCAACTACATGCATGGTGAGGCCCTTTACCAATGTGGCATCTCGGTGGAAAACACACATTTTTTTCCTGGAACTCGAAAGTCATTTTCACACCCTTGCTTTGAGCCAGGAAGTGCCCCCACCCCACCCTTCCCCACCGGAGAGGATTCCCGAGGATCCGGCGGCGACTCATGAGGAGACCCGTTTTCATCTGCGCAGCTCCAGATGAGAGTCCCTTTCCCTGCTCCGTCGGGAAAGATTTCCGGGCGCTCCCTGGCATCCCAAGAGGAGTCGCTGGTATCAGGAGAGTGGAGGGATCATCAGGGTTCAGAAAACCGTTCCTTCAGGTACCCAAATTCCTAGTTCACTCCAGATGAACTTGAATGTCCTTCACTGCCTCGATTATCATCCCGAGACTTGTCACCCAACCCACTGGCACCTGTAACAGGCCTGAGGTATTTCCAGGGCAAGCCTCAGATCCCTGTGTCCGCTCGACGGGGCGCCTGACGCTCAAGCTATGGCTGGGGTGGGAAGCAGATGTTCCCCGCTCCAGGCTAGACGAGGCCTGTCCCCCTCTGGGGGGGTACCCGGCGGTACCTCCAGGGAGAGACACAGATCACTTGATCCTCTTGACGGGGAGCCTGACTCCGCTATTGCAGCTGGGAAGGCAAGCAGACGTGCAAGACTCCTGAAGATAGGAGGCCTGTTATATGTGGGGGCTCCAGGGGAAACTCAAGACCTAATTCAGCATGGCCGAGGCAAGCTCAGTTTACTGCCTCAGCACCAGAGGAGGCATGAGGACACGGGGATGCTTCTGGAGGAATCACCATGGACAGCTGACCACTGGCAGGGAGACTGGCATATCCTGAAGCTACAGGAGGGTTTCCCTGATGTCCTCGACGTAACTCGAGAGGTCCCCGCTGCAACACGTGAAAACCCTGTAGCTCCTCACCTACATGTGTGGTGAGGCCGTTGGCCATTGTGCCATCTCGTGGAAAACACACCTCCTTTGCAGAAACTCGAAAGTCTCCTTCGCAGGCATCCACGTGTCCTCAGAGGCCCGTTTTCATCTGTGCAACTCCAGATGAAGGTCCCTTTCCCTGCTCGGTCGGGAAAGGGTTGCAGGCGCTCCCTGGCATCCCAGGAGGAATCGCTGGCAGCAGGAGAGTGAAGGGAGCCTCAGAGTTTGGAACCCCGTTCCTCAAGGACTCCAAATACCTAGTTGACTGCAGATGAACCTGACTGCCCTGCACTGCCTCGATTGTCACCCCGAGTCTTGACTCCCGATCCACTGGGACCTGTAACAGCCCTGACGAACTTCCAGGGCAAGCCTCAGATCCCTGGGTCATATCGACGGGGCGCCTGACACTGCACCTGAAGGAGGGGTGGCAAGCAGACCTTCTCAGCTCCACGTTAGAGGAGGCCTGACCCCCTGTGGTGGCTCCAGTGATATGTTAATACCTATGTAAGCATAGGCAAGGCAAGCTCAGGTTGCTGCCTCAGCACCAGACAAGGGCTGAGGATCCTGCGATGACTGGGGAGGAATCCCCAGAGGCGCCTGGCAACAGGCACGGAGAAGGGCCTCTTCTGAGGCGACAGGGGTGGGTCCCTGAGTTCCCCATCGTAAATCGAGATTCCCCGCCGCACCTCGAGACAAACTAGCAGCTTCTCCCCTGCAGGCGAGGTGAGGCCCTTATCCGCTGCGGAATCTCAGGGAAAATCTACCCTACCCAGGGTCACCTCGATAGGCTCCTTCAAACCCTTTTTGTGACACAGGAAGTGCCCCGCCCAATCCTTACCCAATCCTGAGGAAACCCGAGCGTCCCACTGTGACTCATGTGGAGCCCTGTTTCCCCTGCATAGCTCCAGATGAAGGTTCTTTTCCCTGCTCCATCGGGAAATGTTTCCCGGCGCTCCTGTTCATCCTTAGAATAGGCGCTGACAGCAGGAGAGTTGGGAAGGGCCCCAGGGTTGGGTGACACATTACCAGAGCCACCTAATGCCTCGTCCACTTCCCATGGAGTAAACTGCCCTGCACTGCCTCGACTGTCTGCCCGAGGGCTGACTCCCGACACACTGGCACCTGTGACACCCCGGGGTATCTCCAGGGCAAGACCCAGATCCCTATGTCCGCTTGACGGGGAGCCTGACTCCACTGCTGCAGCTGGAAAGGCCAGAAGACGTGCCAGTCTCCTGACGAGACGAGGCCTGATATATCTGGGGGCTCCAGGGAAAACTCAAGACCTATGTCAGCATGGCTAGGGAAGCTCAGGTTACCGCCTCAGCACCGGAGGAGGCCTGAGGACACGAGGATGCCTGTGGAGGAATCCCCAGAGGCAGCTGACCACTGGCACGGAGGCTGACCTCTCCTGAGGCTACAGGGGCGGTTTCCTGACATCCCCGACATAACTGGAGTGGTACCCGCTGCAACACGTGAAAACCCTGTAGCTCCTCACCTACATGTGTGGTGAGGCCCTTGGCCAATGTGGCACCTCGTGGAAAACACACCTCCTTTCCAGAAATTCGAAAGTCTCCTTCATACTCTTGCTTTGAGCCAGGAAGTGTCCCACCCCACGCTTTCCCACAGGAGGAGATCACTGAGGGTCTGGGGGATACTCATGAGGAGGCCCGTTTTCATCTGTGCAGCTCCAGATGAGGGTCCCTTTCCCTGCTCCGTCGGGAAAGGGTTCCGGGCACTCCCTGGCATCCCAGGAGGAATCGCTGGCAGCAGGAGAGGGAAGGGAGCCTCAGAGTTCGAAACCCCGTTCCTCAAGGACCCCAAATTCCTAGTTCACTCCAGATGAACCTGACTGCACTGCACTGCCTCGATTGTCACCCCGAGTCTTGACTCCCGACCCCCTGGGAACTGTAACAGCCCTGATGTACTACTAGGGCAAGCCTCAGACACCTGGGTCCTATTGTCTGGGCCCCTGACACTGCAGCTGAAGGTGGGGTGGCAGGCAGACATTCCCTGCTCCAGGCTAGAGGAGGCCCAACACCCTGTGGGGGCTCCAGTGATATGTTAATACCTATGTTAGCATAAGCGAGTCAAACTCAGGCTCCTGCCTCAGTACCAGACAAGGGCTGAGCTTCCTTCGATGACTGGGGAGGAATCCCCAGAGGCGCCTGGCAACAGGCACGGGGAAACGCCTCTCCTGAGGGGACAGGGGCGGGTCCCTGAGGTCCCCGTCATAACACGAGAGTCCCCGACGGAACTCGAGAAAACCCAGAAGCTTCTCCCCTGCAGGCGAGTTGAAGCCCTTATCTGCTATGGAATCTCAGGGAAAATCTACCCTTCCCAAGGGCACCTCGATAGGCTCCTTCAAGCCCTTTTTGTGAAACAGGAAGTGCCCCGCCCCGTCCTTCCTCTATCCTGAGGAAATCCGAGCGTCCGAACGTGACTCATGAGGAGCCCAGTTTCCCCTGCACAGCTCCAGATGAAGGTTCTTTTCCATGCTCCATCGGGAAAAGGTTGTCGGCCCTCCTGTTCATCCTTAGAGTAGGCGCTGACAGCAGGAGAGTTGGGAGGAGCCTCAGGGTTTGCGCGACCCATCCCGAGAGCCACCAAATGCCTCGTCCACTCCCGATGGAGTAAACTGTCCTGCACTGCCTCTATTGCCTGCTCAAGGTTGACTCCCGACACACTGGCAACTTTGACACCGCGGGGGTATCTCCAGGGCAAGACCTAGATCCATGTGACCACTTGACGGGGAGCCTGACTCCTCTGCTGCAGCTGGCAAGGCAAGAAGACGAGCCAGTCTCCTGACAAGACGAGGCCTGCTATATGTGGCGGCTCCAGGGTAAACTCAAGACCTATGTCAGCATGGCTGAGGCAAACTCAGGTTTCCGCCTCAGCACCAGAGGAGGCCTGAGGACCTGAGGATGTCTGCAGAGGGATCCCCAGAGGCACCTGAAAACTGGCACAGACACTGACCTCTCCTGAGGCTACAGGGGCGGTTTCCTGACGTTCCTGACATACCTGGAGAGGTCCCCACTGCAATACGTGAAGACACTGTGACTGCTCATCTACATATAGGGTGAAGCCGTTGGCCAATGTGGCATCTCGTGCAAAACACACCTCCTTTCCAGAAACTCGAAAGTCTCCTTCACACCCTTGGTTTGAGCCAAGAAGTGTCCCACCCCACCCTTCCCCACAGGAGGAGATCCCCGAGGGTCAGGGGGAGACTCATGAGGAGGCCCGTTTTCATCTGTGCAGCTCCAGATGAGGGTCCCTTTCCCTGCACCATTGGGAAAGGGTTCCGGGCGCTCCCTGGCATCCCAGGAGGAAAAGCTGGCAGCAGGAGAGTGATGGGAGCCTCAGAGTTCGGAACCCTGGTCCTCAAGGACCCCAAATACCTATTTCATTCCAGATGAACCTAACTGACCTTCACTGCCTCGATTTTCACCCCGAGTCTTTACTCCCGCCCCCTGGGAGCTGTAACAGCCCTGACGTACTTCCAGGGCAAGCCTCAGATCCCTGGGTCCTATCGACGGGGCACTTGACACTGCAGCTGAAGGTGGGGTGGCAAGCAGATGTTCCCCGCTCCAGGCTAGAGGAGGCCTGACCCCCAGTGTGGGCTCCAGTGATATGTTCATACCTATGTTAGCATAGGCGAGGCAAGCTCAGCCTCCTGCCTCAGCACCAGACAAGGGCTGAGGATCCTGAGATGACTGGGGAGGAATCCCCAGAGGCGCCTGGCAACAGGCATGGAGAAAGGCCTCTCCTGAGGTGACAGGGGCGTGTCCCTGAGGTCCCCGTCATAACTCGCTAGTTCCCTCCGCAACTCGTGAAAACCCAGAAGCTTCTCACCTGCAGGCGAGGTGAGGCCCTTATCCGTGTGGAATCTCAGGGAAAATCTAACCTTCCCACGGGCACCTCGATAGGCTTCTTCAAGCACTTGCTGTGAACCAGGAAGTGCCCCGCCCCATCCTTCGCCAATTCTGAGGAATCCAGAGCGTCCCACCGTGACTCATGAGGAGCCCTGTTTCCCCTGCACAGCTCCAGATGAAGGGTCTTTTCCCTGCTCCATCGGGAAAATTTTCTCGGCACTCCTGTTCATCCGTAGAGTAGGCCCTGACAGCAGGAGATTTGGGAGGAGCCTCAGAGTTTGGGCGACCCTTTCCCAGAGCCACCAAATGCCTCATCCACTCCCAATGGAGTAAACTGCCCTGCAGTGCCTCGATTTCCTGCCCGAGGGTTGACTCCTGACACACTGGCACCTGTGACACCCTGGGGGTATCTCCAGGGCAAGACCCAGATCCCTGTGTCCGCTTGACAGGATGCATGACTCCGTTGCTGCAGCTGGCAAGGAAAGAAGACGTGCCAGTCTCCTGACGAGACGAGGCCTGATATATGTGGGGGCTCCAGGGAAACCTCAAGACCTACATCAGCATGGCTGAGGCAAGCTCAGGTTACCGCCTCAGCACCAGAGGAGGCCTGAGGACCTGAGGATGCCTGCATAGGAATCCCCAGAGGCACCTGAAAACTGGCACGGAGACTGACCGCTCCTGATGCTACAGGGGCGGTTTCATGACGTCTCCGACGTAACTGGAGAGGTCCCCACTGCAACACGTGAGAACCCTGTAGTTCCTCACCTACATGTGTGGTGAGGCCCTTGGCCAATGTGGCATCCCATGGAAAACACACCTCATTTCCAGAAACTCGAAAGTC
>SJYF01000843.1:0-10760 GCA_006410515.1 Procapra przewalskii
GGATCTCCATAGACTCCTGTTATAATGAAGGCACATCATGATTTGACCTTTAATGTGATTGGTGCAACTATGGAAAGTCCCTCCTAAAACCCTCCTGCTTGCCTATATAAGCTGGGAGTTTGCAGCAATAAAGGGGAACTGCTTCAATGGAACCCCTGTCGCGTCTGATTGTCTCTCGCTCGCCGAGGGGCTGGGTTGGCGGACAGCAGGCTCACCTCTCCTTGGGACCCCTGGGCTTTACTGAGGGAAGTTCCACTGCCTCTACTGTCTCTGCAGAGCACCCCCCGCACATTACTAATCACCACATACAATATTATAAGCAGCTAATTATTGTTTACAATTAATTCACTTAATATTCTGTCTGTTATAAAGTTTCTTATGTAATTTTTTTTTAATTATTGATTCCACTGTTTTTTACCTTTGTTCATTTAAAACTTTTTATTTTACTTGTTAATGTAACTTTTGTTTTTTTTGTGTAATTTTATTATAGTGATATACAATATAAAGAATATTCTATCTGATACAATGAAATGTATTCCCTGAAATGACTATTTAATAATATTACAACAATTTGGATCCTATTTGTCAGAGAAAATCTTTGCCAACAGGTTAGTGTATGTTCTTTTAAAATTTTCCCATGCACATTTGCATATGTGCTTCCCAAATGGCTCAGTGATAAAGAACCTGCCTGCCAATGCAGGGTCTCCTACAGGAGATACAGGCTTGATCCCCGTGTTGGGAAGATCCCCTGGAGAAGGAAATGGCAACCCACTCTAGTATTCTTGCCTGGAGAATTCCATGGACAGAGAAGTCTCGTGGGCTATAGACCATGGGGTCCTAAAAGAGTTGGATGTGACTGACTAACACTTTCACTTATGCATATATGTGAAATACATATTACTTATATGCCAAAATGTGATAATAATAAATATATAAACATCAGTGACACAACACAGTGATTATAGGTACAATTCTGGAGACAGAATACTTGTTTTAAACCTGAGTTGTCCCACTTTCTTCATCTGCGTGTTTCTTGTTAGAGAATCTACTGTATGTTTTATTTCCTGTTCTTTACATGAAATTAGCATGACGTCACCCATGAATTATGTGACATCTCAAGATGTTCAAGGACCCTTTGAACTATATTGAGACAGAACAGGACAGTTAACTAATTCTGGTGCAAAACATATGTACATTGCTATTCTTAAGTGCACAAGAATTGGTTTTTATCTTCCTTACTGATAGGGACTGAAATAAAAGCAGTATCCAAATCAATAACCTGTAAAATTTTCAAAGGATGTATTTTTTCCCCAGACCAGAGACCATAAAGCTATGATGGAGGATGACTGTTTGAATTATAATTGTGACTACTATATTTGGCTATGAGTTCTGACATCATTTGCCACTTTGGATGCAAATGTGGATATGATGAGCATCACTACTCCTATACCCTTAATTCTTTAAAAGTGGAAAAGATGGAGGGCTTTCATTTCAGAGAACTCCAATCACATCTTTTTTTATCATTGTGTGTGTGTGTGTTAGTTGCTCAGTTGTGTCTGACTCTTTGTGACCCCATGGACTGTAGCCTACCAGGCTCCTCTATCCATGAAATTCACCAGGCAAGAATGATCCAGGAATCAAAACCAATGAGGTGTCCTTCATTGCAGGCAGATTTCTTACCATCTGAGCCTCCAGGGAAGCTTTTTCTTTCATTAACGGCTATTGAGTGAAAGTGTTAGGTAGGGTATTAAAAAAGCAAATACATTATTTGGCCAACAAAGGTCTGTCTAGTCAAAACTATCGTTTTTTCAGTAATCATGTATGGATGTGAGAGTTGGAACATAAAGAAGGTTGAGTGCCAAAGAATTGATGCTTTTGAACTGTGGTGTTGCAGAAGATTCTTGGGAGTCCTTGTACTGCAAGGAGATCATATCAGACAATCCTAAAAGAAATAAATCCTGAATATCCATTGGAAGGAATGATGCTGACTGTAAAGCTCCAATACTTCGGCCACTTGATGATGTGAAGAGCTGACTTATTAGAAAATACCCTCATTCTGGGAAAAATTAAAGGCAGGAGGAGAAGGGGATGACAGAGAATGAGCAGGTTGGATGGTGTCACTGACTCAATGGACATGAGTTTGGGTGAGCTCTGGGAGATGGTGAAGGACAGGGAAGTCTGGTGTGCTGCAGTACATGGGGTCACAAAGAGTCAGACAGGATGGAGGCTGAACAACCAAAGTGGACCCAAATGAGAGCTCTGTCAAGTAATAAATGTATCTCTCCTGAGCAGCTACTTGAAAATCAGGGCATTGAAAAAAAAATGAGTGCTTGTGCTATATTTACTGAAATGCAAAAGTGCGCTCTGATTGTATTAATGATCTACTTTCCCTTTAGTCAGTCAGTCAGTCATTTCAGTCTCTCAGTCTTGTCTGACTCTTTGCAACTACATGAATCGCACACGCCAGGCCTCCCTGTCCATCACCATCTCCCGGAGTTCACTCAGACTCACGTCCATCGAGTCCGTGATGCCATCCAGCCATTTCATCCTCTGTCGTCCCCTTCTCCTCCTGACCCTAATCCCTCCCAGCATCAGAGTCTTTTCCAATGAGTCAACTCTTCACATGAGGTGGCCAAAGTACTGGAGTTTCAGCTTCAGCATCATGCCTTCCAAAGAAATCCCAGGACTGATCTCCTTCAGAATGGACTGGTTGGATCTCCTTGCAGTCCAAGGGACTCTCAAGAGACTTATCTAACACAACAGTTTAAAAGCATCAATTCTTCGGCACTCAGCTTTCTTCACAGTCTAACTCTCACATCCATACATGACCACTGGAAAAACCATAGCCTTGACTAGACAGACCTTTGTAATGTCTCTGCTTTTGAATATGCTATCTAGGTTGGTCATAACGTTCCTTCCAAGGGATAAGCGTCTTTTAATTTCATGGCTGCAGTCATCATCTGCAGTGATTTTGGAGCTCCAAAAAATAAAGTCTGATACTGTTTCCACTGTTTCCCTATCTATTTCCCATGAAGTGATGGGACCAGATGTCATGATCTTCATTTTCTGAATGTTGAGCTTTAAGCCAACTTTTCCCCTATAGTACCTGCCAACAAAGGCCATTACTTATCCCCACAGATCAGTGCCATCTCAGAACTTCTGCTTTACAACTCTCAGTAGGTCTTAGTGTTTCTCCTCCTTGCTCCAACCATGTAAATCATTGTGATAAGTAACTATGAATCATTTTGGAAGAGCTGAGGAAATATTTATTGTACTTCTTCATAATGATGTTTCAGGGTCCTTCTCAAAGAAACCTTACCTCCATTACAATTCACTGGCTCTGGGCTTAAGAACTGCTTAGATCTGGAAACAGGAGGAGGAATTATGATTTTCCATTTTGAAACTTGACATAATTTTTACTTGATTTTTCTGTTTTAAAAGTCCACCCACAGTCAAATCACCAGTTACTTTTCTCAGTCTTGGGATCCTATGGTCTATTAGCCATCACTGTGCCCAGGCGCTCAGTTGTGTCCAACTCTTTGTGACCCCATGCCCTAACAAACTCCTCTGTCCATGGGATTCTCCAGGCAAGAATACTGGAGTGGGGTGCCATTTCCTCCTCCAGGGGATCTTTCAAGCCCAGAGATCAAACCTGCATTTCTTAGGTCTCTTGCATGGCATGCAGATTATTTACCAATAGTGTCAACTGGGAAGCCCATTAGCTGTCACTACAGATCCCGGCTTCCCTGGTGGCTCAGAGGTTAAAGCGTCTGCCTGTAATGCGAGACACCCGGGCTTGATCCCTGGGTCGGGAAGATCCCCTGGAGAAGGAAATGGCAACCCACTCCAGTACTCTTGCCTGGAGAATCCCATGGAGGGAGGAGCCTGGTAGGCTACTAGTCCTTGGGGTCCCAAAGAGTAGGACATGACTGAGCGACTTCACTTTCACTTTCACAGATCCCTTTAGATAAAGAGATTTTGGCTGTGGCTTAGCCCTCATTGTTCATTCAATAATTATTTCTGCCTTGTATTTGATTTTTTATTATCACTTTCTGACCTTCGCT
This sequence comes from Procapra przewalskii, assembly GCA_006410515.1. NCBI lineage: Eukaryota > Metazoa > Chordata > Mammalia > Artiodactyla > Bovidae > Procapra > Procapra przewalskii. Next base: position 4,065 of record SJYF01000843.1, read on the forward strand.
ATTCAAGAATCCCTCATTCTCATTAACAAAAAAGGCCAATTTCATGGCTGTCAAGGTCAGTGCTGGCATTCTGAGGAAATCAAACACTTAGCTACTCAAGGATGTTGGTGCACCCACACAAGTGCCTTCTTTGCAATAATAAAGTGAAAGTCTCCTTAGCCCTTTGGGAGAACATCAGTCATTTGTATACTCCCTGGTTTATGTACTACACTTATTTTGACCACACCAAATTCCTGTACATCCTGAAGTCTTTCTCATACTCTACAGGACAGTTCATGCACCTCTGCATTTTTACCTCAGGCCACTGACATGCAAAACTTCAAAGAATCATCCCAAAAGAACTAGTGTGACCACTTAATGTTACTTTTGTCAGGGTCTTAAATCCCATGTCATGCTGCCATTTCAGTAATCTTTTCTTTATTCAGCCCTGTATTGTACTTCCTGAACCAATATCTTCAAAACTCACTTTTGTGAGAGATATGGAAATAATCAGAAGAAGAGAAGGCGGGTATTGGGGAGGCAACGCATCAGTACATTGTAAAGTATCCACTTGAAATGAGATTTTTTTTGTTTGGTTACTTCTGTTTCCTTCATTCCTCTCTCTCTCCTTACCTCTTTCATTTTTTCCTTCTTTCCCCTTCCATCCTTACTCATTCCCACCATCTCTCTTTCTATCCACTTGTTTCCTTCTTTCTTCCTCCCCTCTCTTTTTCATTCTTTCTCATGGTATCCAGATAGAGAAAGACCTTTCTCCTCTGTAAATGGGCTGTATATCCTGGCCCACCTGTTTTGGAACAATCTGCTTTTAAAAGTTCTCATATGCATCCATTAAAATGTCCTCATCCTGGGTCTCAGAGACTCACTCATTACCAATCAAGGCACTGACTTTGACACACAAACCCAACCATAGATCACGTTTGCTTTCATGATATATCCAGAGTTGAGATCTAGCTAACTGAGGCTCTTGATTTTTTAACTGAAGTATCAGTTCAGTTCACTCGTTCAGTTGGGCCCAACTTTTTGCAACCGCATGCACTGCAGCAGGCCAGGCCTCCCTGTCCATCACCAACTCCCACAGCTTATTCAAACTCATGTCCATCAAGTCAGTGATGCCATCCAACCATCTCATCCTCTGTCACTCCCTTTTCTTCCTGCCTTCAATCTTTCCCAGCATCAGGGTCTTTTCCAGTGAGTCCGTTCTTCACATCAGGTGGCCAACATATTGGAATTTCAGCTTCAGAATCAGTCCTGCCAATGAATATTCAGGACTGATTTCCTTTAGGATGGATTGGTTTGATCTCTTATAGTCCAAGGGATTCTCAAGTCTTCTCCAATACCACAGTTCAAAAGCATCAATTCTTCAGCACTCAGCTTTCTTTATAGCTCAACTCTCACATCCATACATGACTACTGGAAAAACCATAGCTTTGACTAGATGGACTTTGGTGGCAAAGGAATGCCTCTGCTTTTTATATATTTCATAGGTTTGTCATAGCTTTTCTGCCAAAGAGCAACAGTCTTTTAATTTCATGGCTGCAGTCACCATCTGCAATGATTTTTGAGTCCAAGAAAATAAAGTCTGTCACTGTTTCCATTGTTTCACCATCTATTTGCCATGAAGTGGCTCCAAAATCACTGCAGATGGTGACTGCAGCCATGAGATTAAAAGACGCTTACTCCTTGGAAGAAAAGTTATGACTATCCTAGATAGCATATTGAAAAGAAGAGACATCACTTTGCCATGAAAGCCCATCTAGTCAAGGCTATGGTTTTTCCTGTGGTCATGTATGGATGTGAGAGTTGGACTGTGAAGAGTCCTGAGTGCCGAAGAATTGATGCTTTTGAACTGTGGTGTTGGAGAAGACTCTTGAGAGTCCCTTGGACTGCAAGAAGATCCAACCAGTCCATTCTGAAGGAGATCTGAATGATCCCAGGAGTCATTCTGGGATTTCTTTGGAAGAAATGATGCTAAAGCTGAAACTCCAGTGCTTTGGCTACCTCATGCGAAGAGTTGACTCATTGGAAAAGACTCTGATGCTGGGAGGGATTGGGGCGACAGAGGATGAGATGGCTGGATGGTATCACTGACTCGATGGATGGGAATCTGAATGAACTCGGGGAGTTGGTGATGGACAAGGAAGCCTGGCGTGCTGCGATTCATGGGGTCACAAAGAGTCAGACACGACCTAGCGACTGAACTGAACTTAACTGATAGGACCAGAAAAAGTATATACTTGTTGATTCTCTTCCTTTACAGGTTATTACAATATATCGAATATAGTTCCCTGTGCTATACAGTTGTTCCTTGTTTATCTCTTTTATAAATAATAGTTCACATCTGTTAATGCCAAAGCCTTAATTTATCCTTCCCCCCATTTTCTCCTTTAGTAACCATAAGTTTGTTTTCAATGTCTGTGAGTCTTTTTTTGTTTTGTAAATAACAGGCTTCCATTATTTTCAAAACTCAAAAAGCATTAAAAAATATTACTGACTCTATAATCCTTATGATCGTTATTGCCTCCGAATCCTAGATCATTGATTTATAAACACTTGTTGAACATCAGTGTCCCTTGAGCGCTTATTAACATACAAATCCTGGGCCCTAAATCTCGAAGTTTCTTATTTAGTAGGTCTGAACTGGACCTAAGACATATCAGTTTGAACAAATTTCTTGGTAAGGCTGTTGCTGTCAGTTTAGGCTTGGTCCACATCTCAAGAAACACAGTGATAAAACTGCTACACAGACTGGGGCTTTCCCTTGTATTTAGTTCTAATTCATGACAGGTGAAATCCTTAGTTGCTATGATACTACAATATATAGGGGTTATCCCCAGTTCACTTGATTTTATGCCCCTTCTTGTCATAAAGCTATTGATAGCTCTTCTTCCAGACTCTAAATATGCATCTGCTTCTTGCAGTCTTTCCTGATAATGATATTCCTAAGATTGAATTTCCTTAAAAATAGAACTTGCAATAAAGTACTAGGTACAGATTGTTTAATTGAGAGGTGATCACAGGGACAAATATTAGGAAGTGAGGAGAGAGATTAAGGAAGGAGAAAAAGAAAACAATATTTGTTATCTACACATATAAAAATAATACATGACATACATGTAAAATATTATTAATATAAGAAGGCAAAAGGAGAAGGGGGTGGCAGAGGGAGAGATGGTTAGATGGTCACTGTCTCAAAGGACATGAATTTGAGCAAACTCTGGGAGATAGTAGAGGACAGAGGAGCCTGGTGTGCTGCAGTCCGTGGGGTTGCATAGAGCCAGACACAATTTAGTGTCTGAACAACAACAGGAACATGACTAAAACCAGCTCTATTAGTCAGTTGTCCACAGAAACAGAACCAAGAGAATTAAAATATTTACAGAGCTGGTGAAAACATTTATTATAAAGAACAGCTTTACACAAAACCTAGAGACCCAGGTGATCTGATGGTATAGTTTCATTCTGAAGGCTAGTGACTTGAGATTCAGGAAGATTATTCAGTTTTAATCCAAAGGCAAAAAAGAACCTATAGCTAAACTCAAAGGCAGTCAAGCAGGAGGAAATACCCTCTGTCTCCTGAGATTAGCCTTTTTTTTCCTCTTCAGGCTTTCAACTGATTGGATGAGGTCCACTTACGTGAGGAAGGGCAATCTGCTTCTCCTGATTCAAATGTTAATCTCATTCAGAAACCCTCAGAGACATACCTAGAATAATATGTGAACACCTATGGCTCATTGAATTAATTATATTAATGATTTTGAACCATGATTGTCCACTGGGATATATGCTACTTTATTCTGACATAATGTTTTAAAATACACTGTTGAAGGTAGGTAATTAGCTTAGGAAACTTGCATTTATATTCAAATATAAATAAGATGTAACAATAATCTCCGTCAAACTTCCATTATTAAGTGTTGATAGTAAAATTCTACTAACCTCATAGAATTAAGTGACTGAGTGAATGAAAGTGACTCAGTCGTGTCCGACTCTTTGTGACCCCATGGACTAGAAAGTCTCTGGAATTCTCCAGGACAGAATATTGGAAAGGGTTGCTTTTCCCTTCTCCGAGGGATCTACCCAACCCAGGGATTGGACTCAGGTCTCCTACATTGCAAGTGGAGACCTGCATTTTTTACCAGCTAAGCCACAAGGGAAGCCCATAGAATTGAGTAATTTCCCCCTTTTCACCTTCTTTCTTGAAAAATCTCCATAATATAAGGGTTAAATCCACTTGGATTTTCATCCAGAACTCACCTTATTGCCAGATAAGAAAGGATATCTCTTTATTGGTAAATGTTGCTTATTATGTTAATGTATTACGTGCTTATTGAGCTATTTAAGTTTTGTATTTATCTTATTTTGGATTTTTTCATCTCCATTCCATAAATTTTGCATATAATGTTTTATTGTGGTCAACATTTTTTTCTGATGAGTCCCATTGTTATTATTTGCATGTTTCATTAGTGAAGACACATATACATTTTAAAGTAAATTGGAAGAAATAAAATATGTTGGGAGGAATTAAATCATTTTAAGAACTACTGGGACAGTTATGTAGCCAGGTTTGCTGTCCAGGGGTACAACCTCACCTCAGAACTTGTTCTTTGAAGATACTGACATTACTGCTGCAGAGCATGAGATACCATACAGTGTCACCAACACCACCTGCAGAGTAAAAAGAAGTTGTTTAGGACACAGCTGTTCTTGAGATAAGGATGATGATGCTGCTAAGAAGTTTTTTTTTTTTTCTGTTGTTCCTTTTTCTTTTATTTATTTTAAAAATTTTATTATAAAATATCTGTCACATACAGGAAAGACTATGATATGGACATGAGAGGTAAGGGGCATAGAACCCAATGAACATTCACACAATTTTATGCTTAATTTCAATAAAATACCAATGCAACTGAATTGTACAAATTTGTTGATTTTTATTATTTGAAAAATATAGAATATTGTCAACTAAGCAATGTGGCAGCACAACAAATAAATTACAACCTCCAGGCTTCAACAGTACATGAACTGTGAACATCCACTAGATCATCAAAAAAGCAAGAGAGCTCTAGGAAAACATCTACTTTTTCTTTATTGACTATACCAAAGGCCTTGACTATGTGGATCACAACAAACTGTATAAAATTCTTAAAGAGATGGGAATACCAGACCACCTGACCTGCCTCCTGAGAAATCTGTATGCAAGTCAAGAAACAACAGTCATAACTGGACATGGAACAACAGACTGGATCCAAATCAGGAAAGGAGTACATCAAGGCTCTATATTGTCACCCTGCTTATTTAATGTCTGTGCAGAGTACATCATGTGGAATGCTGGGCTGGATGAAACACAAATTGGAACCAAGACTGTCAGGAGAAATATCAATAACCTCAGATACACAGATGTCACCACCCTTAGGGCAGAAAGCAAAGAAGAACTAAACAGCATTTGATGAAAGTGAAAGAGGAGAGTGAAAATGTTGACTTACAACTGAACATTCAAAAAACTAAGATTATGGCATCTGGTCCATCACTTCATGGCAGATAGATGGAGAAATAATGGAAATGGTGAGAGACTTTATATTTTGGGCTCCAATATTACTGCAGATGGTAACTGCAGTCATGAAATTAAAAGACTCTTGCTCCTTGGAAGAAAAGTTATGACCAACCTAGACAGCATATTAAAAAGCAGAGACATTACTTCACCAACAAAGGTCTGTTTAGTCAAAGTTATGGTTTTTCCAGTAGTCATGAATGTATGTGAGAGTTGGACTATAAAGAAAGCTGAGCACTGAAGAATTGAAACTTTTGAACTTTAGTGTTCTAGAATACTCCTGAGAGTCCCTTGGATTGCAAGGAGATTCAACGAGTCAAACCTAAAGGAAATCAGTCCTGAATATTCATTGGAAGGACTGATGCTGAATTTCCAATACTTGGGCCACCTGATGTGAAGAACCAACTCACTGGAAAAGACCCTGATGCTGGGAAAGATTGAAGACAGGAGGAAAAGGTGACAACAGAGGATGGGATGGTTGGATAGCACCACAGACTCAATGGACATGAGCTTGAGTAACCTCTGGGTGTTGGTGATGGACAGGGAAGCCTGGCATGCTGCAGTCCATGGGGTCACAAAAAGTTGGACATGACTGAGCGACTGAACTGAACAGAAATTTTTAAAATCCATAATTTGTACCACCAGTTTTATACAGCTCAAAAATATACATGCAAAATAAATATATATGTATTTTTTAGACACAGGTATGTATTTTATAATACGTATAAAAAGAAGCTATTGAATACTGTAGCTACTAAGCACAAACAGCTCTTGAGCACTTTGGCAATTGTCCAGTTTGATCTGTGATATGCTTTAAGTAGAAAATAAGCTCCCAACTACAAAGGCTTAGTATCTGATATGAAATAACTAATGAAAAGTATAGAGAGTGAAAACAGTTCAAACAGTAAGCACACAAATATTTTGAAATCCTTAAACGTTTTTATTTACTATTAACACGTGTCATTAAGATAAATATTTTATCAACTACATTATCAGGGAATTACACAACATTTTTACAAGTGTGTACATAATACATCAGAAAGCCAATTTTAAATTCACAGAGCCATAACCATGTATATTTATATTCTAAAAAATAACATTGTCATAAATAATTTAACAGAGAATATACTTAGTTACTACTGAATGCA
>SJYF01000843.1:65079-84692 GCA_006410515.1 Procapra przewalskii
TTTATTATAGAAATTAATATTTATCTATCCTCCCCAGTATTTTCTGCTTTTTTAAAAATTAATGTATATATAATGTTAATTATTAGTATATATATTCATGTTTCTAACATTATTTACTACTCTGATATTATCACTCCAGGTTTTATACAAATGATTTGTTACAGCACATTGCTTTATTTCTCCATTATAATTGCTTTGAGACTCCTACTCTAATTAATATTTACTTGTAGACTTCAAATTTGTTTGCTTTTGAATATATGCAGTTTAAAAGTTTTTGTCTGCAAGGATAAAGGGAATGTAAATTGAAAATGCTTAAAAGCTTCACTTCAAGAAAACATTACAAGAAAAATTGAGAAAACAAAGCATTTCCTACTGAGAAGAGACTTCAAGGAGTAGCTGAGTACTGGGAAAAAATGAGGATATTTGACAACTTAGCAACCTCTAATCATGTTCTTGTCCATGTATTTATATTGTATTAAATGAGTTTCCAGATCTTCAACACATCCACATTTCAATACAAATTCAAACATTCTCCATGGAGAATACAAATTGATTTGTGTTGTTCATATGTGCTTCCTACATTAGTGCACATAATTGAGAAACAAATTTCATGTTATGGAATTAATTAACATTGCAAGGTATATTTTACAACACTACGTAGTTTTCAGAGGAAACTGAATACATTGTCTAACTCAGTCAATTTACCCTATGAGTTGGGTGTAGAGATATAGATAGATACACGAATTCAAAAACAGGAAATAATCTTGTCACATGATTTCAATAAAAAATTAGAATCTGAAATAAAGCATAAACTAAAAGACATTTACTTAGGAAGCCAAAGGAATTTACAACAAAAATTTCATTTCATAAATTTTTGTTTAATATAGGTCTGGCTCTTCATGAAGAAGGCAATGGCATCCCACTCTGGTACTCTTGCCTGGAAAGGCCCATGGATGGAGGAGCCTGGTGGGCTGCAGTCCATGGGGTCGCTAAGAGTTGGACACGATTGAGCGACTTCACTTTCACTTTTCACTTTCCACTTTCATGCACTGGAGAAGGGAATGGCGACCCACTCCAGTGTTCTTGCCTGGAGAATCCCAGGGACGGGGGAGCCTGGTGGGCTGCCGTCTATGGGGTCACACAGAGTTGGACACGACTGAAGCGACTTAGCAGTAGCAGCTGGCTCTTCATGAATATTGTAATTAGAGTTTTGCTGGCAATGAACCTAAAACACATGATTGAGATAGATTTGAATTTAAAATTAAGTTGTATTTTCCTTGCCTGTTTTCCTTGATAAGGCTGGAAACAGAGAGATAATGAATTTTCTGACTTATGATATGTCAGTACTCATCAAATGATACTCTTTTTTTGTCATTCACTAAATAACACTGAAAGCAGGACTTCATTACTGTGTCTTGAGAAAAATAAATTAACTTTCTATTAATTCTGAAAATATATTTGTCTTATTTGTACTTAAAATGACAGATACTTGTGGGAATTTCACATTGTCTGTACTGGAAAATTTTGCTGAGATATTTCATTCTACTAGGATACAGACAAAGGGATGCATTTTGTAAAGGTACTATCATAATCTCATAATTACATAATTCAATAAAATGTTTAGGGTTTAAAATCCCATGTGAATTTTTATTTGATTATAACATAAACTCACAAGAAATGGTACTCAGAGTAACTTTAATTTAACAAATATTAAATCTGATAATTGACTTCTACCTTCATTAATACAGCTAAATTAGATATTTATTTCATTTATTTGATAAGTAAAGCTATATGAGGACCAAGTGTTTAACAGTTACATTACACTAAAACTAAGAAGAACATTTGGATCTAGACAAAATTACCACTTCATCTAATTGCTAATATTTTTAATCTGAGTGTGTAGTTATAGAGAAAAGAAGTTTGCTACTTAATAATTTAAATAAATAATTGCATGAGATAAGTTTTCTGAAACAAAATATTTTTAAAAGAATTATATAATTTAAATTTTTCTCCAAATTTTGAAAGTGAAAGCATTAGTCACTCAGTGGTTTCTGACTCTTTGCTACCCTATGGACGTTAGCCAACCAGGCTCCTTTATCCTTGGAATTATCCAGGCAAGAATACTGGAATGGGTAGCCATTCCCTTTACCAGGGGATCTTCCTGACCCAGGGATCAAACCGAGGTCTCCTGCATTGCAGGAAGATTCTTTACCATTTGAGCCATCATGGCAGTTTACTGGTAGGCAATTTGCATTCTAGTGTCATTTTAATATAACTAAACATTGAAAAATACATAAAAGTCTTTTAAAAATTAACATTTTAAAATTATTCCAGGGAGTTCATTAATATATTAGTCTTACTATTTTTTAATTTAAAGCCAACAGCAGAATCAAAGGCAAGATGGTCTCTGAGAAACGATTTTCCTCCAATCCAGATGTCAAATATTATATTATGTGTTTATTTATATGTGTGATGTGTGTATATAAACACTACATATGTATTTACCCTTTTCAATTTCAACCTCAAAATCATATTTGATCCAGAGGTGTTTTGATCTGGTGTATGTGTCATGTATGTACTGTGAAAGTAATTGAGTTAGAATATACAAGTGGGTATACATGTGTATGGGACTTCCCAAGTGGTTCAGTGGTAAAAAATCCACCTAACAATGCAAGAGATACTGGAGACATGGGTTCAGTCCCTGAGTCGGGAAGATCCCTTGGAGGGAGGATGTAGCAATCCTCTCTAATATTCTTGCTTGACAAATCCCATGGACAGAGGAGCATGGCAGGCCATAGTCCATGGAGTCACAAAGAGCTGGGTGTGCCTGAGCTTGCATGCAGTGAGTGATATATGTGCAAACAGATGCATATATTTGCATATATTAATATGATTGCCTGTGCATGTATGCACATATGAACAGATATTTATGATCCAATCTATCAATCTATTTCTCTCTATGTATACACCGATGATATATGAATATATATGATTCTCTCACATGGCATTTAGCAATATACAATCTTGTGATACAACACAATCTTAAATATTATCTTGTATGTGCTTATTAGCTCAGTCATGTCCCACTCATCTGCTATTTTCTGGTATATACAGTTTAGATGAATTTTTATTACAATGAAAAGAAGCAAAGTATAGCAGTTATTTTTCTCCTAGAAGTAAGAGAAACACCAAATTGAAAGATTCAGTCTGCACAATTATTAAAAAATACTGCTCAGTTATTAAGAATACCATGATGAAAACAACAGTAGTCTTTGGCCATTGTAATTTTTTCAAGTAAAAAATCAGATTATAACCTATTTATAAAAATAACCATTTGAAGAAAATATTGCCTAATTTTATGTTGTTATTTGCAAATAAATTTTCCAAAATAGCTTGCTTTTGAAAAATGAGCAACATATATCATTAACAAACAAGTAAAAATGTAATATTGTAGTCCATATACAGGAAAAACTCACTATAACCAAAGGAAATTTTCCATTTAAAGCTTATAGGATTGCATTTAGAAACAGAGCAATTTAATGTAAAATATTCCATGAATATGTAATTTTCACCAGGTCAGCCCCTTCTTTTTTATTCTCTGTGCAATGCCCAAATGAGCTCTTTGCTTTCTATTTTGCATCAAAGATAAATTCCTTCCTGTACTCAGAAATATAAGAGTACAGTGAAACTCAATGTCATTTAGCTAGGCATCTGATTATAAAGATGAGTCACTCTAACGTGATTTAAAAAACTTTCAGAGCAGATAAATAACATCTGTTTTGTTCCTTTCTTGACTTTACTTAGTACGAGNTACGAGAGGTGATGAAATTACAAGAAAGTGTCAATCAGGTAATTCTTATGAACACCTAGGGAAGTATTACTCAAGTTCTTTTTGTATGCTGCCCATTCATATGGCTCAAAAATACATTAATCTTATTAAGTGATAGTACATTTGAGTTTCATAAATTAGCATATTAAAAATATACACTAGAGATCTCCAATATTTTAAATTTAGGAATTTAGCTAAGTTTCTGCTTTTCATATAACACTGCAGGACTCTTTATGTATTGCATTTAATCTAAAAACAGATGTCCCTGTGTATTACGTGTACACAATCAGGTCCAACTCTTTGTGATCTTATGGACTGTAGCACACCAGGCTCCTCTGTCCATGGGGTTCTCCAGGCAAGAATACTGGAGTGGGTTGCCATTTCCTCCTCCAGGGGATTTTCCTGACACAGGGATCCAATCGTGGGCTCTTGAGTTTCCTGCTTTGGCAGGCGGATTCTTTACCACTAGCACCACCTGGACAGTGAAAGTGAAGTTGCTCAGTCGTGTCCAACTCTTCATGACCCCATGGACTGTAATCTCCATCCATGGGATTTTCCAGACAAGAATGCTGGAGTGGGTTGCCATTTCCTTCTCCAAGGGATCTTCCTGACCCAGGGATCGAAGCCTGATCTCCCACATCGCAGGCAGACTACCTTGTGAGGCACCAGGAAAGCGCCTTCTGGGATAGAAGTCAGCAAAAAGTTTTCTAGGGTACTAAAGTTACTATTAAACTTGCCTTGTGTTTACCATGATTTTATATTGCTGTTACTATTGCTTTATTTTTTCTTAAATGAATATTGACTTAGATTCATTGTTTTTATATCTTTGTCAGATTTTCAGCATGTAGATGTCAGTTTCTTAATTATTTTGGCCTCTAGTTTCCTAGACATTTATGCATTAATGAATAGTTTTTTGATATAAAGATGTCATATCGTTATGTTACACAGTTACACCACATTTCCAGCCTAATTTTTCCAGCACAGCAGTCTATTAATGTTCTGCTTGCCACTTTGTGGACAATTTTTTAAATACATTGCCTATGTAATTCAAAAGAATTTCTTTTCTTATTAATGGTCTAGGGGTAATTTCTGTAGGTAACTAGGTAACTGTTACCCATTCTGTAGTCCTAGGTAACTACTACCCATTACACTTAAGCTGATGTTCCCAGTTGCATCTTCATGTCTTTGTGCAACTTTCATTCTGATAACTACCCAAATCATGCTTGAATAAAGCGAGGTAGATACTAATTTTTGATTGGTCAAAGGATTCTCTCCTAATAAACTTTCAACTAAAAATAACTTCCACTGCTTGGAGCATTTCATCTGTTTTATTCACTGTGCCATAAAAATAGTTTTTGCACATGATCTTTAGACTTTTAATTCACTTGACCATTTTTTTTTGTACAATATTGCAAAAAAAATTACAGTGAAATTAGTAGTTTTTTCTTTTAAATTTTTTACATATCTATTATAAACTACTATCAATGCCTGTTTTTTAGTGTTCTTTCCTTCTTTTTTTTCTTTAGCCTCAGGAGCATATTTTTCTTTTCAAAGATATGATTATTTTAAACATATGTGCTCATTTGTGCTACATTTCATGAGCTAAATGGATGATTTTCACTAAATAAAATTGTTATTGTCTCACAATAATACCAAGATGAATAATATATATAATGAATTGAGTACTTCCTATGAAACAAGTACTGTGGTATCTTTATTATATGTATCAACCAATGAAATCTTTGTAATGAAGGAAAAAACTCAATTATGCAAACTTTAAATTAACCTGGAAAGAACCATATTACTACATCATATTACTGAACTACATGACAAAGTTTGTTTTATTTAACATTTATATAGAATCTGTCATATTTTAGACATAATTTCCTTACCAATACTAATTTTTTAATTCCATATAACAAATGGATTAAGTGATTGTTATTACTGTACACTCTTTACAGGTTAGAAAAATGAAGAATTGAGAAGTCTAAGTTGTCCATGATCACAAAACTGATATGTAGCTAACCTGGATCCAAATCTGGACGGGCTTACTCCAGAGTAGAGAGTATGGTTAATGAACTCACTCAGGACACTATGCTGGCTCTCTTGCTTTGTCCATATAGAGCATTTGCAAATGACAACTGGCACTAGCTGGTATGTTTCAAAACACACAATGGCACCAGAAAAGACTCAGAAAGCATATTGGACACTAGAGTTATGCAAATATCTCAAAGAATAGGATGTCAAAGCCATATTTACATGTCTGTTACAAATAATGACGACTTATTTCTAAAGAGAATAGCCTGTGTTAGATGGCACAATTTAAAATTACTGTGCCATCATATAAGAGATTAGAATGATAAAGCCTTAACAAGGATTCAAGTACATTATATGAGAAATAAAAGAAACTAATCAGATGATCAACACTGAAATCAGACTGATTATATTCTTTGCAGCCAAAGATGGAGAAGCTCTATAAGGTCAGCAAAATCAATACTGGGAGCTAACTGTGGCTCAGATCATGAGTTCCTCATTGCCAAATTCAGACTTAAATTGAAAAAAGTAGGAAAAACCACTAAACCATTCAGGTATGACCAAATCAAATCCCTTATGATTATACAGTGGAAGTGGGAAATGGATTTAAGGGACTAGATTTGATAGATAGAGTGCCTGATGAACTATGGATGGAGGTTCATGACATTGTACAGGTGACAGGAATCAAGACCATCCCCATGGAAAAGAAATGCAAAAAAGCAAAACGGCTCTCTGGGGAGGCCTTATAAATAGCTATGAAAAGAAGAGAGGTGAAAAGCAAAGGAGAAAAGGAAAGATATAAGCATCTGAATGCAGAGTACCAAAGAATATCAAGGAGAGATAAGAAAGCGTTCTTCAGCAATCAATGCAAAGAAATATAGGAAAAGGACAGAATGGGAAAGACTAGAGATCTCTTCAAGAAAATTGGAGATACCAAGGGAACATTTCATGCAAAGATGGGTTTGATAAAGGACAGAAATGGTATGGACCTAACTGAAGCAGAACATATTAAGAAGAGGTGGCAAGAATACACAGAAGAACTGTCCAAAAAAGATCTTCACGACCCAGGTAATCATGATGGTATGATCACTCACCTAGAGCCAGACATCCTGGAAAGTGAAGTCAAGTGGGCCTTAGAAAGCATCACTTTGAACAAAGCTAGGGGAGGTGATAGAATTCCAGTTGAGCTATTTCAAATCCTGAAAGATGATGCTGTGAAAGTGCTGCACTCAGTATGCCAGCAAATTTGGAAAACTCAGCAGTGGCCACAGGACTAGAAGAGGTCAGTTTTCATTCCAATTCCAAAGAAAAGCAATGCCAAAGCACGCTGAAACTACTGCACACTTGCATTCATCTCACATACTAGTAAAGTAATGCTCAAAATTCTCCAAGCCAGGCTTCAGCAATACATGAACCATGAACTTCAAGATGTTCAAGTTGGTTTTAGAAAAGGTAGAGGAACCAGAGATCAAATTGCCAACATCCACTGGATCATGGAAAAAGCAAGAGAGTTCCAGAAAAACATCTATTTCTGCTTTATTGACTATGCCAAAGCTTCTGACTGTGTGGATCACAATAAACTGTGGAAAATTCTGAAAGAGATGGGAATACCAGACCACCTGATCTGTCTCTTGAGAAACCTGTATGCAGGTCAGGAAGCAACAGTTAGAACTGGACATGGAACAACAGACTGGTTCCAAATAGGAAGAGGAGTCCGTCAAGGCTGTATATTGTCACCCTGTTTATTTAACTTCTATGCAGAGTACATCATGAGAAACCCTGGGCTGGAAGAAGCAAAAGATGGAATCAAAATTGCTGGGAGAAATATCAATAACCTCATATATCCAGATGACACCACCCTTATGGCAGAAAGTGAAGAGGAACTAAAAAGCCTCTTGATGAAAGTGCAAGAGGAGAGTGAAAATGTTGGCTTAAAGCTCAACATTCAGAAAATGAAGATCATGGCATCTGGTCCCATCACTTCATGGGAAATAGATGGAAAAACAGTGGAAACAGTGTCTGACTTTATTTTGGGGGGGGTTCCAAAATCACTGCAGATGGTGACTGAAGACATGAAATTAAAAGACGCTTATTCCTTGGAAGAAAATTTATGACCAACCTAGATAGCGTGTTGAACAGCAGAGACATTACTTTGCCAACAAAGGTCAGTCTAGTCAAGGCTATGGTTTTTCCAGTAGTCATGTATGGATGTGAAAGCTGGAATGTGAAGAAACATGAGTACGGCAGAATTGATGCTTTTGAACTGTGGTGTTGGAGAAGACTCCTGAGTGTCCCTTGGACTGCAAGGAGATCCAACCAGTCCATTCTGAAGATCAGCCCTGGGATTTCTTTGGAAGGAATGATGCTAAAGCTGAAACTCCAGTACTTTGGCCACCTCATGTGAAGAGCTGACTCATAGGAAAAGACTCTGATGCTGGGATGGATTGGGGGCAGGAGGAGAAGGGGACGACAGAGGATGAGATGGCTGGATGGCATCACCGACTCGATGGACGTGAGTTTGCGTGAACTGCGGGAGTTGGTGATGGACAGGGAGGCCTGGCGTGCTGCGATTCATGGGGTCGCAAAGAGTCAGAGACGACTGAGCGACTGAACTGAAATGAATTGAATCAGACACTGATCAGATAAATTTATGAGCACAAGCATTGCATGAAAATAAGAGCAGCAGCAGGAGGAGAATTCATGGGAGATAATGAAAGGGAACTGAAGCTGAACTTGAAGTCCCACAACTTGGGACTCCACACAGAACTCTTAGAGCACGTGAAGAGAACCTCTGCTCACTAGAAAGTGTTTCCTATTAGACTTTCATTTATGTACTTCTTTCTATCTTTCTATAGCATTTTGTTGAGTGTTGCCCTATAGTTTTCAAATGTTTATTTTTCCTCCTCTCTACTATTTATTTAAATTTCAAGACTCATTCTGAATTCTATCTTAACTCCTCCTATACTATCACAGTCTAATTATATGCATATTTCTTGCCTGTTCCTATAGGAAATGATATATTTGAATAGTTTTTAAACAAAATTAATAATTATGTATAAATAAAGTTTTATTTTCTTAAAGGATATATTGTCTAGAATAACTGCTTAAATATTTTAATTTGTGTTAAGCTACTTATATCCTTATATAAATGCTAAATGTATTGCCCACAATAGGTTTTCATGAAATATTTATTTATTTGACAGTGTGACTTACATGCTACAGACACTTTAAAAGGAATAATAATGTCTACACTTTAGGGTTTAGACAAAATCATTTATCATAACAAAGCAATCTTTTTGCCAATAATTTCCCAAAATGTAGATACCCTTTTGGTAGGCAGAATGTTGCTGTTTTCAGTCAGTAAGTTGTGTCTAAGTCTTTGCCACCTCATGGACTGCAGCACAATAGGCTTTCCTGTCTTTCTATGTCTCCCAGCGTTTTTTCAAACTCATGTCCATTGAGTCAGTAATGCCATCCATCTGATCATCCTCTGTCACCCCATTCTCTTTCTGCCCTCAGTCATTCCCAGCATCAGGGTCTTTTTCAACAAGTCAGCTCTTTGCATCAGGGACCACATATTGGAGCTTCAGCTTCCACATCAGTTAGCATCAGTAAGCAGAATATTAGCCCCCAAAGATATAAATTCTAATCTCAAAACTTGTCAATATAAATTGTCTATGATTCTGACTGATACTTCTACGATTCTGACAGCAATGTCAATGTGTGCATTTTCCCCAGAAATGAAGCTATTCTCTGAAACCAACTGGGCATCCTACAATTGGATTCAAATCTGACATTGTCTAATAGGAGATGATACCACAAGTTTAGGGTTCAGTTCTACCAGACTGATCTCCTTTTATTCAGATACCAATATCAAATTGTGGTTATACCTGTTCTCACTTGTAGGATATAGGACAGATGTTCCAACAAACACCTCCTCGATAAAATTAATTTACTAGAGCAGCTCACAAAACTGAGAAATTTATTATAAAAAGATAGAACTCAGGAACAGCTAGACAGTGAGTTGCCTAGGGCTAAGTCTTTGGGAAGGGTCTCAGAGCTCTCAGAAATGTGTCTTTTGGGAATTTTATGGAGCCTGCATTAAAGAGGTATGATTGAATTCAATCAGGTATAATACAGAGGTAGGTGAATTCAATCTCCATCTATTCTCTCTTCCTTGGAGGTCCAGGAGTGGGACTGAGTCCCCACCCTCTAATCACAAGGTGAGTTTCCTTGGCAGGCAACTAGCCCCTATCCTTAAGCTCTGTGTGTGTGTGTGTGAGAGAGAGAGAGTGTGTGTGTGTGTGTGTGTGAGTGTGTGTGTGTGTGTGTGTGTGTGTGTGTGAGAGAGAGAGAGAGTTGCTTAATAGTGTCCAACTCTTTGCGACCCCATGCATGGTAGCCTGCCAGGCTCCTCTGTCCATGGAATTTTCCAGGCAAGAATATTGGAGTGGGTTGCCATTCCCCTCTCCAGGGGATTTTCCTGATCCAAAGATTGAACTCAGGTCTCCTGTATTGCAGGAAGATTCTTTACTACCTGAACTACCAGGGAAGTGCTTATGTTTCTAGGGAATTTCCAGAAGTCACCTTATGTTTATATAACAAAAGATACCTCCCCTACCCTATCATTTAAGAAATTTAATCAAGAGTTTTAGAAGCTTTGTGCCAGAAATAGGACACAAGGCCAATAATATAGATTATCATTTACATATTTCTTATAAACCAAAAATATCACAATATCAAAAATAATTTTTCAAGGTTGATTAAATTAAGGACCTTGAGATGAAGATTTAACCCTGAATTTTCTAGATAGGCTTAACCCAGTAGCATATATTCCTAAAAAAATCATATACTTTCTTGACTGTGATCAGAAAGAAGCAATCATCAGAGAGATGTTATGTTGCTGAAAGTCTCATTTGTTACGATTTATGCCATTTCTTACTATTGATCTCTTTTATTTACATTTATACCTTCTCTCTTTGTAGGTTTCACTTTTCTGAAATAAGTGACTCTAATATAATTTCTTATTTTCTTTGGTGGAATTGCAGTCAAATCTGACTAAATCAGGCATACAAAGATAACTCTATTCTTGGTAATAATCAAGTTTTCTCATGAACATTTGACAAACATCAACTCTGACTAGGCAAAACTGACTAGCTTGTAAATCCATGTTGTTTCTGGGTTTTGGTCTCCTTTGTGTGTTTCCTTTCTCTTTTGAAAGTCCTACAGTTTCTCCACCCCTTGTCACATTGATCCATCATCTACCTCTATCAATCTATCTGATTTATATAATGTTATTCTTATTTAAAACTACAGTAGAATAATCCTAGATAGAAAATTACAAAATTAAAATGAATTATTTTTGAGTTTTTAAAAGAATATCTAAAGTTATCTTTGACTTTTCTATTAATATTCACTTATTCAAGCAAAAAGACAAACTTGACATTGTTTCTCTGCACTATTTTACACAATATTTCATAGTTAAGTGTATTCATAGACACAGAAGAGAAAAATTAAATACCAAATATATACTTAAAATAAATATTGAAGGATATTCTTTAAATTTTTTAAATGGTAAAATTATGTCATATATTATATATAAATACAAACACATATATACAGTCACTAAATTAGTTTCTGAGAAACATTTGTTTAGAGCTTGTTCATAAAGATTAGAAGAACAGACTCTAGATTCAGGCTGTTAGCCTAAAATCTTTGTCCTAACCCTGACTTGTTCTTTGATTTAGAAGTTCCTATATGTTCTCTCCATGACTTGATTCTTTATTGAGTTATTTTGGAGAATTAAGTGAGAACACGCATTGTCTTCAGAACATTATAAACACATAATGAATGAAAGCTGTCATAAACTATTCTGTAACAAAGAGTAAAATAGAGTAAAACAGCAGTTGAAACAGATATTAAATGTAGACAGTGATAAACTGATAAATGAAGAGATGAGAAGGATTTAAAAATCATGTTTACTTCACTAGAGTGGCATATGAAACTAATATGATGTGGCATAATGTATTAATCTGCCTTAGAATCAAAATAAGTATTACTGTGTTATTTACCATCAATAAAGAAATAGCACAAATTCCTTAGAAATAATGAAAATTCAAAACCTATCCAGATAAAACTGCTTTTATATTGATGTCATCTCTAGGGATATGTTTGAAATTGAGATTCTTATTTTTGATTACTCCGATATTATTGTTCATTGGAATGAACATGAGAAATGGCTCATCAAAGACATATAAAATTTTTTAAAGATTGGAATTAAAAACCCATCCCTGGAGCTTATCTTAATATTGAAGCAATTTCATTGCTAAGGTTTGATTTTAAGGCCACATGGCTTTTAAATTAGAATTGTTTCACATTGGTTTTACAATAAAACTGGAGAACTGAATATAGTTCTACACTCATGCTGAGACTGTGAAATTCAGACTTTTCAATGGGAATACAAATTAATGTTGTATATGTACTCACACATTTTTCTAATGAACCTTATTTTTATATTTATGCATATAATAATAATTAATCCAACCAGTCCATTCTAAAGGAAATCAGCCCTGGGTGTTCTTTGGAAGGAATGATGCTAAAGCTGAAATTCCAGTACTTTGGCCACCTCATGAGAAGAGTTGACTCATTGGAAAAGACTCTGATGCTGGGAGGGATAGGGGGCAGGAGGAGAAGGGGATGACAAAGGATGAGACGGCTGGATGGCATCACTGACTCAATGGACATGAGTTTGAGTGGACTCTGGGAGTTGGTGATGGACAGGGAGGCCTGGTGTACTGTGATTCATAGGTTCGCAAAGAGTCAGGCATGACTGAGTGACTGAACTGAACTGAACTGAACTGAAAGGAATTAAGGATATGTATGGTAGTTTTGTAACATACTGGATTTTAAAAAATTTATATACGTGGTATGTCCAATAACATTTTTATTTCAAATTGCTTAATTTTGAAGGGCTATATAAAACATCTAAGAGAGATCTATTAAATCTAAGCTGCCTTTTCTATATTCAGCTTGAACATCTAGAAGTTCATGGTTCATATACTGTTGAAGCCTGGCTTGGAGAATTTTGAGCATTACTTCGCTAACATGTGAAATGAGTGCAATTGTGTGAAAGTTTGAGCATTCTTTGGCATTACTTTTCTTTGAGATTGGAATGAAATCTGACCTATTCCAGTCTGGTGGCCACTGCTGAGTTTTCCATATTTGCTGGCATATTGAGTGCATCACTTTCACAGCATCATCTTTTAGGATTTGAAATGCTCAACTGGAATTCCATTGCCTTTAATAGCTTTGTTCATAGTAATATATGACTTCACATTCCAGGATGTCTGGCTCTAGGCCAGATCGTGATTATTTGGATCATGAAGATATTTTTTGTATAGCTTTTCTGTGCATACTTGCACCTCTTCGTAATATCTTCTACCTCTATTAGATAATACCATTTCTCTCCTTTATTGTGCCAATCTTTGCATGAACTATTCCCTTGGTATCTCTAATTTTCTTGAGGTCTCTACTCTTTCCTAGTCTATTGTTTTCCTCTATTTCTTTGTATTGATCACTGAGGAAGTCTTTCTCATCTTTCCTTGCTTTTCTTTGGAATTCTGCACTTAAATGGGTATATCTTTCCTTTGCTCTTTCGCCTTTTGCTTCTCTTCTTTTCATAGCTATTTGTAAGGCCTGCTCAGGCAACCATTTTGCCATTTTGCATTTCTTTTTCTTGGGGATGGTCTTGCTCCCTATCTCCTATACAATGTCATGAACCTCTGTCCATAGTTCTTCAGGCACTCCGTCTATCTCATCCCTTGAATATATTTGTCACTTCACTGTATAGTCATAAGGGATTTGATTTAGGTCATACCTGAATGGTCTAGTAGTTTCCCCTACTTTCTTCAATTTAAGTCCGAATTTGGCAATAAGGAGTTCACGATCTGAACCACAGTCAGCTCCTGGTCTTGTTTTTGCTGACTGTGTAGAGCTTCTCCATCTTTGGCTGCAAAGAATGTAATCTATCTGATTTTGGTATTGATCATCTGGTGATGTCCAGATGTGTAGAGTCTTCTCTTGTGTTGTTGGAAGAGGATATTTGCTGTGACCCGGTGTGTTCTTTTGGCAAAACTCTGTTAGCCTTTGCCTTATTCATTCTGTACTCCAAAGCCTAATTAGACTGTTACTCCAGGTATTTCTTGACTTCCAACATTTGCATTCCACTCCCCTATAATGAAAAGGACATCTTTTGGGGGTGTTAGTTCTAGGAGGTCTTGTAGGTGTTCATAGAACTGATCAACTTCAGCTTCTTCAGCATTGTTTGTCTGGGCACAGACTTGGATTACTGTGATACTGAATGGTTTGCCTTGGAAGTGAAAAGAGATCATTCTGTCATTTTTGAGATTGCATCCAAGTACTGCATTTAGGACGGTTTTGTTGACTATGATGGCTACTGCATTTCTTCTAAGGGATTCTTGCCCACAGTAGTAGATGTAGTGGTCATCCAAGTTAAATTCACCCATTCCAGTTCATTTTAGTTCGCTGATTCTGAAAATGTCAACATTCACTCTTGCCATCTCCTGTTTGACCACTTCCAATTTGTCTTGATTCATGGCTCTAACATTCCAGGTTCCTGTGCTATATTGCTCTTTACAGCATTGTACTTTACTTCCACCACCAGTCACATCCACAACTGGGTGTTGTTTTTGCTTTGGCTCCATCTCTTCATTCTTTCTGGAATTATTTCTGCACTGATCTCCAAGAGCATATGGGCATCTACTGACCTGGGGAGTTCATCTTTCAGTGTTCTATTTTTTTTGCCTTTTCATACTGTTGCCTTGAGAACAGTATGAAAAGGCAAAAAGTATGTGGTACAGTTGCACTCATATTATACATGGAAGTTATGATGTTTTAAGTAAAGTACATTATTTTATTTTATATTTTAAGAACATTTCTGCAACTAATATATGAGCATAGTCTGTGAGAATATGGGGAGTAAGGGAAGCCATTGAAGGAGCTACTGAGATGACCAGAAGTAGAGAAGTAAAATCATGAAAAATAAAATTTGTTTTTGTGAAATTAGAGATCAACTGACAGCCTATTTGAGATGATATAACCTTGTAAATGGAGGGGTAAGAATTGAGACATCAACACTCAATACTTTGTCAAAAAAGATGTATTTCTACAATACTGAGAAATACCCTTCTTTTTTCTTATTTCTGATTTTTCTTCTTTTGAATGACCTTTCAAATTGAATTCTGACTTAGTGGCCACAATTTACTGACACTTCCAGTACAGACAAAAGAACATTCAGAGTAGTACAAGACTGGCTACACGGAAAGCAATGATTCTTAAATTTATTAAAATTAGCCTTGCTGTTTGGCAATTGTTTTTCATTGGGGTTTCCAATACTTGGGCAAATTAACCCCCCTCATCTTCTGCTTCATTACCTATGATGCTGAGATATAAAAAGCAATATTTCAGAGGGGTATTTCGAGCATTAAACTAAATAATAATGATATAACACAGTGTAGGGTAATAGGAAGGACAGTAAATATCAGTAAAGCTACTACTTTTATATCACTATGGGGTTTCTCCAGTGGCTCAGTGTGTAAAGAATCCACCTGAAAGGCGGGAGACTTGCAGGAGATGTGGGTTTGATCCCTGGGTCTAGAAGATCCCCTGGAGGAGGAAATGGCAAACCACTCCAGTATTCTTGCTTGGGAAATCCCATGGACAGAGGAGCCTGGTGGACTACAGTTCATGAGGTTGCATAAGAGTTGGAAACAAGTTAGTGACTAAACAAAACAACGGCACTTATACTCTTCTTCTGCCATATACTTTAATGAATTCACAGTTTCTGGAAATTAGGATATAATCGTTGGGCAGCCATTACAGTAAATGATAGGTATCAATATAATGTTTTCATGATTTTTATAATAATCCCTACATATGAATAGAGATGCCTTTTAAAAAATATTTTCAATTTGAATTTTCCTTTTGTTTTTGAAAGATAGTGAGACATGTCTTTGTAATCCACAATATAGGTTGTAAACTGTTATGAAAATAATAGTTGACACTAAGGGTTGGTGGCAAAATACTGAAATGGCAGGGCTTAAATACATAGACTTTAGCCTACCAGGCTCCTCCCTCCATGGGATTCTCCAGGCAAGAGTACTGGAGTGGGTTGCCATTGCCTTCTTCAGGGGATCTTCCCAACCCAGGGATCGAACTCAGGTCTCTTGCATTCCAGGCAGATGCTTTAACCTCTGAGCCACCAGGGAAGCCTGAATTGATGGTATAGACAAGGTTAAAAAAACAAAAACAAAACCCAAATAAACAAAAAGCAGATAAAATGCAAAACACCAAGATAAATTGCTTACAGGTATCAGAGATGGCTAACTCAAGATTGATGAAAAGGGCTATGATTCTGGAGGATAAGATTACAGTGATGAGTTAATCATGTATACCCTGAGAGTCCTCGGTGGCTTCTCCAATTCTAAGTGGTCCTAAGAGGCTAAAAGTTTATGCTTTGTAGAAGCAGAGAACTACTCCTGCAGGGACAGAGAAAAATAAAGGACATTTTTGAAGTCTTGCAGTTAAAATGCTATCTTTTCAAAACATTTTTAAATTCTGTGCAGCATAAAGTTCTAAAATCTGAGCTGGTTGGAACTCTGGCAGGCTTGCAGCCCTGAAAAGGCAAAAATGACATTTGAGCATCCCTAAGGGCATGACCTGGAGAAGGCAATGGCACCCCACTCCAGTACTCTTGCCTGGAAAATCCCATGGATGGAGGAGCCTGGTAGGCTGCAGTCCATGAGGTCGCTAAGAGTCAGATATGACTGAACGAATTCACCTTCACTTTTCACTTTCCACTTTCATGCACTGGAGAAGGAAATGGCAACCCACTCAGTGTTCTTGCCTGGAGAATCCCAGGGAAAGGGGAGGCTGGTGGGCTGCCGTCTATGGGGTCGCACAGAGTCGGACACAACTGAAGCCACTTAGCAGCAGCAGCAAGGGCATAACCCAGGTGCATACACTAGGATCTCAGCTGGAACTCTGAGATCTACCTAACTGTAGCTCACTTTTATCACTAATTAACTTAAGGAAATGAGCTCCCAAATCTCTCTAATTAGTAAAGGAAATAAAGAACCACCTCTAGAAGAAGATCATTCCATCTAGGACCAGAAGATTGACCCAAAGTGACTGGCACAAAATAAAAAATTATTCAAAGTGCTAGCAGGGTCATATGACCCATTTTGTATAGCATACTCTCTAATTAAACATATATGTACATCCAAGACTTTAAAATACTTAAAGTTAACATAATAAAGAAAACAGAGGACATGCCACTGTTTTAAAACTAGTTAAAATATGGAGAAAATTGAGTATAGGAATGCATTAAAAGTATAAATGGAAATTCTAGATTTGAAAAATACATATTTAAAATCAAAATTCAAAAAAGAGGGCTAGCAAAAGATGGGATAGAATGGAATTATTGACACTCAGTTCAGTTCAGTTCAGTCACTCAGTCATCTCCGACTCTTTGCGACCCCATGAATCACAGCACGCCAGGCCTCCCTGTCCATCACCAACTCCTGGAGTTCAATCAGACTCACGTCCATCGAGTCCGTGATGCCATCCAGCCATTTCATCCTCTGTCGTCCCCTTCTCCTCCTGCCCCTAATCCTTCCCAGCATCAGAGTCTTTTCCAATGAGTCAACTCTTCGCATGAGGTGGCCAAAGTATTGGAGCTTCAGCTTCAGCATCAGTCCTTCCAGTGAATATTCAGGACTGATTTCCGTTAGGATGGCCTGGTTGGATCTCTTTGGAGTCCAAGGGACTCTCAAGAGTCTTCTCCAACACCACAGTTCAAAAGCATCGATTCTTTGGTGCTCAGCTTTCTTTATAGTCCAACTCTCACACTCATACATGACTGGCCACTGTAAAAACTATCAAAATCAAAGTAAAGTCGCTCAGCCATGTCTGACTCTTTGAGACCCCATGGATCATAGCCTACCAGGCTCCTCTGTCCATGGGATTTTCCAGGCAAGAGTACTGGAGTAGGTTGCCATTTCCTTGGACTAAATGGACTAATGCCTCTGGTTTTTAATATGCTGTCTACGTTGGTCATAGCTTTTCTTCCAAGAAGCAAGTATCTTTTAATTTCATGGGTGCAGTCACCATCTGCAGTGATTTTGGAGCCCAAGAAAATAAAGTGTGTCACTCTTTCCATGGTTACCTCATGTATTTGCCTTGAAGTTATGGGACTGAATGCCATGATCTTAGTTTTCTGAATATTGAGTTTTAAGCCAACTTTTTCACTCTCCTCTTTCACTTTCATCAAGAGGCTCTTTAGTTCTTCACTTTCTGCCATAAGGGTGGTGCCATCTGCATATCTGAGGTTATTGTTATTTCTCTGAGCAATCTTGATTCCAACTTGTGTTTCATCAGCTTGGCATTTCACCTGATGTACTCTTCCTGTAAGTTAAATAAACAGGGTGCCAATATACAGCCTTGATGTGCTCCTTTCCTGATTTGGAAGCAGTCTGTTGTTCCATGTCCCATGTCCTTCTCCTTCTAGCTAAAATAGAAGTACATGAAGCTAAAGAAGATGTAATTTTCCAATCATCATCTTTTAATGTTCTGTCTTTAAATTCATCTTCAATCATTTAAAAGATTGTTTTAGATGTATACTGAAAATGTGACCTCATTCTAAACAAACTTTAATCACTACCAACAAAATAAGATTGTTCACTTAGGCTACCAAAATAATACTGATTTCTTGCTTCTGATTTTACTTGCTTCCCGTTGAATCTCCTGATTCATTTTGCATAAACCAAGAGAAAACAAAAAAAAAATATACAGTTGTCACTTCTCTACTTTTATATTAGAAAATCTTTTCTTCCACTTGGCATGAAATGAATTCATTAAAAAAAAAAACAACCAAAACTTTGAGTATAGTTGATTTACATTGTTGTTTTAGTGTAGGGTGTAGAATGGTGAATCATATATATACACACACACACATATCCACCCTTTTTTTTAGATTATTTTCCTATATAGGATGAATTCTTTACTTGAAATGGAGTTTGCAATAAGACCTAACTGCTGTAAAGTTCTAACCTTATATCCCCCACTTTTCATCATTAGCCAGTAGTTTGGTTATCAAACTCTCACACAAGTACCAGGTTAAAGAATCTTAGGATGTCTGCTGCTCATTCCCCCCAGCTTCCTGAAATGTGCTGTCCTAATGTACACAACATGGCTGGATCTTGTTTGATTCTGATCTGGTCAAATATCACCTGTTCAATTTAAACCAGCAGTCAGTCCATTCAGCGTGCATGATTTTCACTCACAGAACTTATACTGAAACTGCTTTGTGTGTCTGTTTATTTATTCACCTATTTTCTCCTATAGATGCACTCTTCAGAAAGCAGGGAAATTTTCTGATTTTAATCTATTGCACCTCTGGTACCTAAAATACTCCCAGTAAATATCATGCAATCAATGTGTTGAATCTATGAACAAACAATTTAACAGTCTTCTTCCTCTAAACTTTAGGAAAAAATAGTTAAATTCAGTGAATACTCAGTGCTATAGAAAATTTTCTTTGAAATGGTTTCCAATCTTCCTATTAAGAGAAGTTCTTTCTTTTTCTTTTCACACTTGGCTGCACAATATATCATTTTATGAGATCATAAAATAACATATATTTTTGGTCTCAAGAATAATTTATCCCATCCTG
>SJYF01000843.1:192241-205472 GCA_006410515.1 Procapra przewalskii
GGATCTCCTTGCAGTCCAAGGGACTCTCAAGAGTCTTCTCCAACACCACAGTTCAAAAGCATCAATTCTTCGGCACTCAGCCTTCTTCACAGTCCAACTCTCACATCCATTCACATCCATACATGACCACAGGAAAAACCATAGCCTTGACTGGTATGACCTAAATCAAATCCCTTATGATTATACAGTGGAAGTGAGAAATAGATTTAAGGGCCTAGATCTGATAGACAGAGTGCATGATGAACTATGGAATGAGGTTCATGACATTGTACAGGAGACAGGGATCAAGACCATCCCCATGGAAAAGAAATGCAAAAAAGTAAAATGGTTGTCTGGGTAGGCCTTACAAATAGCTGAGAAAAGAAGAGAGGCAAAAAGCCAAGGAGAAAAGGAAAGATATAAGCATCTGAATGCAGAGTTCCAAAGAACAGCAAGAAGAGATAAGAAAGTCTTCTTCAGAGATCAATGCAAAGAAATAGAGGAAAAGAACAGAATGGGAAAGACTAGCGTGCTCTTCAAGAAAATTAGAGATATCAAGGGAACATTTCATGCAAAGATGGGCTCAATAAAGGACAGAAATGGTATGGACCTAACAGAAGCAGAAGATATTAAAAACAGGTGGCAAGAATACACGGAAGAACTGTACAAAAAAGGTATTCATGACCCAGATAATCATGATGATGTGATCACTCATCTAGAGCCACACATCTTGGAATGTGAAGTCAAGTGGGCCTTAGGAAGCATCACTATGAACAAAGCTAGTGGAGGTGATGGAATTCCAGTGGAGCTGTTTCAAATCCTGAAAGATGATGCTGTGAACGTGCTGCACTCAATATGCCACCAAATTTGAAAAACTCAGCAGTGGCCACAGGACTGGAAAAGGTCCGTTTTCATTCTAATCCCAAAGAAATGCATTGCCAAAGAATGCTCAAACTACTGCACAATTGCACTCATTTCACATGCTAGTAAAGTAATGCTCAAAATTCTGCAAGCCAGGCTTCAACAATACATGAACTGTGAACTCCCTGATGTTCAAGCTGGTTTTAGAAAAGGCAGAGAAATCAGAGATCAAATTGCCAACATCTGCTGGATCATGGAAAAAGCAAGAGAGTTCCAGAAAAACATCTATTTCTGCTTTATTGACTATGCCACCGTTATCCACTTTTATTTCTCCCATCATTTCCCTCTTCCACATCTGAGGAGGTGAAATCCACTCCTGCCATATACTTTCAGCCAAAATCTCCAATATTGTTCATCTTCTTCCCATCTCCTTACAGACATTTCTTACAATTTACTGAAAAAATAAGAGCATTTAGAAGCGAACTTCATAATATTCTTACCCACATATCTACCACCCTATTTGTGTGTGTCCCCTGCACTCCTTCCCCAGCATCACACACACACATTGACTTTATTTTTGTGATAGATTAGCTCTTGCTCTAATCCAAGGTCTACCCTTGTGCTTTCAACCCATAAAACATTTTATACAGTATGGTGGTCAGGATGATCCCCTGTAGAAGGAAATGGCAACCCATTCTAGTATTCTTGTCTGGAGAAATCCATGATCAGAAGAGCCTGGTGGGCTGTACAGTTCATGGGGTCACAAAGAGTCAGACAGGACTGTGCAATGAACACATTCATTCATAGCCAGAGTGGAACAACCCACCTAGATATGAGGTTTTAATTATATAATAAAAATAGCCTTCTCTCCTTGTAAGGATTATGTCTAGAAATATGCCTCAGATTAGTGGTTTCTTTTTCAGGCTTTGCATTAATGGTGCCTCTATCAGACTTCTTCATGATTATACAATATTTATGATTGCTAAGCCATATTAATTAAAATAATCAAGCAACTCTCCTAATAAATGGGTAGGGTCATCCTATGAACAAATGCTTACCTGTCACTGCTATTGCTATCTTATTAAATATTCAATACTGCCTAATAAATACAAAGTTGAATAATAAGTTTACAGAGTATAATACTTGACATTTAGGAAGATATAAAGCAGGAAAAACATTTCAGGATAAAAAGACTTTGAAATTTCAGGTATTATTGGATATAATTTAAGGAACAGTCTCAAGAAAACTTATTTTTTTCCTTCTTCTGCATCAGCTCATCTAGGAACCAATTTATTTCTGAAATAGGCCCCAGGGGCAGGCTGTTTGGTGACTATAATGGGGGATATCTGACTGGCCACTCAAGGAAATTGCTATGGACTTTTAATCTTATTTTGATTAAGTTCCGTGTAGATTGTGTCTGCCAGGCTAGCACTAAGATTACTGTTTCTGAGCTCCTTTGGCTGTTATTGGACTGAGACTCTCAATTTTTTCCCCCTACTTTTTTGAGGTTAGGCTGAAACAATATTACCCATTTCTTATAAATAGTATATATTTAAGTTTTAAATTGTGCTGGAAACTCTAATGTTAATAAAGACATCATATTTAACAAGTCATAAGCTTAGGAAAGTCACTTGTTTTGGGGAAAATTGTTTTATGTTAAAAAAAAGGGAAAATTATTTAAGGGGAAAACGCAATATTTGTACGTGTTTGAAGATACAAAATGATAAATAAGAAAATCAAGTACAGTTTAAAAATAACTAATCAATGACTATATAATGTAGAGGAGCCACAGATACAGTAAACTGTAGGAGGCTTTTAAAATCTATTTCCTGCAAACATCTAATCAAACTAAGGAAAACAATGTGTGCTATCTTAAAGCCATCACAATAGAAGCAGCAAGACACTGCCTTTCATCTTGCAGTGGATGAACAGTTTTAATCGCCTACACATCAATCCATTCTTCTTTTCTTCTTCTAAATGGAATCCTGATATTATGCAAGCATCTGCCCTTCCCTCTTGCAGCAAAGGTGAATCAGGGAAATTGCATTCTACGCTAAAAGGCAGAGATGGGCCATTTGGGGTCGACTAATCCTGGAAAGTTCTTTCCATTTTTTAGCTCAAAGTTTTCATAGGAAATCCAGACTTCACATCAAACAGCTCACGGTATTGCTTCCAAATTGGTAACGATTTATGGGTACACCAAAGACTTCCTAGAGCTTAACTAGGCTCAGAAAACAGACTTGTATTTCATTATTAGAACATAAATTTCCTGTCTCCCTTCAGTTTATGAATAACAAAGCATGTTGTACCAGCTGTTATCAGAAAAAAGAAAAGGCCTAATATAAAACAAGTATTTCTTCAGGACATGATCTGAGAATTTCTTTATTGTTAAAACAAGTTAAGAACAGAATTTCTGTTGTCTATCTCGAAAGCATTTGACATTTCTGCTTTTACTATATTACTTGTCAAGAATATCTGCAGCTTAGAGCAAAACTTATCAGTTGTCTGCAGTAGAACACTTCTGTGAAAGGTGTTTTACAGGAGAGATGACTTCTGATCCTTATAGTTGTTAGTCCATTAGGCAGACGCTGAGCAGTCAGAATATTCAGGTGACTTGTTTGCAGCAATAAGCAGTGTGTTCTACAACTCTTATTAACTTATTTGAAAGCAGTACAGCTGGAAATGGTAGTGAAGTGCTTGTCTGGAGAATATGATTTATAATTCAGAGCAATTCTATTGGTCATAGTTGAGTGGACAGGATTATTCTAGTTATCTCTTCAAATACAGTAATCTCATAGACATATTGCCTATTCTAGAAAAACACTATGGTTTTCTACTATACACTTGTTCATTTAGAACTTGGTAAAATCTAAAAATAATTTACACTTTACAATAAGAGGCAATACATGNNNTACATATTTGGTGCTTAAAAACTCTTTCTAACTTAGTTTTAGAGTCATTTATTTCTAAGAGGATGCACAAATTAATGAGATTAACTCATTGCCAATTACTGATATTTTCATCAAAATGATACACAAAGCCATGTCAGAGTATATATGAAAGTTCTATTTTTAATCAGGAGGTAGATGAGGAATTCAAAGTAAAAACTATTTCTCCTTTCTGCAGAGCCATTTTTAAATCCTTTAAAGTGTTTTCCAAACCTATTTGCATGTGTTTTAATAGGCTGATGTCACAATATGTATCAATATAGGTATGTGAAAGTTGTTCAGTCACGTCTGACTCTTTGTGACCCCATAGACTATACAGTTCATGGAATTCTTCAGGCCAGAATACTGGAGTGGGTAGCTTTTCCCTTCTCCAGGGGATCTTCCCAACCCAGGGATCAAACTCAGCTCTCCTGCATTGCAGGCAGATTCTTTACCAGCTGAGTCACAAGGGAAGACTAAGAATACTGCAGTGGGTAGCTTATCCCTTCTCCAGATCTTTCAGACCCAGGAATCAAACCAGGGTCTCCTGCATTGCAGGCAGATTCTTTACCAACTGATCTATCTATCAGAGAAGCCCCCAATATAAGCATACTACTAATTTAAATGCATCAGGAAGACAAAAATCTCAAAAACTAAAATAATTCCTAAAGGAATCATAGCTGAGTTTGGAAAGAAAATTTCTGTATTAGGAAGTAATAGAAGTAGTCCTTCATACTATTTCTAAGCTGTTCAATGACTAACAGTCTTGGGGTTATCATATTTTCTCACTGCGTAACAGTCTGTAGGAATCAGTTAACAATCTTTTTATTTCTTTCTAAATTTTAAAGTGTAGTTTTTACTTTATGATTTTAATTTTATGTAATAAAATTAAATGTATCAGAAGTTAAACTCTTTATATGTTACATATTATCATCTTCCTATATTTTTTTGAAATCTAACTCCTTATAAGGGCTTCCCTGTGGCTCAGATGGTAAAGTGTCTGCCTGTAATGTGGGAGAATCCCAGATTCGATCCCTGGGTCAGGAAGATCCCCTGGAGAAGGAAGTGGCAACCCACTCCAGTATTCTTGCCTGGAGGAGCCCATGGACAGAGGGACCTGGTGGGCTCACATTCACAAAGATGCTATGGATTGTGAAGACAAAGTCAGTATTCAGATATACATTTTGAACCCTGAGAAGTGAGTACAGTCATATTATTCTTTCTTAAGGGAAAACAAAAAAAACATAGAAAATATACTTCCGCTTGTGTGTGTGTGTGTGTGCGCACATGTGTGTTTCTGCATGTGACATAAAACCTTTGTACTTCATCCATAAAATTTAAAAAACTTATACAATTTAAATTTTTATTATCTGAGTTCCTAGCTTATATCTTCTAAAATAGTTTCCAAATTTCTGAACTTTTCCTTTTTTCCAATTTTCTTGAACTGGAGTTAACATTTATGTTTAAGGATTTGACCTGAGAAAGCAGAAAATTCTGCTATTTGCCAAAACATGAACATTGACAGCATTATGCCAAGACTCTGTTCTACTTAGGAATCTTGTTACAGGACAATCTCATTTGAAGCTGCATATGGATAGTTTCCTCTTCCTACCACCTGGAGACTATATCATGGCCGAGACTTAAGAATGGCTGGATAGCCCTACTCTTGGAACTTTTCATCTTTAGAGATAAGAAATAGGTGCGGAGTCTGAAATTACTTGTGGCAACCACACAGATTTTTAACTTTGCTATTCAAACAGCAAGTGATGGGGTAAGAAAGAGCCCAGCAGCATTACTGGAAATGTGTGCGTGTATATTTGATGCTGGTAGAGGCTAGTTGCAAGGAGCCATAGCTGACAGGTCAAAGGCCACAACATAGCAAGCCTCCTTCCTTTTCCTGATACTGACTTCGATTGCTCTCTGATTCCTGTCTAAGCCTATTTTTTTTGACTTTTTGTGTCAAATTGGAGCAGTCCTATGCCTTTCCAATACATTTATTTCTACAAATAATTTCTCTTGTTGTCAAACAACACTAACTAAAGATCAAGTATGTTGCTAAAGTGCTGGATTAACTAAATTTAAGTCATTTTACTTGTAAAAATTCTTCCAACCTTTTGTATATTAATATACTTTGTGAATCTCCAGTCAAGGAGACATGCAATACACTTCAAGAGACATTGACACTGTCCATTTGAACTCTTGAACTCTTATCAGTATAGTTCAGTTCAGTCACTCAGTCATGTCCAACTCTTCACAACCTCATGGACTGCAGCATGCCAGGCCTCCCTGTCCATCACCAACTCCCAGTGTTTATTCAAACTCATGTCCATTGAGTCAGTGATGCCATCCAACCATCTCACCCACTGTTGTCCCCTTCTCCTCCAGCCTTCAATCTTACCCAGCCTCAGGGTCTTTTCTAATGAGTCAGTTCTTCACATCAGGTGGCCAAAATATTGGAGTTTCAGCTTCAACATCAGTCCTTCCAATAAACACTCAAGACTGATCTCCTTTAGGATGGACTGGTTGGATCTCCTTGCAGTCCAAGGGATTTTCAAGAGTCTTCTCCAACACCACAGTTCAAAAGGACCAATTTGTTGGCACTCGTCTTTCTTTATTGTCCAAGGCTCACATCTATACATGACTACTGCAAAAACCATAGCCTTGAATAGATGGATCTTCTTTGTTGGCAAAATAATGTCTCTACTTTTTAATGTGCTGTCTAGGTTGGTCATAACTTTCCTTCCAAGGAGTAAGAATATCTTAATTTCATGGCAGCATATATCATCTGCAGTGATTTTGGAGCCCACCAAAAATTGAGTCTGCCACTGTTTCCCCATCTATTTGACATGAAGTGAGGGGACTGGATACCATGATCTTAGTTTCCTGAATGTTGAGCTTTAAGCCAAATTTTTCACTCTCCTCTTTCACTTTCATCAAGAGTCTCTTTAGTTCTTCACTTTCTGCCATAAGAGTGATGTCATCTGCATATCTGACAGATGATATTGATATTGATATTATTGATATTCCTCCCAGCAATCTTGATTCCAGCTTCTGCTTCATCTAGCCCAGCATTTCTCATGATGTACTCTGCTTATAAGTTAAATAGGGTAACAATATACAGCCTTGGCACACTCCTTTTCCTATTTGGAACCAGTTTGTTATTTCATGTCCAGTTCTCACTGTTGCTTCTTGATCTGCATACAGATTTCTCAAGAGGCAGGTCAGGTAGTCTGGTATTCCCATCTCTTTCAGAATTTTCCACAAATTGTTGTGATCCACACAGCCAAAGGCTTTGTCACAGTCAATGAAGCAGAAATAGATGTTTTTCTGGAACTCTCTTATTTTTTTGATGATCCAGCAGATGTTAGCAATTTGATCTCTGGTTTCTCTGCCACAGGAAGTTCAAGGTTCATGTACTGTTGAAGCCTGACTTGGAGAATTTTGAGCATTATTTTGCTAGCGTGTGAGATGAGTGCAATTGTCCAGTGGTTTGAGCATTCTTTGGCATTGCCTTTCTTTGGGATTGGAATGAAAACTGACCTTTTCCAGTCCTGTGGCCACTGCTGAGTTTTCCAAATTTGCTGGCATATTCAGTGCAACACTTGCACAGCACTATCTTTTAGAATTTGAAATAGCTCAGCTGGAATTCCATAACTTCTACTAGCCTTGTTCACAGTGAGGCTTCCTAAGGCATGCTTGACTTCACACTCTAGGATGTCTGGCTTTAGGTGAGTGATCACACCATCATGACTATTTGAGTCATGAATATCTTTTCTGTACAGTTCTTCTGTGTATTCTTGCCACCTCTTCTTAATATCTTCTGCTTCTGTTAGATCCATGTCATTTCTGTCCTTTATTGTGCCCGTGTTTGCATGAAAATTCCCTTGGCATCTTTAATTTTTTTGAAAGATCTTTAGTCTTTCCCATTTTATTGTTTCCCTGGATTTCTTTGCACTGATCACTAATGAAGGCTTTCTTATCTCTCCTTGTTATTCTTTGGAACTCTGCATTCAAATGGGTATATCTTTCCTTTTCTCCATTTTTTGTTTTTCTACTTCTGTTCTTTTCATAGCTATTTGTAAGGCCTCCTCAGACAGCCATTTTGCCTTTTTTTTTTTCCATTTCTTTTATTTTTTGGTGATGGTCTCGATCCTTATCTCCTGTACAATGTCACAAGCCATATTTCATAGTTCATCAGGTACTCTATCAGATCTGGTTCCTTAATCTATTTCCCAGTTCCACTGTATAATCATAAGAAATTTGATTTAGGTCATATCTGAATGGTCTAGTCATTTTCCCTACTTTCATCAATTTACGTCTGTATTTGGCAATAAGTAGGTCATGATCCGAGCCACAGTCAGCTCCTTGTTTTTGCTGACTGTATAGAGCTTCTCCATCTCTGACTGCAAAGAATATAATCAATCCGATTTCGGTGTTGACCGTCTGGTGATGTCCATGTGTAGAGTCTTCTCTTGTGTTGTTGGAAGAGGGTGTTTGCTATGACCAGTGCATTCTCTTGGCAAAACTCTATTAGCATTTGCCCTGCTTCATTCTGTACTCCAAGGCCAAATTTGCCTGTTACTCCAGGTGTTTCTTGACTTCCTACTTTTGCATTCCAGTCCCCTATAATTGAAATGATATAATTTTTGGATGTTAGCTCTAAAAGGACTTTAGGTGTTCATAGAACCATTCAACTTCAGCTTCTTCAGCGTAACTGATTGGGGCATAGACTTGGATTACTGTGATATTGAATGGTTTGCCTTGGAAATGGACAGAGTTCATTCTGCCATTTTTGAGACTGTATCCAAGTACTGCATTTTGGACTCTTTTGTTGACTATTATAGCTGCTCCATTTCTTCTGAGTGATTCTTGCCCACAGTAGTAGATATAATGATCATCTGAGTTAAATTCACCCATTCCAGTCCATTTTAGTTCTCTAATTCCTAGAATGTCGACGTTCACTCTTGCCATCTCTTGTTTGAGCACTTCCAACTTGCCTTGATTCATGGACCTAACATTCTAGGTTCCTATGCAATATTGCTCTTACACATCAGATCTTGCTTCCATCACCCGTCACATCCAAAACTGGGTGTTGTTTTTGCTTTTGCTGTGTCTCTTCATTCTTTCTAGAGTTATTTCTCCATTGATCTCCAGTAGCATATTGGTCACATACTGACCTGAGGAATCATCTTTCAGTGTCCTATATTTTTGCCTTTTCATACTGTTCATGGGGTTCTCAAGGCAAGAATACTGGAGTGGTCTGCCATTCCCTTCTCCAGTGGACAACATTTTATCAGAACTCTCCACCATGACCCATCTGTCTTGGGTGGCCCTACACAGCATGGTTCATAGTTTCATTGAGTTAGACACGGCAGTCGTCCATGTGATTAGACTGATTAGTTTTCTGTGACTGTGGTTTGTGTCTGTGCGCTCTGATGCCCTCTCAGCACATATCATCTTATAGTGATTTCTCTGACCTTGGACATGGTGTGGCTCCTCACTGCCCCTGCTCCTGACCTTGGATGTGGGTGTCTCCTCTTACCACTCCAGCTCCATGCAGCCACCATTCACTGCTCCAGCTCAATAAAGGAAGGACTATATTTGTGTATATAGCCATTAACCCTGCCATCACTAAGGGCCCATCTCCCACCTGTAAGGGTGCCTGATAAAAGATACATTTAATGACATATAACTTTCTGATTAGCAAAGCCAAAACCAAAATTAAGCTCTTACATAGAACGAGAAAACTTGAACTTTATTCTTTTGTTACTCTATCTCACATGTCACTTCTTTATGCATATTTTTATTTTAAATTAATCATTTCATATTTTAAAAATTTCCCCAAGGAAATTATCACACTAAGCATACTTTATACCATACTATTAAATATTATAATTCATTTGCATCATTTTGAAGTCAAAATGTGCTGTATATAACTTGGAATATGAATTATTTCCAAAGTACTTTATGTGGAGTTATCTCAGAAATCTCCATGTTATCTTTAAGCTAATATTCAAGATGCTGGATGAGTAAATATTCTAAGTCTTTGATTATCTGAGAATAACAATATGTTGGTTTCACATGCACACTAATGTTAAACTGAAAATGATATTCTATATACTTTCATAAAAGTGTATAAATTTGTCTTCAAATATCTATAAATAATTGCTATAATATATTCTTATATTTGTTGTTCTGAAGAAAAGAGTCT
Organism: Procapra przewalskii; assembly: GCA_006410515.1. Lineage (NCBI taxonomy): Eukaryota > Metazoa > Chordata > Mammalia > Artiodactyla > Bovidae > Procapra > Procapra przewalskii. The sequence goes on from SJYF01000843.1 coordinate 202,220, forward strand.
GTGTCACTGTAACATTTTTAACTTAAATTGCCAGTTTTTTGCATCTTAATTATAAGACTTTTTCTTTGGAAATTTAAATTTTGCAAAATATCTGTAGGTGTTCAGTTCAGTTCAGTTAAGTCCAGTTGCTCAGTAGTGTTCAACTTTTTGCAACCCCATGAATCGCAACATGCCAGGCCTCCCTGTCCATCACCATCTCCTGGAGTTGACTAAGACTCACGCCCATCGAGTCCATGATGCCATCCAGCCATCTCATCCTCTGTCGTCCCCTTCTCCTCTTGCCCCCAATCCCTCCCAGCATCAGAGTCTTTTCTAATGAGTCAACTCTTCTCATGAGGTGGCCAAAGTACTAGAGTTTCAGCTTTAGCATCATTCCTTCCAAAGAAATCCCAGGGTTGATCTCCTTCAGAATGGACAGGTTGAATATCCTTGCAGTCCAAGGGACTCTAAAGAGTCTTCTCCAACACCACAGTTCAAAAGCATCAATTCTTCGGTGCTCAGCCTTCTTCACAATCCAACTCTCACATCCATACATGACCACTGGAAAAACCATAGCCTTAACTAGATGGACTTTAGTCGGCAAAGTAATCTGAAGGTGTAGTAACTTTTAAAACTTTATTGAGCATAATTAGTGAGTTTAAATCAACATACTTGCTTTTTTTTTTCTAAAATCATGTCTGTTTTTCTAATATTAAGTTTTATTAACTTATCTGCTTTAATTTTCCTTATTGCTTCCTCAAGAATGCCAACATTCTTGGATTATATTCAGGTTTTAGACTGCTATCATCTGATTTTTTATTATTTTAATGGTCAGGTCTTCTTATACACCATGTTGGAGGGCTTCATACATTTGTAATATATTATTATTCCTATATTCTGAAATAGCAATTTCAACTTTTACAGTTCTAAGTGAATGTCAGGTTCATTTGTTTTGACTGCTTAAATTTTTATATTATCTCATGGATATACAGTTTAATTCTAGCTTTTCAATTTTGAAGTTTTCTTTCCATTCTCTGCCCATTCTTCATATTTTTTCCTTTCTTTCTGTTTTATAAAGCAAGTTTTTGGTTTTTTTTTTTTTAAGCTACTGAAATAGGTTCCCATTTTCTAACAAAATCTGGAATTGTCAATGAATTATTTTGAGTCCTAATTAGCACTGCCTTCTTTCGTGTATTTTTCCTTTTTGGATTGCTTTTGCATTCCATCAGAAAGAAAGTTTACTGGTCTTTACTAACAAAATTACTTATTACTGGTATTTTCCATTAAAACAACATGTGAAATCTACTCTTTGTATCTCACCTGTTTTTATTAAGTGTTTTTTTGTTTTGTTTTGTTTTTTGCAAGCAGTAGAATCCAACTCTTACTAACTGAAAAAAAAAAAAAAAGACTGTTTGGAAATATACTGATTAGGCTTACAGAACTGAATGACATGATGAATGATCAAGTCAAGAGAAGGACAGAAGCCAGGGAAAAATTAGGTACCAGCCACAAAACCTGTGAGTTTCTCCTATAGGTGCTAAAATGGAGTTCTCATTCCCTTCCAGCCTTGTGTGCCTTTGCTAAAGATGCAAATTTCTGGAATGAGAATTCATTTGCCCTTAGGTACTGACCTCATCCTTGTTATAAGAGGGAAGAATCTGTGTTAGAAGCTCAGTGAAAGAACACACCAGAAGAGGTTCAGTTCAGTTCAGTCATGCAGTTGTGTCCGACTCTGTGATCTGATGGACTGCAGCACACCAGGCCTCCCTGTCCTCCACCAACTTCTCTCCTTTGAGTTAGTGATAACATCCAACAACCTAATCCTCTGTCATCCCCTTCTCCTCCTGCCTTCAATCTTTCCCAGCATCAGGATCTTTTCAAATGAGTCAGTCATTTGCATCAGGTGGCCAAAGATTGGAGTTTCAGCTTCAGCATCAGTCCTTCCAATGAATATTCAGTACTGACTTCCTTTAGGATTGACTGGTTTGATCTCCTTGCAGTCCAAGGGCCTCTCAAGAGTCCTCCAACAGCACTGTTCAAAAGCACCAATTCTTTGGTGTTCAGTTTTCTTTATGGTCCAACTCTCACATTCATATGTGACTACTGGAAAAACCATATCTTTGACTAGATGGACCTTTGTCAGCAAAACAATGCTTAGCTGGTAAATAATTTGCCTGCCATGAGGGAGACTTGAGTTCGATCCCTGGGTTGGGAAGATCTGGAGAAGGGAAATGCTATGCACTCCAATAGAACAGTCGGACATGACTGAGTGACTTTCACCAGAAGAGGTGCTCATATCAAAAGAAACAGGTCAAAAATTATATTAGAGCAAACCTCATCCTGTGCATTTCTCCTTCTTTCAGTTTAACTTCCCTTCAGTTTCTGTCTCCTTGTAATCAGTCTTTGGTGGCTTCAAAGAGTTGCTTATTATATTTTGTGCAGCATATGGTTGTTATCTGTGGGAGGATATGGTCCTACATCACCATTATTAGAAGCAGAACCATTCTGGGCTTTTTCTTATTGAAGGTGCATTCTGCAGTAAGTTAGCAACAGGGTTTTACGTATGTCCATTTGCTCAAGTTCATTTAAGGTAGTTCAAACTTTCCCATATTTCTACTAATGTTATTTTCTTCTTCTTATATAAATGACTGAGAAAATGTGTTAAAATATTCTATTATGACTATGATCTCATTTTAATAAGAAAACTTTTACAGGTATGTGTTTTGAAACTGTATTATGTTCTTTATAAAATGTCTTCATTATATCCCATAATTATTTTGCATTCAAAGAGTATTTTTTTCCTTTGGCTGGCATTCCCATGTTACACCTTCTTCCCCTTATTTTTGAACTTCTGTTTTTCTGTACTTCAAATATATTAATTATAGATATGAAATATCTATTTTTCCTCTATCTTCAAGTATGTGTGTTGTCTTTGGATGACTCATGGAAAAATTTATGTGTTTGTAAACATTAAACTATGTGTGTATATAAATGGCAGCCCACTCCAGTATTCTTGCCTGGAAAATCCCATGGACCGCGGAGCCTGGTAGGCTATGGTCCATGGGGTCGCAAAGAGTTGGACAAGACTAAGCGACTTCACTTTCATTTTCAAGTTATAACTATCCAGCTTGATTAAATTGGTTGTCTCTTTTCATCCATTCTTTTTTCTTTCTATTATTTCCTTTTTTACTTTGGAAATTACACTTCTATTTCTATCTTTTACTAGTTTCTCAAGAAATTAAATAAATTTTTAAGATTTAATTCTAATGTTAAT
>SJYF01000843.1:252541-267249 GCA_006410515.1 Procapra przewalskii
TAACTCAATTTATCACATAGATAATAACTTTTAAGTATGTCCCCAACTCTAAAAAAGAACTGAGTATGATAGCTCTTCCCTTCAAGTAAATTAAATTTTAGTCTAAATTATATTGCATCTATAGAGCTAAATTCATCACAGGTTAGAAAAGACAATTGAAACAAAAAGACTGGAAAATGCTACAGTACATGATCATGAAACAAAACAGAATTAAAATCTATTTGGATATTGCAGAAAAATATATGGTCTCTTTTTTGCTCAACTAATTTTTGGAACTTTTCCCCAAGTCCCCACCCTAATATGGTATTGTACTCCCATCAGTACTTTACTCCATCTTGTATTTTACATTTTTTTCTTTCCTCCCTCCTCGTTCAAGTAATTATTTCCTAGAGAGAGATTATCTCCTAAGATTTTATGACTATATCAATACCAAAAGCTATTATATAATATGAGCTGAAATGATGAAGTGAAAGTCACTCAGTTGTGTCCAACTCTGCGACCCCCATGGAATTCTCCAGGCCAGAATCCTGGAGGGGGCAGCCTATTCTTTTTCTAGTGGATCTTATTGACCCAGGAATCAAACTGGGGTCTCCTGCACTGCAGGTGGATTCTTTACCAACTGAGCTACCAGGGAAGCCCCTGAACTATGATCTAGCAATTTATCAGCTGCAAAAAGTTTCTTCAACTGAAATTTAGAAAATATGCCAAGCCACATGAAAAGTTGCAAGAATAATAAAATGAATATAGATACACTCATAACTCGATCTATGTATGTGTAGGTAAATTTTATTAAACTGAACCAAAAATTCCTTGTTAACATCATGATGATTTGCCAGGGGTCAGCAAATTATTTACTCCTTCTAGGAATGGCAATGTAGTACCTAACTTAGATTTTGTGAGCCTTACTTTGTCACAACTACTAAACTATTTTAATGCAGGGCTAAAGCAGCCACAGACAACATGTAAATGAATGGGTTTGATTGTGATGAAATTAAGCTACTTTCACATAATTTTCAGACGTCATGAAATACTATTCTTCTGTTGACTCTTTCCCAATCACTTAACATGTAAAAATCATTCTTAGCAGACTGTGCAAACAAAGCAGCAGTACAGATTCAATGGGTGGACTTCATATGCTGACCCCTGTGCTTCACCTGTAAATACTACTATGTGTATCTCCTAAAAGCCAGGGCAATGTCCTATCAAACACAATATAATCACCAAATGTTGAAACTGTATTATTAAATGCAACAAAATTATACAAGTAATACAGGAATGTACAGTATTATCCTTGAAAAAAATCAATAAATTATAAAGAAAGATATTGTGTAGTAATTCATCCCCAATCACAGTTTCAGCATGGTTTGTAATTCCATTTTCTAAATCAATCACATAAGTTTATGGAAAATGTATTATCATATGCTTTTTGCCTATAAACCATCTAGAAAGAAAAATGGGTAAACAATCGGTTGGAAATTCATCCATTCCTTATAAAAAGGAATATGCTGGAAAAAAGGAAAGAGGGCAAATTCTTTGTAAACAACTTACTGACAGATCTCTGGGCAAACAAACTAATGATTTTTCAGGAGTGAATTCCTATCTATGGAATGCTTTTAGCAAAATGTACATTTATTTCTAAAATTATTTATGGTAAACAAACCTAAAATCCTTTGGCATATGAGCCATACTTCTGTGGACCAACCAAGAACAAATACATAATATATGATCTAAATGTCTCCCCCAGCTAAGTAAGGTGTCTGAACACTTTACTTAGAAACACCATCTGTTACCCTTGCCCAGAGTACATCTAAAGTGGGAAGAGGAGGGCTAGGGAGCCTCATAGTATGAGCTGACTTCACTCATCTCACTTTACCTGTGCCTTAAAATCATTTTTACCTTTGAGATTATTGTTTGCATAATATTTCTGATGCATGTCAGATTTGATCATCTAATACTTTGTGTATTTTTAAGAATAAACTGTATTTTTATTTTTTAAATTTAATATGACTTCTAAATCATATTGGTTCAGTACATGTTAATCCATATTATTCTGTTAATCTTTTCATAAGATGGGGAAACAATGGAAACAGTGAGAGAATTTATTTTCTTGGGCTCCAAAATCACTGCAGATGGTGAATGCACCCATGAAATTAAAAAACACTTGCTCCTTGGAAGAAAAGTTATAATCAACCTAGATACCATATTAAAAAGCAGAGACATTACTTTGCTGACAAAGGTCCATTTGGACAAAGGTCCATTTGGTCAAAGCTATGGTTTTCCAGTAGTCATGTATGGATGTAAGAGTTGCATCATTAAGAAGGCTGCATGCCAAAGAACTGATGCTTTTGAATTGTGGTGTTGGAGCTGTGGTGTTGGAGAAGTCTCTTGAGAGTTCCTTGGACTGCAAGAAGATCCAACCAGTTAATCCTAAAGAAGTCAATTCTGAATACTCATTGAAAGACTGACGTGGAGCTGAAGCTCCAATATTTTGGCCACTTGATGGGAAAGGCTGACTCATTAGAAAAGGCCCTGATGCTGGAAAAGATTGAAGGCAGGATAAGGGGATGACAGAGGATGAGATGGTTGGATGGCATCACCAACTCGATGGACATGAGTTTGAGCAAGCTCCTTAAATTGGTGATGGACAGAGAAGTCTGGCATGCTGTAGTCCATGGGGTCACATAGAGTTGGACACGCCTGAGCGATGGAACAACAACCCTTCCATATGCTGTAGTTTATTTAACCAGCTCTCTTTTGAGGGACATTTAGCATATTTACAAGAATTTGAGTATTAACTCCCAAAATTTCAACAGACACTGTTATATAACATTTTATGGGTGCATGTGTTAGTGTTTCTCTAAGATAGATGGTGTTTTAGAGGAAACTGCATTTATAAAATATGCACATTATAAAATTTAATAGATGTTAAAAATTGGCATTTAAAGTGGCTTTACATTTTAGATGGAAATTTGATATTACTAAGCTTTCAATTTTTTACTAAGTGGATGAATGAAACATACAATTTTGTGAAATCTCATATACTATAGGAATAAGTACAAATTGATATAACTGATTTGAAAATAATATTTAAATAAATATCCATATATCTTTGCCTCTAAAGTTCCTTAGATAGTTAAATGCCCTAGATAAACTGAAGCATATATTCTTAGATTATATGCCCAAGTATTTTAATATCAACTTTGTTCCTAAGCATCCAAATTTGCAGACAATCCAAATGTGTAGAAATAAATAAAACAGAAAAAAATGTAACCTAAATGTTGGTGCTTTAGTTGCTAATGTGTTCAACTCTTGCAACCCAATGGACTGTAGCCCACCAGGCTTCTCTGTCCATGAGATCTCCAGGCAAGGATACTGGAGTGGGTTGCCATTTCCTTCTCCAGGGGATCTTCCTGATCCTGGGTCTCCTACCCTGCAGACAGGTTTTTTAACTGAATGAGCTATGCCCATAAAGCATATAATCTATAAAGATGATGCAATACTATAGAACAGTGAAAACTAGACAATAGCTATTTCAAGGACAAGAATGCTTGTCATCAACACATGTAAGCTAAAAGAAATCTGTGGTCCTTTTTCTTTTACATGATTCATCTTATAATTATTATTTAAACTTCACTGATTTTTTCTTTTGCATATCAAATTAGAATGTTCTATCCCCTGGAGAAGGCAAGGGCTGCCCACTCCAGTATTCTGGCTTGGAGAATCCCATGGATGTATAGTCCATGGTTTTGCAGAGTCGGACACAACTGAGCAACTCCCACTTCACTTCACATAAGTTTAATTTGTTTTACCTGATGATAGATACACTTAGAAGTCTTTGGATCTACAGCTTTGACTCTTCCATTCCTATACTATTTACCATTTTTTCTATTCGGATATTTTTATTTTCCTAAAAGAATTTTATTTTTATTTTCCTAAAATAATTTTTATTTTCCTAAAAGATATGTAAAAGATATGTAAGTGTCCTACATATATTTTAATTCTTTTTTGCCTATCAACCCATCTTTGACTTCTGTTTATGATCATTTCTTACTAATAGAGAAGGCTTTAAATGAAATGTAGTCGATTCATCAAGTTTTTCTGAAACAAGAAAAGCATGAACCATAACTTATGTAGGTGTAGTGAATATGGGAACTTGGGTCAGAGAAAAAGAGTAGTTGTCAGCAGTCAACATCTAGATTCTCATTGCCTAATGAGCATTGTCTCCCTCCTTGATAGAAATGCAACTGCAAATGATGCAACAATGTGGGCTAATCTGGACTACAGTAGCATGATAATCTGTCTTTCACCAAGCAAATTGCTCAGTAAAAAGAAGAAGTCTGGCAAAAATTCACTTTTTAAAAGTCAACACGAAGTCAAACGGAAAAACAGTCATTTTGAGACATGCCAACATTGTACATACAGAGAGAAAAATTTTAAATGATTATTATAAAATGAAACAAATGAAGGAACTATACAATAGCAGAAGAATGACAGTAGAGAGCAATGAGGAGGCATCTAAATGAGTATAATTAGTATCCTCAGAGGGTGTAAGAAGTTGCTGATCACGTAGAGAGAGAAAAGAGAAAGGCTAAAAATGAGATCAATGAAATAAATAATACATATGTAATATCTCTCACTGGGTTTCCCAGGTGGCACTAGTGAAAAAGAACCTGCCTGTCAGTGAAGGATACATAAGAGATGAGGGTTTGGTGCTTGGATGGGGAAGATCTCTTAAAGAGAACATGACAGCCGACTCCTTTATTCTTGCCTGGGAAATCCCATGGGCAGAGGAACCTTGTAGGCTACAGTCGACAGGGTCACAAAGAGACAAATATAATGGAAGTGGCTTGGCACACACGTACATCTCTCACTAAATAACGACTAAGTTTATAGTAGAAAAAAATGAAATATTCTAAAACATAAAACAAGAACACTAAAATACCTGAACACAAATATCCTTCTTTGGGGCATGTCCTTGCCCCTCCAGCTGTATTCTTCGCTTCTCCCTGTACTCCGCTCAGGAAGCTGTTTGGTATGGACTCTATCAACAGAGTCTCCTTTTTCTCCTGCCTGCCTGGTGAATTCAATAGGGTAATGCTGTGCTTAGTCACTCAATTCTGTCTGACTCTTTGCAACTCCATGGACTGTGGCCCGCCAAACACCGCTGTCCATGGGGATTCTCTAGGCAAATACTGGAGTGTGTTGCCATGCCCTTCTCCAGGGACTCTTCCCAACCCAGGGAATCTTCGCAACCCAGGGATCAAACCCAGGTCTCTGGCATGTCAGGCAATATCAACAGGGTAAAGCCTAGGATAAAATTTGAGGGAAGGCAAAGAGCAAGATCACAGTATTTTTCATTCTGGCTCCAACCAGTTACCGGCTTTGTCACTAAAATACAGACTTCCCCTTCTCTCAGGATGGCTCTACTCTCACCTTCTGCAGTTCAGTCACTTGCACTGCCAGTGCCCTTTCAAGCCAAGGGGTTATTAAAATCTCTGCTCATTAAATAAGGACACTGCACTCTCCGGTGTTGCTTCTCACTGCTTCAGCAACTCTCTGGACAGTATATAAACCCTTGCTTAATTGCACTATTAATTTCTTTCCGTGAACCTAATACATGGACTTCCTCCTTATGGAATGGATAAAGATTCTTTTTTTCTCACACTCAGAGCTCGAAGGTAAATATTTTCTACTAAGAATGTGAAGCAACAGAAGTGACAGTTTGGTTTAGAGCTGCATTGTGGAAGTATAGCTATTATAAAATTGTTTCATTTTTCTGACAGTTTGTTCTCTGCTGTCTGGGAGATTTACATTTTCTTTTCCTATGGAGAAGGTCAGAATATGATGGATTAAACATTATGAATAATTTTAAAAGACTGTTTAAAGCAAAGAGTGCCTTAAATGATAACACTTCTGAAGCCCTCTATTTTGATTTTTCTCATTTAAGGTCAGTGATTCAGAAATCAAATCAAAACCATGTTCCCAAATGAATGCACTTATTGATATTAATAAAATATTAAGCATTGTACATGATCATTCAAGCCAAGTTCTGACAGAATGCTTTTGGTGATTCCTGGCTCCTATTTTTTTCATTTTTGAATTTGAAAAGCAAAGATAAGAGCATATGCATGGGTATCTTGCTCACAAAATCAGGTACAGACAATGGTGGAGAACTATCACAAAAGGTTGGTAACAGAGAAAAGGGAGTAACAATTAGCTAAGAAGTAAAGTTCTTAGATTTTGGTATACCCTGAATGACATATGTAACTGCAAAGAGGAAAAGACTTGAATAAAATCAAGGGTGATCTATACATGGAGAAGAGTCTAGGATCCGAGAGAACGAAAAGTGACCATACGCCATATCTCTTTCACCATAAGCCTCATGTGGGAAAGGCTAACTCTTCTATCTCTAGACATCATTGTAAGATAGACCCAAGTATCTGACAGGCATGGTTCTGAGTGAAACAGAAATCAAATTCAGTACTACATTACTTTATCACCGTGCAAAAGTCTGCCTATGTGTCACCAAGAATATTAGACACATTTCGGAGCAAGCATAAAGCAGTCAAGCCAAAGCAGGGCTTTAAATTTATCAAGCTTACTTGCAAGCTTGGGGCACAGAGTTGGGGCTGCTCTTGATGGTTCTGCTTTGGGGAATACTAAGTACGTGTCTACCAGTATGCATAGATATGTGCATGTGTGCCTAGTCACTTCGGTTGGGTCTGACTCCTTGTGACCCTATGGATTGTGGCCCTCCAGACTCCTCTGTCCACGGGATTCTCCAGGCAAGAATTCTGGAATGAGTTGCCATGCCATCCTCCAAGGAGTCTTCCCAACCCAGGCAGGGATTAAACTTGTGTCTCCTGCATTGCAGGCAGATTCTTTACCCACTGAGTCACCTGAGAAGCCTGTACGGATATGTGGACATTAAAATAAATTAAGGAAATGGCAACCCACTCCAGTGTTCTTGCCTGGAGAATCCCAAGGATGGGGTAGTCTGGTGGGCTGCCGTCTATGGGGTCGCACAGAGTTGGACACGACTGAAGCCACTTAGTAGTAGTGGCAGTAACCTCATGATAACTGTTAGCTTATGCTTAAACCAAAATTAAGAAAATTAAAATATTAAGATGACTGTGGTTCTTACATAAGTGTGATTAATAATTCCTATTACTTAACATGCATGCTAAAAATAAATGTCTAGAAAATATCATGCAAAATTTTGAATGCATAACATTTTTAAACATTAATATTACTGAAAATGTTATATTCTAAAATATTCACCTTTCAAACAATCTTTTCACAGAGAATAATTATTTAAACATGAATATATAAAAAGAAAAAATAGAGTAAAATAAGGACAGTACACAAGTAATCACAGGTAGTCCACCAGGCTCTACTTTCCATGGAATTCTCCAGCAAGAATACTGGAATTGGTTGCCATTCCCTTCTCCAGGGGATCTTTCTGACCCAGGCATTGAACCCAGGTCTCCTGAATTGCAGGCAGATTATTTACCATCTTAGCAATAATGGAAGAGTTGAAATAAAAGAGATGTGATAAATGTTTCCTTTGTTGACATCCAGTTGCTCAGTTGAAACTCAAAGCATCAATTCTTTGATGCTCAACCTTGTTTATGGTCCACCTCTCACATCTGTACATGACTACTGGAAAAACCATAGCTTTAACTATACACAGACCTTTGTCAGTGAAGTGATATCTCTGCTTTTTGTATCACTAAGTAGGCCAATGCTTTTTCTAGTGTATATAAACTAATGTAAGTTGCATTCAGACAAAGCTAAATAAAGGAAATGCTTTCCCTTACATGCCTCCTGACCTGGCTCCTGAGAAATCTGCATGCAGTTCAACAAGCAACAGTTAGAACAACATAGAACAGACTGCTTCCAAAACAGGAAAGGAGTATGTAAAGGCTATATATTGTCACAGTGCTTATTTAACTGATGTGCAGAGTACATCATGAGAAATGCTGGGCTGGATAACACAAAAGCTGGAATCAAGATTTCCTGGAGAAATATTAATAACTTCAGATATGCAGATAACACCACCCTTATGGCAGAAAGCAAAGAAGAACTAAAGAGCCTCTTGATGAAAGTGAAAGAGGAGAGTGAAAAAGTTAGCTTAAAACTCAGCATTCAGAAAACTAAGGTCATGGCATCTGGTCCCATCACTTCATGGCAAATAGATGGGGAAACAGTAGAAACAGTGACAGACTTTATTTTCTTGGGCTCCAAAATCACTGCAGATAGTGACTGTAGCCATGAAATTAAAAGACACTTCCTCCTTGGAAGAAAAGCTATGACCAACCTAGACAGCATATTAAAAAGCAGAGACATTACTTTGACAACAAAGGTCTGTCTAGTCAAACCTATTGTTTTTCCAGTAGTCATGTATGGACGTGAGAGTTGGTCTATAAGGAAAGCTGAGCACTGAAGAATTGATTCCTTTGAACTGTGGTGTTGCAGAAGACTCTTGAGAGTCCTTTGGACAGCAAAGAGATCCAACCAGTCCATCCTAAAGGAAATCAATCCTAAATATTCATTGGGAGGACTGATGCTGAAGCTGAAACTCCAATACTTTGGCCACCTGATGCGAAGAACTGACTCATTTGAAAAGACCTTGATGCTGGGAAAGATAGTAGGCAGAGGAGAAGAGGATGACAGAGGATGAGATGGCTGTATGGCGCCACCGACTCGATGGAAGTGAGTTTGAGTGAACTCCAGGAGTTGGTGATGGACAGGGAGGCCTGGCATACTGCGATTCATGGGGTTGCGAAGAGTTGGATATGACTGAATGACTGAACTGAACTGAAATAAAGGAAATGCTTTCTCTTACATGGCCAGAATTTATTTACCATTCTGCCCCATTGCTATAAGCCTGAATTAATGTTTTGCCAACTTGTGCTCTCAAAATTCTCATATAATAATCACAATTCAGCAGAGACTTTCAAGAAGTATTCTATGCAACTGAATTTTTGTTATAGATTTAAGCTGTCACTGTATGCTCTGAGACCCATTATCAATATGCTGGAGAAGGCAATGGCAACCCATTCCAGTACTCTTGCCTGGAAAATCCCATGGACAGAGGAGCCTGGTAGGCTGCAGTCCATGGGGTCGCTAGGAGTCAGACATGACTCAGCGACTTCACTTTCACTTTTCACTTTTATGCACTGGAGAAGGAAATGGCAACCCACTCCAGTGTTCTTGCCTGGAGAATTCCAGGGATGGGGGAGCCTGGTGGGCTGCTGTCTATGGGGTCGCACAAAGTCGGACACGACTGAAGCGACTTAGCAGCAGCAGCAGCAGCAGCAGCAGAGTTATAAAGTTTCAAAGAGGCTATAAAAAATAATACAAGTTAAAAATTAAGCTGACAATGATGCAAAAAGAAAAAGGGAAAGTAGAATGTTTATAGAGAGAAGTCTGTTTCATTAGAATAAAAAGTACAAAATAGACTACAAAAAAGAGATGGAGAGGAATGGTGTAAATTAATAATGTTAGTAATATTCAAGAATAACAGAGGAAAAATTCCACAAAACAATGAAAAAAGAACTTATTTAACGTACAACCATTTAACTGAGAAAAACAAAAATATAAAGGAATTGTTAGATAAAAGTATTAAGTTTTAAGAATATGAATAAAAATAATATAAGAAAATCTGAAAATCTAATCAATTTGCCTTGAGCTCAGCTTTTTCATAGTGGGACACTGTCTAGCTAGTCTACAGAAAAGCCTAACTCAAGTACTATTCAAAGTCAAAATGCACTAATCACATCAGGCTAAGAGACAACCATCCCTGGTATTAAAGAAGTTGGAGTAATAAAGCATCCAGGAGTCCTTTTTGAATAGAATATTAAGAGGTAAAATTATGCCAATGAAAACATAAAATATCACACTCAACAATGAAAAGCTCAAAGTTTTTCTGAGAAGGGTGCCCATTTTTGGCACTTCTATTCAACTCAGTATTCAAAGACCAAGCTGAAGCAATTAGCCAAGAAAAAGAAATAAAACATTTCTAAATAGGAAAGAAAGAAGAAAAACTGTTACTATTTGCAGATGACATGATATTACATACAGAAAACCTTAAAGATTCTAACGGAGAAATATTAGAACTAATAAACTTGTAAAATTGCAGGATATAAAATCAATGCAAAAATATGTTATATTTCTATACACTAACAACTACTCATCAGAAATAAAACACTCCTATTTACAATTCCATGAAAAATAATACAAAGACATGTATAAATTTAATTAAGGAGGTGAATGACCTAAATATTGAACACTATAAAACATTAATGAAAGAAACTAAAGAAAACACAAATATATGAAAAAATATTTCATGTTCATGGATTAGAAGAACTGATATGTCCATACTACCCAAACCAACTTACAGATTCAATGCAATCTTTATCAAAATTCCAATGGCGTTTTTCAAAGAGATAGAACAAATAATTCTATATTTTATATAGAACAACAACAACAAAAATCCCTCAATAGCCAAAGCACTTTTGATAATGAATAACAAAGCTCAAGATATCATATTAGCTTTACTACAAAGCCATATTAATTAAAACATCATGGTACCAGCATGAAAACAGATACATAATTCAGTGGAACTTAATAGAGCACAAAAACAAACCCACACATACATGGTCAATTAAGTTACAACAAAGAATAAACAAACTGAAAAAGACAGTCTCTTCAATGAGCAGTACTGGGAAAACTGGAAGTTCAATTCAGTTCAGTCGCTCAGTCGTGTCTGACTCTTTGCGAGCCATGAATTGCAGCACGCCAGGCCTCGCTATCCATCACCAGATCCTGGAGTTCACCGAAACTCACGTCCATCGAGTCAGTGATGCCATCCAGCCATCTCATCCTCTGTCGTCCCCTTCTCCTCCTGCCCCCAAACCCTCCCAACATCAGAGCTTTTTCCAATGAGTCAACTCTTCGCATGAGTTTGCCAAAATATTGGAGTTTCAACTTTAGCATCAGTCCTTCCAATGAACACCCAGGACTGATCTCCTTTAGAATGGACTGGCTGGATCTCCTTGCAGTCCAAGGGACTCTCAAGAGTCTTCTTCAACACCACAGTTCAAAAGCATCGATTCTTCAGCACTCAGCTTTCTTCACAGTCCAACTTTCACATTCATACATGACCACTGGAAACCACAGCCTTGACTAGTCAGACCTTTGGAAAACTGGAAAGCCCCTTTCAAAATGGAACTTGATCACCGGCTTGTACCACACATCAAAATTAACTTAAAATGGATTAAAGACTTGAATGCAAGACCTGAAACTATAAAACTCCTAGAAGAAAACATAGGTAGTAGGTCTCAACCTGTCTTAGAAATAATTTTTTGAGTGATGCCAAAAGCAAAAAACAACAAAAGTAAAACTCAATATGAGACTAAGTCATTCTGCACAACAAAGAAACCCACGAACAAAATTTAAAAGTAATTAATTTAAAAATAATCCACTGAGAGAAAATTCTTGTAGATCATATATATGATAAGGGGCAACTGTTTAAAATATATAAAGAGCTCATACAACTCAACAGCAAACAAACAATAGGATTAAAAAATGAACAGAAGATCTAAACACAGGGCATACACATGGCCAAAAGGCACATGAGAACATGTTCAACATCCTTAAATATCAGAAAATGCAAATCAAAACCACAATGAGGTAACACTTCATAGCTTTCAGAATGGCTATTATCAAAAAAGAACAAATAAAAACTACTGCAAGGATATTGAGAAGAGGGAAATTTTGTATACTGTTGGAAGGATGTAGATTGATCCACTCACTATGGAAAACAGTACAGAGGTTCCTTTAAAAATTGAAAATTGAAATATAATATAATCTAGCTATTCTACTTTTGGAATATTTAGTCAAGGAAAACAAACCCACTAGTTTGAAAAGATACATGCAACTCTATGTTCACTGCAGTATTACTTAACAATAATTAATATGTGGAAACAACCATTCATCCACTGATGAACAGTTTGAAAGTGAAAATCACTCAGTTGTATCTCTTTGTGACCCAGATTTCTCCAGGATCCAAATTCTCAAAGCCAGAATACTGGAGTGAGTAGCCTTTCCCTTCTCCAGGGGCTCTTCCCAACCCAGGGGTTGAACCTAGGTCTCCTGCATTGCAGGCAGATTCTTTACCAGCTGAGCTACCAGAGAAGCCCAAGAATACTGGAGTGGGTAGCCTATCCATTCTCCAGTGGATATTCCTCACTCAGGAATCAAACCAGGGTCTTTACCAGCTGAACTATCAGAGAAGCCCAATGAACATTTCGGTTGTTTCCAAATGCTCTCAACTGATAGGCAGAAAAATTTATCTTGAAGAAGCCCTTTATACACACACCCACATATATATATATACACACACATATATTCAGACACACTTTTATAGGTATGTATAATGTTAGTTTTATGATTAAGTCTATCTCAAATTGGATCCATTTCAAACTTGTGTATGGAGTGATGTAAAAATTGAAGTTTATTTCCATAAGTTCATCTAGTTGGTCCAACCTTGTGTTAAAAGTTTATACTTTCTATTTAATTTCCCTTGACTTTATAGAAAATCAATTCATCATATATGTGTGAGCATTATGGATATTCCAATTATTTACCTGCCAGTCATTATGTTAAATATAACACTCTCTTGAATAATGTAGTTTAATAATAAGTACTGAATGTTAGTCCTTTGACATAATTCTTTTACAAGATTGTTTTGATTATTCACAGCCCTTTGCATTTTCACATATCCACAAACATTTTAGCACCATACTGTTTATTTCTATATTCTATTGAAATATTCTGCAATTTTTACTGAGTTTGAAATGAATCTGTAGATCACTTCAAGGAGAATGGGCATCTTAACATTAGTAATATTTCAATATGAACATGTATCGCTCTCCATTTATTTAATTTGTCTTAAATATTCTTGGTAAATTTTGTAGTTTCCAAGATAAAAGTCTTGCATATATTCTGTTATACTTCTAGATGTTACATGTTTATGATAGGATTAGAAGAAAAAAATAATGTTGGTTATGGGATGTTTCTGTTTGTTCTCAAGTATTTCCCTTTGAAGTAATACCTCTTTAGCATAATGCTCTTGGCTCATTTTCCCCATTCACTTACCCTACCCCAGCAGAGTAGAGTGAGGTGTGAAATAAAAACTGAGGCATGCAAAACTCAGAATCATTCTTGTTTCCTCCTCTTAGAAGCTCACAGAAAACACCTACTCTGGCCTTCTAGAAACATGTACAATAACCTGTGAGAGGAGTCCTGTTCTGGTTCAATATTGCGTCCCTCCAGATGGATATAGCCATGTCACATTGAGATTCCAGTTTAGGAAACTGAATCATACCAAAATATAAACCATGTTCTGCAATATATGCTTTACCCATGTAAAATGTATTTTGCTTTCTCCATCCTTGCCAGAAACCTATTAACTCTAATATTTTTTTTCTTAAATTTAAAATTATTTTGTAACTAATGAAAGTGAAAGTTTCTCAGTCATATCCAACTCTTTGCAACCCCATGGACTACACAGTCCATGTAATTCTTTAGGCCAGAGTACTGGAGAGGGTAGCCTTACCCTTCTCTAAGGGATCTTCCCAACCCAGGGACTGAACCCAGGTCTCCCACATTGCAGGCGGATTCTTTCCACCTGAGCTACAAGAAAAGCTCAAGAATACTATCCCTTCTCCAGGGAATCTTCCCGACCCAAGAATCGAACTGGGGTTGCCTGTACTGCAGGCAGATTCTTTACCAACTGAGCTATCAGGGAATATGTAGACACTAATCAGTCTCTTTGCACAGAATTAGATTTCTCTTATTTTACAATTAGATACAATTCTTTTATACTCAGTTTTATAAAGGCTTTCTCTTTTTATCAATCTATAAATTTTAGTGAAATACCTGAAACGCTGTTCAGCAAATTTTGACAATAGTTACTTCTTGTAGGTGGGATTTTGGATAATTAATTCAGTTTCCTGTTACTTTATGTATGCATTGCTTGTTGCCTTAAACAGCTTGGACTGCCATAACAAAATATAATAGAATGGGTGACCTAACAAAAATTTGCTTCTCACTGTCTAGAGGCTGAGAAGTCCAAGATCAATGTGCCAGAATGGCCAGGTTATGGTGGATACTCTCTTTCAGGCTTACAGATGATTGCTGCACCCTCATATGGCTGAGGAGAGAGGGACACAGGGAGAAGGAGAAAGCAAAAGAATAAGAGAGTTCTCTGGAGTCTTTCTTCTAAGTGTGATCATCCCATCATGAAGGCCCCATCTTATGGTTGCATCTAAACTTAATTACCTTCCACAGGTCCCATCTTCAAATACTATCACTTTGAAGATTATGGTTTCAATCTATGAATTGTGGGAGGATGATACCATTCAGTTCACAATACTTGGCATTTTAAATTAAAGATAATCTATTGCTAATGATAAGGTCATTATTTTTTTCCTACTGATTTCTCTCTCTTTTTTTTTAGTTGCTTTATAATCTCATGTTAGTTTCTTGCTGTACAGCCAAGTGACTCAGTAATACATTTACATACATCCACACTTTTAGGTCATTATTATTGATAAGAAAATAACTTGGGAAAAAAAAAGCCTCCTGTCTTTGATTTCCTATGTGAAGAAGTGTTCACATACAGTTGAAAGTAATTGTTT
>SJYF01000843.1:338731-349854 GCA_006410515.1 Procapra przewalskii
ATATGCACACATGGAGAAGGCAATGGCAGCCCACTCCAGTACTCTTGCCTGGAAAATCCCATGGACAGAGAAGCCTGGTAGGCTGCAGTCTATGGGGTTGCTGAGGGTCGGACATGACTGAGCGAGTTCACTTTCACTTTTCACTTTCATGCATTGGAGAAGGAAATAGCAACTCACTATAGTATTCTTGCCTGAAGAATCCCAGGGACAGGGGACCCTGGTGGGCTGCAGTCTATGGGGTTGCACAGAGTCAGACATGACTGAAGCAACTTAGCAGCAGCAGCAGCATACACACACAACACACACACACAGATTCACACCTGATTAGGGAGCATTTAGATAGACAACTTGAAGTTGTCTTCAAATAAAGTATCTTTTATGCATAATTGTACTACTTCCACTATAATTCATGGTTTTATTTTGTTTTACTTTTCTTTTATCATTCTCTTTTTTTATTCACGGCATTCATCTGTTTTTTCTTTTCCAAGGAAGCACAATGTCATTAAATGTAATGGTAGGCTTGATCACTTACCACTTCTCAATATTGCTTTTTTTGGTTATTTCTTCCCCTTTTTTCATTCTCCCTTCTTTGACTCTCTCATGCACTCCTTCTGTCCCTTCCTTCTGACTAACCCAGAAAGAGAGCTTTTCCTTTACCCTGCTAGGTTCTTCTATCCTGGTCAACAATTAAATTGACAAGAAATAAATTACCAGGAAAGAAGCAATCAAAAGTTTAGTAATGGGTGTGTATGGAAGAGACCCAGGAAAACTGAGTAACCCACTAAAATGACCAAAGCCTTCACCTGAAATACCATCCTCAGCTAAAAGCAAAATGGAGTTTGAGGATGGGGAGTTACTTATGGNNNNCCAGGAAAAGCATAGTAAACAAGGATACCCATATGGTACTGATTTAAGTCATGGCTTTATCCAGTGATGAGAGTGTCTAAAGATTTGGTCATCTTTCTCTTGTAGGTACAGCAGGGGAAGACATTGTTATAAATGTAACAATGTTTCCTTTTGTTTACAAAATGATAGCTCCTATTTGGTTTTCAGAGTTTCTCCCATCTCTACTGTTTCTTGGAAAACAATCAGCTTAAAATAATTAATATGCCAGAGGGAGATATTTTAGGGTGGCCAGTTTTGCTCCCGTATGTTTCCTTCTTTCCTTTCTTTCGTCTGACAAAAACTCACCTTCTTTGTACCAGTGCTGAATCAAGTCTCAGAGATGGAGTTTAGAGAAGTAGAAAAGAATAGGTTTATTGTTTTGCCAGGTGAAGTGGAACACAGCCGGTTCATGCTCCCAAAACTATTTCCCAACAGAGGAGGATTTGGTGAGTTTTATAGTAGTGATTCAAGGATGAGGTTGCTGATAAGGATCAGGGTTTGTGCAGGGTCTTCACTCTTTTAATCTGGCCTCAGGTGGTACCCTGATGAGTTTCTGTGGTTCTTAAGGCTATCAAACTGTGTTCTTCTCTCTGGAATGAAGAGTGCTTTAAAGTAGTTAACACCTTTTGGGGGGGATTTTAGTTTTGCAGAAGAGCTCAAGGATGTTTTTATGTGTATCCCTTGAGGGGAATCAGGACCATGTGCCACCGCTGCGATGTTGCTTCTTGACTGTTCCTCTCTTGTCTCTGTATCCCCTCCCTTTCCTGATTAGGAACTGTTTGAACCTGCGCTTTCCAACTGAGAGAAGTTCATGGAGGCTGAAGCCTATTCCTTATAAATAAGAAATGAAGGACACAGAAAGATTTCAGTGCCCAGGAACCCATAGGGTCCTGCTCAGCTACCCTCCCTCCCTTCCTTCTTTCTTCCTTCTTAGTTCCTTTGCTGGCAAGATTCTGCAGTCTAATTTCTGCAGTTAGTGAATAGAGAAACTTCATTGTGTTTATATTTACCTTTCAATTGGATTTTAAATGCCTTGATGGAAATGAGTTATAAAGCTTACTTTGCATCCTCAAGAACATTATTTTCACTTTGAACAAATAAAGGATTGATAAATATTTGTCTTTTGAAATTGAAATAATCATCAATGGCTAAAGCATATGTAAAATCTCATATATTCTCAAAATCATTTATGTATACTTTCATCTATATGTGGATCTCCAGTACTGCAGAAAAATTGGAATTGCAATAAATAGAAAGGCATCTACACTTGTTAAAGGCAAATTGCTAGGTAAGATATCTCATAAGGCTTTAGAAAGTAATCAAATAAAAATAACTCACAATAGAATAAGCATGGATTTATCAGCTTGAATATTGTTTTAGGTAGTAAAACATAAAAAAAAAAAAATCTTGTTCTATAACTTGATGTTTTCTGGTCTTTTTTCTCCATTTCCTTTATAGAACAAGTGTGGTAGAACTTAAGGATTTCTTTTTTCTTTATGAAATAAGTATAGAAATTCCTAAGGAAGACTAGTTTTAAATCAGTTCCTCAACTCTATGAAAGATCTTATTGTATTTCATTTTAGCAGTTTAGATGTTAGAATGTCAATCACTGAGGAAGTGAATTAAATTAATAAGTTATCAACCATTGTGCTAGTACTTGCTACATTTTCTCATCAACCTAATAGAATCTTCCTAGCACCTGAATGGATGCTAATTCACAGGCAATTGATTCATTGAATAGCAAATATCTTTTATCCGTTCCTGTGTTTTTAACATACATAAATGTACCTGAGTTCTAGAGGTAAGGTTTAATAAAAATTACATTCAGAACACTGAGGCAGCAGCACAGTTTTAAGTTATTATCATGGTAGATATTTATGTGTATTTTCACCTATTAACAAGAAGTTGACTTTTTATTTTTTGGTTCAGTTCAAATTTTTGCAAAGAATACATTTTGGAAATACTGATTAAAAATTAATTAATTGCTTATTAAAAACAAATAAGCATGTTAAAAAATTGAGATGCAAAACCCTATAAATATGAAGGAGGGTGCTTATGAATTTTCAAACATTGCTTCCAAATATTAGATGTTTAAGAGTAACTGAATCAAATCAAACTTAAAATATTACAATTTTGCTTACAAATATCAACAGACATTCTTGCCAACCTATGGATGGGTGACTTTAAAAGGATGTTGATGTTTTTAAAAATAGCTTTCAGAAAAATAACAATGTGAAGACCCTTGAAGGCATTTTTTCACATGGCCTGTCAAACTATATACCCAAACCATAAGTGGACGTCTGAGTAATAATTCATCTACCTTTATATGATTTGTCAGGTTTTATTTTTCACAATAAGAGTTGGCATCGGCAGTGGCTTTAGTTGAATTCTTGTAGTTATTTACTAAGCTCCCTGTTTAAAAAAAAAAAAATTCGACTGAGTAAACTTAGAGATCTAGCTAGCTTTATTCAATGTTTCATGAATCTGGCAGCATCCCTTCTAGTAAATAGAAGGATTCTCTAAAGAGTTATCCAAAATGAAAGGTTTTTACAGGCAGAAGGAAGGTGGGACAAGGAAGTTTTTAACCAAAGAACAAAATTGTTTCGGGTCAGGTCATCTTCTTTTGGGGAGTGGAGGAGGAGCAATATGGATGTTATTACACAGATTACCTTATTAGTGATGATCAGGAAATTTCAGATTATCTGTTTAAAGGTCACATTTTTGGGAGAAATAAACTGATATTAAGTCATGGTTTACTGTCTTGGAGGCAGATGATTACAGTTTTTGCTTTTATTTTTAACATACTTTATGTATGTGTAAAGTGCTTTGGCAGAATATCAAAATATTAACAAATACTTATTAGGTAAACAAGTCATATGAACCTAGATAATCAGATAATTACATATAAACAAAAATACAATTATTTCCTGAGTTTATACAAATTTCCAAATGTACTGAGAGAAGTTCATGGAGGCTGAAGCCTATTCCTTATAAATAAGAAATGAAGGACACAGAAAGGTTTCAGTGCCCAGGAACCCATAGGGTCCTGCTCAGCTACCCTCCCTCCCTTCCTTCTTTCCTTCCTTCTTAGTTCCTTTACTGGTAAGATTCTGTAGTCTAATTTCTGCAGTTAGTGAACAGAGAAACTTCATTGAAACTTCATTCATGTACACATTAATCAAGCTACCCAGAGAACGGTTTGTAGAAAACAGTTATTAGTGTCAAAGTGCAGTTTCCACTGAAAACTCAAAGTGGGCTATTCTATTTTGGAAAAAAAAAAGTTATTAAAGACATACAGAATAAATAATTTACAACTCTTAAAAGGTCTTTCAAAGTCATAAGATTAAGATAAAAATATTTTTAAAATATGACTATTTTAATTTCCCATTATACCTGGTACTATGCTATACAAACAACAGTATGGAAAAATCAAACTTCTCTGGGTTTCTCCACATTCCTGCCAAAAGACCTAGCCTCTTGGAATACCACACATACCATTAGAATCATGAAAATTAAGTCCATAGCCGTTTGTCTAGTTGATTGATCTAATCTGAAAGTATTGGAAATTCTCTTATCTTTTTAAGAGGGTCACATTGTTGCAGTTATTCGTCAGGTTACTAAAGCTTCAATTACTGGGTCCCCATACTAAAACATAGGTGATTAGGGAATCCATAGCTTTATCTCCCTGTGTATTCACACATCAAAAGTTGAAACTCCAGGATTTGGAGATGTCAAGGGCGTGTGTAATTTCCTCAGTTCTATCTCATCACAAAAAGAATTTGAAGCAATGGATCTTAAAGCCCTCAGGACATCACATCTCTTGGACAGTGTTATGGCTCCGTGTTACAGCTCAGTTTTATTTAGAAAGCAAAGGAAAATACATTCCTGAGGCGTGAGGGCATGCTGACCCAAAAGACATGAAGAGAGAGTGCACACACACGTGCACAGGAGAGAGACCCCTGGCCCTTTGGTTCCTCTTTTTATGTGTTTTTCTCCTTCCCCTGGGCCTGCCCTATGTAAACTGGGTTAGCCAGGAGTGCTGTTTGTTCTACCTGAGGTCCTCACTCTGGTCCTCGGACCTCCTTTGTTCTATTTTTGTGGGCTTTTCCCTTGTCTTTTAGCCACCACCATTCTGGACTCCTTTTTCCTATTCTAACTACCTAACATACCCCTCTCAAGAGATGGGAGGCCCAATCCTTTGGGAATAGGGCTGTCGAGCTCTTTCTGGCTATTTCTTGCTGAACTGGGATGGTGAGGGGTATTGGGCCTCCCCCTCTTGCTAGTCTCAGGCCTCAGAATCCTCAGACACCACCTCCATCTGGGGTGAGTGATATTTTCCATGGTTGGCTGAAGTTTTATATATCCTTGTTGAACTGGCACTGCTTGTTGACAGGTGTATTGAGTGTCCTCTTCTGTTTTCTTCCATGGCTTGACTCATGAGTAGTGAATCCAGGAGTCATGTCCTGGTACCTTGACTTCTGTGGGAGTAGAAAGTATTACAGGGTAAGGGCCCTTCAATGTGGGCTGGAGTTCAGTTTTGGGGGACCCATCTTTCCAGACTTTAATTAGGACTTGAGTCCCTGGAGCATCTAGTGGTGACTCTTTAGAATATTTGGGGTCCTGGTTCACACCTCACAAGTGTATATCCTGTTGGAATTGCCCAGTGGCCATGATATAAGACCAGAGGGTCTGAGACTCTGGATCTAATAAGAGGTCATTGACATAAACAAAAGGTCTCCCATATAGCATCTCAAAGCTGCTAAGTTGCTTCAGTCGTGTCTGACTCTTAGTGACCCCTGGACTGCAGCCTACCAGGCTCCTCTATCTATGGGATTTTCTAGGCAAGAGTACTGGAGTGGGGTGCCATTGCCCTCTCTGCAATATGGATATGGAGGAAAGCTATTGGTAAAGTCTCCTTCCATCCCAGGGAGGTCTCCTGGGTTATCTTTTTTATTGCTGATTTTAAGAATTGGTTGGCTCTTTCTACTTTTCCTGAAGACTGAGGCCTCTAGCCACAATGGAGATAATAAGTAATGTCCAATGTTTTAGAGACCCCTTGGGTGACCTTAGAAGTAAATGATGTCCCATTGTCACCTTGTAATGACCTGGGAAGACCAAATCTCAGAATGATTTCATGAAGCAGTTTTTTTTTTTTTTTTCCTTACCATCTCCTCAGCCATCTCAGTCCAGGTGGGAAAGCCTTCAATCCATCCTATGAGTGTATCTATCATGACTAACAGGTATTTATACCCATGAGAAACTGGCATCTGGGTGAAGTCCATCTGCCAGTCCTCTCCTGGGTAGGTCCCATGTTGGCCGGGCTGGGCCAGCTGGGGTCTTCAAGCTCCTTGGGTTTTTTTAAAATGGCAAGTGGGACAAGAGAATACCACTTGTCTTATAGTCATTTGGAGGCCTGTTCCTCTGAAGGACCTATCTAGTAATCTTTGGAGGGCTCTTTCCCCTAAATGAGTGGTGGCATGTAAGGAGTTAACCAACTTCCCTTGGCGGTTCCCAGGCAGAAAAAAGAGTCCCTCCTTTTGGAACCACCCCATATGATCTTCTTGAAAGCCCTCACTCTTAGCATTAAGAGTCTCACTTTCAGTATATGAAGGAGTTTCTGGCAAATTTTTCTGTGGAACTAAGGTGGCAGCCCCTATTAGGTCATGGTTCTGTAATGTTGCTCTTAGCTGCCTGATCAGCTAAGACTTCCCTGGTGGCTCAGATGGTAAATGTCTGTCTATGATGTGGGAGACTCGGTTTCAATCCCTGGGTTGGGAAGATCCCTTGGAGAAGGAAATGGCAATCCACTCCAGTACTATTGCCTGGAAAAATCCCATGGACAGAGTAGCCTGGTAGGCTACAGTCCATGGGGTCACAAAGAGTCGGACATGTTTGAGAGACTTCACGTTCACGTTAGCTGCCTGATCAGCTGATTGATTCCCTGATGCCACTTCCATGCTCCCTTTTTGGTGTCCTTTACAGTGGGAGACTGAAACCTCAGTGGGCAGATGGTCTGCCTCCAAGAGTCTAAGGATTTAATCACCATATTTGATTGGGAACCCTTGGGTGGTCAAGTGGCCTCTTTCTTTTCAAATAGCAGCACGTGCATGTAGCACCAGAAAGGCATACTTGGAGTCAGTGTAAATGGCTACTCTTTTTCCTTTTCCCGGCTCTAAAGCTCGAGTCAGGGCTATGAGCTCAGCTAATTGGGCTGAAGTACCTGGTGGCAAATGTTTAGCCTGTATGGTTTCAAAATAGGAAATTAATGCATACCTGGCTCTTTTTTTTTTTTTCCATCCAAGACAAAACTGCTTCCATAAGTGTACCAGATTTCCCAGGATTGGCCAGAGGATCTTCTGACAATCCCTCTCAGAGTTTTGTCCAGTGGTCGAAGCTTTCTAGGCAAGAGTGAAAGGGGAGAGAGCCCTCGAGGTAGGCAGGACAGTGGCTGGGTTGAGAACCTCACAAGGGGATATAGTGAGGCCTGGATTTTCCATCAGCGCTACTTGATATCTGAGAATTCTTTGATCCATAAATGGCCTCTCCCATTTAGGAGTTGTTTCACTTGGTGGCTGGTAAAAATAGTTAGTTTGCCTTCAGAGGAGAATTTTAAAGCATCTTTTATCAGGACTGCAATAGCTGCAAGGTTTCAAAAGCAGGGAGAGATTTCTTCCCAATAAGAGAGAAGGACGGTCAGGGACCACTAGAAACTGGTGGGAAAATATTTGTCCATCCCAGCCACAAAGCGCTTGGGTAAATCTTTTTGAAATTATTTTCCTATAGCACCCAAAATGGCATAGGTTTGTGAGGAGAAGGGTCCAGAGCAGCAGGTCAGGACAGAGGGGGTGTCCCCCATGTCAACCAAGAAATTCTCAAACCTACCTGCCACATCCAGTTGCACCCTTGGCTCCAGCCCTGTGATGGTTGCCTGTGACAGGTAGGCTGGCTGGAGTGGGCTGCTCCAGTCCTGCTGAACCATCTTGAGGGAAGGCTTGGTGCTTGACCTTGAGGCTCTTGGGTCCTGAGGGCAGAATTCCACCCAATGTCCAGTTGATGGCATTTAGAGCAATCCATTTTAGGACACTTGTCATGGTTTGGATACTCTTTGGCCCAATGTCCTGCCTGTCTACAGATTAAGCATTTGCTTTGTCCTTCAAGGACTCAAGGTTTGCCATAGGGCTTCTCTGGAGGGTGGCCAGTGTCTGGACATGCCTGGTTTCTTCCCTTTTCTCCCTCTCCTGGGCCTTGGCCTCCTCCTATTCTCTGCTATAAAAGGTATTGGTGTCTGTCTGGACCATCTATCTCATCTAAAGAGGCAGCAGAGTCCTGTTGCTGTAGCTGTTGTAACTTTATTCTGATATTTGTTGCACATTGGGACAGGAATTTGTCCTGCCTTATGACCCAGCAATCCCACTGCTGGGCATACACACTGAGGAAACCAGAATTGAAAGAGACACATGTACCCCAGTGTTCATTGCAGCATTGTTTATAATAGCCAGGACATGGAAATAATCTAGATGTCCATCAGCAGATGAATGGATAAGAAAGCTGTGGTACATATACACAATGGAATATTACTCAGCCCTTAAAAAGAATAAATTTGAATCAGTTCTAATGAGATGGATGAAACTGGAGCCGATTAAACAGAGTGAAGTAAGCCTGCAGGGCCAATTCCCAAAGTGGCAAACATTATCCCTGGAAGCCCAATTGTCTTTGAAGGGAAGCCAACAGATGGACTTCTAGCAGGCATTGCGTGCCTGTTAACTGCCCTAGCAGGTTCAGAGATGCTGATGTTGCACATGTTATAGGAAACATCGAAGATGAAGACCTGAATATCTAGAGGGATTGGATATTGTACAGTACTCCCAAGGGCCAGATATTTTCTGGTTGTCCCTTCAGAAGATTGTAGAGGCAACATTGTGGGCCTGGACAGGGCTCAGGAAAAGATTATGAAATAGGAGAGAAGGAGGGAGGGGCACAACTTTTGAAAGAATGACATAGCACAAGGGCATAACATAAACAGATGAAATCAATTGGATCCAAGCTGACAAGTCAAATTCAAGTAAACCTTAATCCCCAATCTGTAAACTAAATGACACACCCAGAGGTGGCAGGACAGCTCCAAGGCACTGTCAAAAGATGGAGGAGTGGGTGGTTCCCCAATGGTTGGGATGATCCTCCCACTCATTAGCATATGAATTCATCTTTCTTGAAAACCTAGCCAGACTACACTCTATGGCCTAAGCCCTTGCTCTCTGCAATGGCCCACACCCTGCAGAGTGTGCTTCTCTCTGAATCCTAACAAATTCACCTTTTACCTATTGCTCTGTCTCTCCCTGAATTTTTGCAGTGAGACATCAGAGCCTGAGCTTCATTAGGTCCTGAAGCCAGGCATCATTGGTTTTGGCCAGGCTCAAGTCCTGGGAGAGAGGAATTGAAGGACAGGAGGAAAAAGGAGTGGGAAAAACATGTCAAGGAATCCCCTTCATAACCTCCTGGAAAATCTGCTAAATACCTGACCTGTGCTCACAGTTTTCATTGGCCTGATCCTTGACACAAAGAAGATTAAGGACAGATGAACCCCCACCAGCTTGGGTAACAGCTATTGGGGCTCAACAGATAGTGCCTTTGGGACATATTGAGTAGTTTCTTCAGAGTCCCTCAGTTGTACCCACTGATGCTCATCTGTTCATGGGGGGTTCGAGGAAATAAGAAATGAGAGATTGTAAAGGAATTAAGATTTTGTTAGGATATGTCCCTCCAGCCATAGGAGTGAGGACCTCCTACCTTAATTGGAGGTCTTCTGGAATCTGAGACTGAACTGCATGAGCTTTCTGCTGAGTTCGTTTTTTACTGTCCGGGTTTCCAGCACGCTGGGCTTCTTGTCACTTCCCCCAGGCTGGGTTTTCTTTGGATCCACTTCCACCAAGAGAGCTTTTGCTGAGTTGGCCTCTTGCTGGGCTGTGCTGAGGTTGTTTCAGCCAGGTTAAATCTGAGTCATGGCACCATAGACGCCAGGGGAGTGTGTAATTTCCTCTGTTCTGTCTCATCACAACAACAATTTGAAGGAATGGACATTAAAGCCCTTGGCACATCACAGTTCTTGGACAGTGTTGTAGCTCCGTGTTACAGCTCAGTTTTATTTAGAAAATAAAGGAAAGTAAATCCGTGAGGCATGAGGGCATGCTGACCCAAAAGACCTGAAGAGAAGAGAAGAGAGAGAGAGAGAAATA
Source organism: Procapra przewalskii (assembly GCA_006410515.1). Classification (NCBI taxonomy): domain Eukaryota; kingdom Metazoa; phylum Chordata; class Mammalia; order Artiodactyla; family Bovidae; genus Procapra; species Procapra przewalskii. The sequence continues at coordinate 348,850 of SJYF01000843.1, forward strand.
GAGAGTGTGCACATGCATGAGAGAGAGACCCTTGGCCCTTTAGCTCCTCTTTCTATGTGTTTTTCCTCCCCCTGGGCCTGCCCTATGTAATTTGGGCTAGCCAGGAGTGCTGTTTGTTCTACCTGAGGTCCTCACTCTGGTCCTCAGAGTTCTATTTTCGTGGGCTTTTCCCCTCCTTGTCTTTTAGCCACCAGTGTTCTGGACTCCTTATTCCTATTCTAACTACCTAACAGAGACAACTATGGGTCATAAAAGCCTTAACAAGTAGGCCAATCAAGATGCTAGAGAGATTTTACCTTTTTTAAGTTACAAAAAATTTTTTTTTGGACTGGACTGAGTCTTTTTTGCTTCGAGAGAACTTTCTCTAGTTGTGGCGACCCGGGGCGTCTCACTTCCATGGCTTCTCTTGTTGCAGAGCATAGGCTCTGTGGTGCATCAGCTTCAGTAGCTGTGGCTCACAAGCTTAGTTATTCTGAGTATGTGGGATCTTCCTGGACCAGGGATCAAACACATGTCTCTTGCATTGGCAGGCAGACTCCCAAGCACTGGAATACCAGGAAAGTCTGAGAGATTTTACTTTAATTACAAAATTTTGGCATAAGTAGCAGACCCTTTTTTTAAGTAGGAGGGCAGCTGCCTTCCTCTGTTTACAAGCAAAGATGAAATTTTCTTTTTCTTTATTTCTTGTCTATGGTGAGTTTGGCCACTCACTAGGACAACTGACTTGAATCTCATCATTTTTTCCTAGGGATAAAGCCTGGGACAAAGGGCAGCCAAGACACATTATTAAGAGATGTGTCTGACTGAGGATACTTGTGTACATATTCAAGACATAATGAATAAAGATGAATAATAGGACTCAACAACCAAATTATCAAATTTTGTTGAATATGTGAGTGAAAGAATATGAAATAGGAATAAAGTGACTGGTAAGACTTTAATTCCCACTCAGAGGTTATCACAGAATCAAGATCTGAAGAATTAAATTTGTAAAATATTTGTCTG
>SJYF01000847.1:0-14059 GCA_006410515.1 Procapra przewalskii
GGCTTTTTGCTTCTCTTCTTTTCACAGCTATTTGTAAAACTCCCCAGACAGCCATTTTGCTTGTTTGCATTGCTTTTCCATGGGGATGGTCTTGATCCTTGTCTCCTGTACAATGTCACGAACTTCATTCCATAGTTCATCCGGTACTCTATCTATCAGATCTAGGCCCTTAAATCTATTTCTCACTTACACTGTATAATCATAAGGGATTTGAGTTAGGTCATATATATTATAAAATATGTTGTATTTATGAAAATTTATTTATTTTTAATATCTGTAAGAATCTGTTATATTGTTATATGTTTTATATGTAGCTTGATAGTGAAGTATTTATAGTCAACTGATGTAGGAAGTATTTATTTTAAGCATTGAGTCCATCCCTGATTACAATATGGTTTGTTTATTCATAAATTTTTATAGTTACTTCAGTGTCATTTCAAAATTATTTTGTTAGATTTATACTTAAGTAACTTTGGTGATGATAGTGGTGATCTAGTCACTAGGTCATGTTTGACTCTTTCTACCCCACAGATTGTAGTTAACTCAGGCCCTTCTGTCCTCTCTCCACAGGATTTCCCAGGCAAGAGTACTGAAGTGGCTTATTGTTTCCTTCTCAGGGGATCTTCCTAACCTAGGGATCAAACCCTGGTCTCCTGTATTGTAGGAAAATTCTATACCAACTGAGCCACCTGGGAAGCCCCAAGTAACTCTGAGGGCGATTATGTTATTCTATTTATACACTGTGGTTTTATATTTGATGTAAAGGAACGCTATTACTTTTGTTTCTGTGGAGCTTTTTTCTGTTTGTTTTCTTCATTCAGCCAAACTTGTGGAACTCTGTATGTTTTCTAATATTTATTGATATAGTCATTTGAACTTTCTATATACACAGTTGTATTTTCTACAAATAACAATAATGCTGTCTCCTTGTTTCCAAACTTAATTTTTTTTTTCCTCATTGTGTGTTCTCTTACCCTCCTGGTTAGGATGTTTAGAATAACTTTCATCACTAAAGAGTTATGATTACTAATATATTTTCATAGCTTTTATCAAACTTATCTTTTCATCTGATATTTAGTTCTTTATGTTTTTATTATATGATGAATCTAGTTGTATTCATTTAATTTTTAAAATTGCATTTTTTGAAGCTTGCAAAATATTTCATTAAACTTTAACAGATAATCTCAAAAAATATAAACTTGGTACCATGTTTGAGGGAGTAATAATCATACAAATGAGTGTCTATATGTGCCTTGCACATAGGAGATTGTCAGTAAACACTGATTTGCTGAACAAATGTATGAACTGTATTTTATTTTCTTCCTGATTGGGAAGTATATATTTCATTTTAACATAAAAGTAACCAATATCTCTAGTATTCTGCCACATCAAAGGAACTTAAACTACTCTTCTCTCATAACTCACTAATTTGATCTTATTTTTCACATCCACATAATGAATCCTATCTCTAATTCTTTAAAGTGAATGAATGATTATTTAGGTTCCAATCTGATCACAGATTTTTTAATTCATTAGTTTTTTTTTTTCTTTATCCTGAGTTCCTTATTGATAAACACTTGATATTTTACTTGGCCCAGTAAATACTTTAAAAGTTGGACATGTCTGAGCCACTGACTGAACTGAAATACCTTAAACAATTAATAAATTAAATCAATTTCTAAAAGAATCAAATTATCTCACATCTATTATACTTTGTAATTCCCTTACTGAAATTGTATTTAAATATTAATTAACAAATATTTTGAACATTATTTAGAAGTCAGAGCTTGCTCTATGTGCCAATGTTCTAATACTGTACTGAGACAGAACTGCCTTTAAGGAGCTTATTTACAATCAATTAAGAAAAGATAGCTGGTTAAAAAAGAATAATAACATAAAGTGTATTTGATGGCTATTCAGTTCAGTCATTCAGTCGTGTCTGACTCTTTTTGACCCCATGAATCATAGCACGCCAGGCCTCCCTGTCCATCACCAACTCCCGGAGTTCACTCAAACTCATGTCCATTGAGTCTGTGATGCCATCGAGCCATCTCATCCTCGGTAGTCCCCTTCTTCTCCAGCCCCCATTCCCTCCCAGCATCAGGGTCTTTTCCAATGAGTCAGCTCTTCGCATGAGGTAGCCAAAGTATTGGAGTTTCAGCTTTAGAATCATTCCTTCCAAAGAACACCCAGGACTGATCTTTAGAATGGACTGGTTGGATCTCCTTGCAGTCCAAGGGACTCTCAAGAGTTTTCTCCAACACCACAGTTCAAAAGCATCAATTCTTCCCAAGCATGAATACTGGAGTGGGTTGCCATTTCCTCCTCTAGGGGATCTTCCCCACCCAGGGATTGAACTGGAGTCTGAAAGTAGCTTAGAGGAGAGAATAAAAGAACTAACAGAAGTTGAGGTCAGAAAGGCATTAGCTTTTGAGATCTTACAGACCTTGCTCCTAGCTAAGGTCTTCTGTGTTTAGAAGAGTTTAAGTTAAGAAGCAAAAGATGATTTTCACCAGTGCAGTGAGATGATCTTTCATTCTAAAAACATGTTTCAGTTGTACATTTATAACAGGTTAAGCATGAGAAACATCTACAGGGATATGAGTGGTAGATGCTTAGAGATAAAATTTTGTAGCTCAAGGAGGAATCAGGATTCCATCTGATTTCTTGTTAAAAATAAAAAGAAAGAAAAAAAATAATGTAAGATTGGGAACTCTATTAAACATATATATTTCTTAATTGTAGGATCCTTCAGAATACTTCGTGAATTTCCAACAGTACTAGAAAGTATATAGTGTCTAACAGAATTTTCCATGCTGAAAATCTCATTGGTAAATAATTCTACTAAAAGCACACTGTGAATTTCTAAGCAGCAGAATTTAATGCAATAGCATCAGTCTTGCTCTCTTCAGACTGACTTCCTCCAAAACATTTTAAGAAGGTTTGAATCCTATTTGTAATTCTGATTATTTACTTCCTGCACTCAAAGTATTAAATGGTTCTTTATTGCTTCTAGGATAAATTCCAAAGTCCTACCTGAACAGAACTTTTTCTATTTATCTCATTTAATTCCACCATTCATACTTAAATATGAGCATCTTCAGTCATATTGAATTAATTGAAATTCCTGAGCTCATTCTGCTTTTCTGATCTCTCCATAACTTTCATACCCTTTTACCTTTTTCTGAAATGACTTTCTCCTTCCTCCTTTGTTGACTAAGTGCTGTTCATGGCTTCATCTTCACACCTAGTCTTTCTGGGGAATATTTTCTATTTTTCCTCCACCCATTTCTAGAATGGTTTATGCTATTCTCTTACAAACTCATGATTCCCAAGCATTCATTCTATCACATCAAAACTTTGCTAGTATTTTGCCTCAATAATATTGCTAATAATATTGCTAAATTTCCCTTAATAATATTAATTTTCTAGCAAAGAATCTGATATACACCTGAAAAGAATATAGTGAATAAGATAAGTAATATGTTCATAATTTTGTTTTTCTTTAAAAGTTTTGGTGAATGTTTTTGACTCCAACTTTAGAAACTGCTCATTTTTCATGAATAATTGCTGTGTTAATATTTCTTGTCTATTTTCTATTCCAGTGTTCTGTTTTGATTGGTAAAATAGCCTTGAAATAATGTAATTGGAAAAAATGGAGAAACGAGCTCCCATCCATATTTAGCACGTGCTTTGTCCTAAATTGTCTTATTAATTTCAACAGACAATGTTACTCATTTTTCTTTTCCCTTTGCACTACTATTAATCTTAGGAACCAGCTGTGATAATCCAGTATTTAATTCCATTAAAACTTGACATGTTTTCTCTTTAATGTGATTATATTATATATGATTATACATGTCACACTTACCTTGTAAATGATAAATGTTAAAAAAGTTGATCCAAACCTTATTAACTGATTTTATTTACTTTAAAATTTAAAAATCAATAATTTTACAGCATATGTTATATTTTTAATTGTATAATGTCAATATAAATAAAGGTATGAAGAATGTGACAGACACATCTGCATAATGTACTAATATCTATTGGGGATAGATTAATTTGGCAAACAATTAATATTAGATGTGTAAATATCCATCCATATGCATTTCTCTAAAGAAGCTCAAATTCCAGGCAGATAGCAGTACTGTATTATTGTTTAACTTGTTTAATCTAATTTGAGAGATGGATAGATTAATTTAAAAAACAACTTGGTTAAGTATATTATTGGCTAGTTGCCATTTTTAAATGGTCCCAAATAATTTTTTTGATGGGAATTCTGTTAACTAGTGTGCATTAAATTGAAGACACTTAAGTCCCGAAGACTTTCAGTTAGTTTAATAAGGAAAATTAAAATGTTATAGCATTACATGTATATTAATGAATCTTCAATAATTATGTCTTTTAAAGAACTGAATAAACATGCCCTAAAGAAAGAAGACAAATAAGNNAAATGATTCACTCCAAGCTTTCATTGTCTTGGCACATGTTCAATCCCTGGTGAGGGAACTGAGATTCTATAAAATGAATGGCATAGCAAAAAAAAATTATAATAAACAAAAGTATAAAATAAAATATTAAGTTAGATTTCATTATCAAATATTTAAATAATTAAAAATACAAAATACACTGTCTTATATGCTGTAGGTCCTAAATATTTCTAAATTTTTGTTTTTTGAAATAGAAATAACTTGATATTATAACCTGAAATGTACTTAGTGAAAAAGTTCTTGATGAATGAGTATCCAAATTGTAGTACAGAATGTAATGCTCACCAATAGAGTTCTGTTCAAGAACTGCTAATGGATGGAACAACACTGAAGAATCTCAAAAGTATCATGCTAAAGGAAAAAGGACAAACCAAAAGCTTACATATGTTATTAATCCACTTATGTGGCATTTTGGGAAAAAGTAAAATATAGTTTTAAAAAAAAACAGATCAGTGATTTCCAGGAGCTGATTTCAGGAGAGATGTAGACTACAAAGGGACCACCGTGAGGGAATTTGGGAACTTGAAAGTTCTTTATCTTGACTGTGGTGGTGTTTATTATATGACTGCATGAAGGTGAAGGTGATACATCTAAACTCATAAAACTATTCATCAAAGAAAATTAGCTCTACTGTACATAAATAAAAAGTAAGCTTAGCATATAATACCATCACTATAAATAACCTATTACTTTCATCCAAATAGTTACTAACCATATTCTTCAAATTTTATTTACGCTATAACTTCTAGAACAAAATACAAAATTCCATTCATTTGATAAATATACTTTAGGTACTTTGATAGAAAAAAAAGAAATTGGAGGGTAAACCTATTATTTTTTAAATTATCTGAAGGCTTTGCATTTGATACTTTAAACTTCTGTCACATAATAGTGTCATATGGTGATTTAAAGATAAATTTATTTCAATGATAAATTCAGTGATTTTCTCATATTTTAAGTTTCCTCTCTTTATTCCATATCTTAAGTCAATGCACTAAAGTCTCTCTCCTAAGGAGAAGAAGAATGCTTGCACATTTTATTAACTGCACATACAATTCTTCTCCTATCATTGATGTTCCCCATCTATCTTATATACTTAAAAATAAGAAATTCCCATTAAACAATCTTTGGGCTTCCCTGATAACTCAGTTGGTAAAGAATTCACCTACAATGCAGGAGACCCCGATTAGATTCCTGGGTGGAGAAGATCCCCTGGAGGAGGGAAAGGCTACACTCTCTAGTATCCTGGCCTAGAGAATTCCATAAGTACATGGGGTTGCAAGTAGTCAGACATGACTGAGCAACTCATTTTCAACAATCTTTCTCTAACTACAACAGACATTTACTACAAAAGAAATGTGTTTATTGCAGGTTATTAATAATTGCTTAATTTTTATTTTAGAAGTAACAATTTTATTTTACTTATTACCTGAAGGGAACTTGTAGTCATTCTGAATCAGTATGATTACTCTACTTAGTTTTCATTCCAATCTAAAGACAGGTAATGCCAAAGAATATTTAAACTGCCATACAGTTGTGCTCATTTCACATGGTAGCAAGGTGTGCTCAAAATCCTTCAAGCTAGGCTTCAATAGCATGTGAACCAATAATTTCCAGAAGTACAAGCTGGATTTAGAAAAGTAGAGGAACCAGAAATCAAATTGGCAACATCCATTGGATTGTAGAAAAAGCAAAAGAATTCTAGAAAAAACATCTACTTCTGCTTTATTGACTACACAAAATCTTTTGACTGTGTGGATCACAGCAAATGGTGGAAAATTCTTAAAGAGATGGGAATACCAGACCACCTTACCTATCTTCTGAGAAAGTGGGACACTCCTGTCTGCTGTGTTCAGGGTAAGACGCAACACTTAGAGCTGGAGATGGAATAGCAAACTGATTCAAAATTGAGAAAGGAGTTCATCAAGGCTCTATGTTGCCACCCTGTTAATTTAATTTGTATACATTATGTGAAATGCCAGGCATTCCATTCCAAGATGGAATCAAAAGAGGAAAAATATCAGCAACCTCAGATGTGCAGATGATACCACTCTACTGGCAGAAAGTGAAGAGGAACTGAAGAGCCTCATGATAAGCATGAAAAAGGAGAGTGGAAAGCCAGCTTAAAACTCAACATTCAAAAACAAAAAACAACCAAGAAACTGATATCATGGCATTCAGTCCCATCATTTAATGGCAAATGGTGGGGGAAAATAATGGAAACAGTGACAAATTTTCTGTTCTTGGGCTCCAAAATGGCCACGGACGGTGACAGAAGGCATGAAATTCAAAGACCCTTGGTCCTTGGAAGGAAAGCTGTGATAAACCTAGACAGTATATTAAAAAGCAGAGACATCACTTTGTTAACAAAGGTCTGTCTTATCAAAGCTATGGTTTTTCCAGTAGTTATGTCTGGACGCAGGACTGGGACTATAAAGAAAGCTGAGCGCTGAAGAATTGATGCTTTTGAATTGTGATGCTGGAGAAGATTCTTGAGAATATTCTGGATTGTAAGGAGATCAAACCAGTCAATCCTAAAAGAAACCAGTCCTGAACATTCATTGGAAGGACTGATGCTGAAGCTGAAGCTCCAATACTTCATCCACGTGATGTGAAGGGCCCATTTATTGGAAAAGACCCTGATGCTGGGAAAGACTGAGGGCATGAGGAGAAGAGGGTGATAGAGGATGAGATGATTAGATGGAATCACTAACTCAGTGAGCATGAGTTTGAGCAAGCTCCCAGAAATAGTAAAAGAAAGGGAAGCTGGTGTGTTGCAGTTCATGGGATCACAAGGAGTCCGACATGATTTAGCGACTGAACAACAACAATGATGACAAGAACCTATTTCATGTCAGGCGCAGTTTCACATCATGGAAATGAATAACAGAACTTGAACTCTGCTCTCTAGGAACCAAGAAATATAAAGTAATTCCTTTATACAAAATAGGTAATTATGTGAAAGTTCATAGAAGGGAAAGATGATCTTGGCTTCAGGATTTAAGATTTTAGAGATGTGGCAATGAATATGGGTCTTGAATGATGGGTATATGTTTGCTATGATAATATAGCATGGCTAAGGATGTGGCAGCAGTAGAAAAAAGAGCACGTGGAAAAGATATACTGTGGCAGATTAAACAAGGTAGTCCAGTGTAAAATGGAAAAAATTTAGACTACTTTGACATGTTCTAAAGAAGAAGGAAATATAGTTATATTAATAATTTAGAAAGTACTAGAAAATCTAGTAATAATTTGTTGATTTAGAAAAAATGAAATTTATTTTCATCATTATATTAATATTGCAAATGTTTATCTTGGATTTCAACTGTCCAGTGTATGGAATGGAGTGTGGCCAATTTATTGGTAAAATAGCATATGAATTATGGGAATATGTGTATTTCTAAGTGGCCATAGGTTGAGAAATGGAGTGTTTCCTGCTCTGTCAATAAAACAAAGATGTCACAATCATCAGGGATTCCAGTCATCAGTACAAGTTGGTGAGCCCTAAGGACACTCAGGAAAAAGAAGAGTTCTTGGGATCTAGCAACCATCAGGACTTCAGCCACTCCCTACAATGAGCCTCAGGAAATTCAGGACAGGATGTGAAAAAACACAGGGTACTGGTCTGGAATAGTTGATATGCATATGAAAGGAATAGTTTCAGTGAGCCTAGGCTCTGGCATCTTTGCATATATAGAGAAAAGCTAAATTCCTTAATCTGTGATATCTGGTTTTCTTTAACAATAATCTTTTATGTTCAGACTACCTGCACTCTGTTACAAAATTTCTAGTAACCTGGCTCCTCCCCTCACCTTCTTGGAGCAGTTTTCTCAGTGTTAATTGAGATGCTGTCTCCTGGGCTTGAAACACTAAAAATTTACAGCAGAAATAAAAAAGTCACAATTTTTAGGTTGTGATTATTTTCTAAGTCTACAAGGGAATAAAGAAAAGTTATTGATTATTGTATGTGGCTGATATACAATTTAATTCTAGATGTTTATATCATAGATTGCTAAACATTCTAAAAAAAATAACCCAAACATTTGCAAATCTATACATTTCTCTGGTCAAGTTACTCTCTTAATATTCACCAAGTTAGAAAACAAACCAAATCTAACCCTTCCTTCCTGAGAGTTGGTAATATAGTTAATAAAAGTCATTACAATACGTTCAAGAAAAGGCAACTGATTTTTAAAGTCATATTTATGTCACATATGGAGAACTGAGAGGTTTCATTGATGAGGTGACGACATATGATGCTAGAATATGAGACTGCAGTTCCCTTGCCGAAAACAAAAGCTAAGAAAAAATTCGAATTATATCTGAGTTTATTTTTTATTTCTTTAATGACTAACTCCCCTAACACATTTTGCTATTCATAAAAATCATTCATACTATTCAGTTCATGCTAAAAATCTTCACCTTACGTTTTAAATAATATTTCTCAAAATATTATCACACCAAAGAGAAGTGGAATGAAATGAAAGGTTGTTGCTGAACCACAAAAGACGTGCTGGGATTCTTGGCCTCTGGAGGAGAATTCAATCCAGGGCCAGAGACGAGGCTTCATTGTTCAGAGCTTTTGTGTAATAAAGTTGTTTTAAAGTATAAAGAGATTAAAAAAAGCTTCTGACATAGACAGAAGAGGGCAGAAAGTGTGCCCCTTCCCCAATACCGACAGGGTTAGCAAGGGAGTTATATACTCTCCAATTAGTTATTGCATTGAATCAAAAGAATGTCCAGAGGATGCAAAGATCTTACTAGACTCACTCTCACAATCCACATTTCAAGATAACAGAATTAGCTAGAAGGCCCTAAGGAAGGAGAAACGGTCCTCAAGCAGGATACATATAGTTCAGTTAAGTTCAGTTGCTTAGTTGTGTCCGACTGATGGTGACCCCGTGAATCACAGCACATCAGGCCTCCCTGTCCATCACCAACTCCTGGAGTTCACCCGAACTCATGTCCATCGACTCGGTGATTCCATCCAGCCATCTCATCCTCTGTTGTTCCCTTCTTCTCCTGCCCTCAATCCCTCCCAGCATCAAGGTCTTTTCCAATGAGTCAACTAACTCTTTGCATCAGGTGATGAAAGTACTGGAGTTTCAATTTAGCATCATTCCTTCCAAAAAACACCCAGGACTGATCTCCTTTAGAATGGACTGGTTGGATCTCCTTGCAGTCCAAGGGACTGTCAAGAGGCTTCTCCAACACCATAGTACAAAAGCATCAATTCTTCGGCACTCAGCTTTCTTCACAGTCCAATTCTCACATCCATACATGACCACTGGAAAAACCATAGCCTTGACTAGATGGACTTTTGTTGGCAAAGTAATGTGTCTGCTTTTTAATATGCTATCTGGGTTGGTCATAACATTCCTTCCAAAGAGTAAGCATCTTTTAATTTCATGGCTGCAATCACCATCTGCAGTGATTTTGGAACCCCCAAAAGTAAAATCTGACACTATTTCCCCATCTATTTCCTATGAAGTGATGGGACCAGATGCCATTATCTTCGTTTTCTGAATGTTGAGATTGAAGCCAACATTTTCAGTCTCCTCTTTCATTTTCATCAAGTGGCTTTTTAGTTCCTCTTCACTTTCTGCCATAAGGGTGGTGTCATCTGCATATCTGAGGTTATTGATATTTCTCCTGGCAATCTTGATTCCAGCTTGTGTTTCTTCCAGTCCAGTGTTTCCCATGATGTACTCTGCACATAAGAAATAAGCAGGGTGACAATATACAGCCTTGACGGACTCCTTTTCCTATTTGGAATCAGTCTGTTGTTCCATGTCCACTTCTAACTGTTGCTTCCTGACCTGCATATAGGTTTCTCAAGAGCAGACCAGGTGCTCTGGTATTCCCATCTCTTTCAGAATTTTCCACAGTTTATTGTGATCCACACAGTGAAGGGCTTTGGCATAGTCAATAAAGCAGAAATAGATGTTTTTCTGAAATTCTTTTGCTTTTTTCATGATCCAACAGATGTTGGCAATTTGATCTCTGGTTCCTCTAAAACCAGCTTGAACATCTGGAAGTTCACAATTCATGTATTGTTGAAGCCTCTCTTGAAGAATTTTAAGCATTACTTTACTAGTGTGTGAGATGAGTGCAATTGTGCAGTAGTTTGAGCATTCTTCGACATTGCCTTTCTTTGGGATTGAAATGAAAACTGACCTTTTCCAGTCCTGTGGCCACAGCTGAGTTTTCCAAATTTGCTGGCATATTGAGTGCAGCACTGTCACAGCATCATCTTTCAGGACTTGCAACAGCTCAACTGGAATTCCATCACCTCCACCTGCTTTGTTCCTAGTGACGTTTTCTAAGGCCCACTTGACTTCACATTCCAGGATGTCTGGCTCTAGGTGAGTGATCACACCATCGTGATTATCTGGGTCATTAAGATCTGTTTTGTACAGTTCTTCTGTGTATTCTTGCCACCTCTTCTTAATATCTTCTGCTTCTGTTAGGTCCATACCATTTCTGTCCTTTATTGAGCCCATCTTTGCATGAAATGTTCCCTCGGTATCTCTAATTTTCTTAAAGAGATCTCTAGTCTTTCCCATTCTGTTGTTTTCCTCTATTTCTTCGCATTGATTGCTGAGGAAGGCTTTCTTATCTTTCCTTGCTATTCTTTGGAACTGTGCATTCAGATGCTTATATCTTTCCTTTTCTCCTTTCCTTTTCGCTTCTCTTGTTTTCACAGTTATTTATAAGGCCTCCTTGGTGGCTCAGACGGTAAAGCATCAGCCCGCAGTGAGGAGATCTGGGTTCGATTCCTGTGTCGGGAAGATCCCCTGGAGAAGGAAATGGCAATCCACTCCAGCACCACTGCCTGGAAAATTGCATGGACGGAGGAGCCAGATAGGCTATAGTCCATAGGGTCGCAAAGAGTCAGACACGAATGAGCGACTTCACTTTTACTTTCTTTTCACAGCTATTTGGAAAGCCTCCCTAGACAGCCATTCTGCTTTTTTTTCTTTTCCATGGGGATGGTCTTGATCCCTGTGTATTGTACAATGTCACTAACTTCCATCCGTAGTTCATCAGGCACTCTATCAGATCCAGCACTTTAAATCTATTTCTCACTTCCACTGTATAGTCATAAGGGATTTGAATTAGGTCTTACCTGAATGGTCTAGTGGTTTTCCCTACATTCTTCACATTCTTCAATTTAAGTCTGAATTTGGCAATAAGGAGTTCATGATCTGAGCCACAGTCAGCTCCTGGTCTTTTTTTTTTTTTTCTGACTGTATAGATATTCTCCGTCTTTGGCTGCAAAGAATATAATCAATTTGATTTCGGTGTTGACCATATGGTGATGTCCATGTGGAGAGTCTTCTCTTGTGTTGTTGGAAAAGGGTGTTTGGTATGACCAGTGCGTTCTCTTGGCAAAACTCTATTAGCCTTTGCCCTGCTTCATTCTGCATTCCAAGGCCAAATTTGCCTGCTACTCCAGGAGTTTCTTGATTTTTCTACTTTTGCATTCCAGTACCTTATAATGAAAAGGACATCTTTTGGGGTTGTTAGTTCTAAAAGGTCTTGTAGGTCTTCATAGAACCATTCAACTTCAGCTTCTTCAGTGTTACTGGTTGGGGCATAGGCTTGGATTACTGTGGTACCGAATAGTTTGCCTTGGAAAAGAACAGAGATCATTCTGTCATTTTTGAGATTGCATCCAAGTACTGCATTTCAGAATCTTTTGTTGACCATGATGGCTCCTCCATTTCTTCTAAGGGATTCCTGCCCACAGTAGTAGATACAAGGGTCGTCTGAGTTAAATTTGCCCATTGCATTCCATTTTAGATAGATCGCTGATTCCTAGAATGTCGAGAATGTTTTCTCTTGCCATCTCCTGTTTGACCACTTCCAATTTGCCTTGATTCATGGACCTAACCTTCCAGGTTCTTATGCAATATTGCTCCTTACAGCATTGGACCTTGCTTCTATGTATGACCAGTCACATCCATAGCTGGGTACTGTTTTTGCTTTGTCTCCATCCCTTCATCCTTTCTGGAGTTATTTCTCCCTGATCTCCAGTAACATATTGAGCACTTAATGACCTGGGGAGTTCCTTTTTCAATATCCTATCATTTTGCCTTGTTCATACTGTTCATGGGGTTCTCAAGGCAAGAATACTGAGGTGGTTTGCCTTTCCCTTCTGCAGTGGACCACATTCCATCGGTCTTGTGTGGCCCCACATGGCGTGGCTTAGTTTCATTGAGTTAGACAAGGCTGTGGTCCATGTGATCATATTGGCTAGTTTGCTGTGATTATGGTTTCAGTGTGCCTGTCCTCTGATGTCCTCTCGCAACTCCTACTGTCTCACTTGGGTTTCTCTTACCTTGGACGTTGGGTATCTCCTCACCACTGCCCCTCCTGACCTTGAATGTGAAGTAGCTCCCCTAGGCCCTCCTACTCCTGTGCAGCCACTGCATATTATCTTTTGTACAGAGTCCAAACTGAGTTGTGAGTTGTGTAGTCATCAGTTCCAGGTTAAGGATAAAAGCGTTTCTTTGTGACTAAGACTAAGGAATGTAGAGGGGGAAAAAAATTGTCCTTTTCTCCTCCTTGAAAATTCCAGACCCCTCTCTCCTTGTGGAACCCCAGACTTCTTATCAACCCACCTAGGAATTCACTGTCTCAGGAACAGAACAGAATGAAAGGGAATGGAATGTAGAATTTGGCTGTGGGCCATTTCTTATAATGTACTCTTTTATGGAGTTAGACATGCAAATAAAGTGAGAATCACTAAAAGAAAAAAAAGCTATAAAGGAAGCAATAATAAAGTACCATTTAAAATATAAATAAATTCATTATGGAAATTAAAAAAAATGTTTTGAGTATTAAAAGCCCTGAATTATGGCAATGCAAAATCTCCTACAAATTCTTAGAATTATTTTGACTCATGTATATCTGAACTGGAGGTTTTTTGGATCCCTTATTTATTTATATATTGTTTCCTTGATAGTGCTTTTATATTAATAAAAATGCATTTTTAATATTTTCTTTAGCTTTAGTAACGTACCACATGACATAAGTAATTAAATATTGATAAAGCCTGAATGTCTGTGTCTCCCTAAAATTCATATGTTGAAGACTAATTACCCATGTGCTGAAATTTAGAAGTGGGGCCTTTGGGAAGAGACCAAGTCATAATGAAAGGCCTCATGAATGGGGTTATTGCCCTTATAAAGAGAGCCCAGACAACTTTCCTGCCCCTTCCACCATGTGAAGACACAATAAGAAGACAGCTGCCTGTGAACCAGAAAACAGGACTGCACATGACTCTGAATCTGCCAGACTTTGGTCTTGGACTTCTTAACTTCTGGAACTGTGAGAAATAAATTTCTCCTATTTATCAGTTCAGTTTAGTCACTCAGTCATGTCCTACTCTTTGCAACCCCATGAATCGCAGCACACCAGGCCTCCCTGTCCATCACCATATCCAGGAGTACACTCAGACTCACGTCCATGGAGTCCGTGATGCCATCCAGCCATCTCAACCTTGGTCGTCCCCTTCTCCTCCTGCCCCCAGTCCCTCCCAGTATCAGTCTTTTCCAATG
>SJYF01000847.1:506093-516963 GCA_006410515.1 Procapra przewalskii
GTGTAGTGTGTTTTGATGCTAAAATTGCATTCTTTAAAAAAAGGAATCATTAAAAACTTGAAACTTTGAAAGATAACTTTTGTCAAAAAGTCATTAACTGAAGTCGCTATGTTAAGTAAGCTTGAAATTAAATTTAATTATATTTATTCCTTTAAAATTGAGTTTTCAAAAAAATATTTTAGCCATCCATTAAGAAATTAATGTTTATACTTCCTCTCTTCTTCTCCCTTCTTGCTTCATAGATTTAAAAAAATTTTATTTACATGATCCATATTACACTTGTGTCCTCTTATATGAATTAAATGTTCATAGCTTCTTAACTGTGATTATGAAGATAAATGGATTACTTGCTCATTGCATGGTATTCTTTTGGGGAAAAAAGTGATGTTATGAAATTTTATTCTGAGCTTCTAAGAATGTCATTCACATTTCCTCTATTGATGTCTTTAATGATGTTGCTTTGGTGGCCTGAGACTGCAGTTCTTCCATCATACATTTCCCTTGTAGAAATTGATCTCATTTCCCAAATTCCATCCTGAAGCAAACTCTTCCATGAAGTATAATCTCAACTAGAATTGATGTCTGCAAAGTAAGAACCCTCCTAAAACTTTGTTCGAATCTTATGACTTGTATTTCTTTCTAGATTTTTTAAACATTTTGTTAGTTATATACATAAAACTGCACATTAAATATACAATTTATGTGTGTATACATATGTGTATATACAATACAGTTGAAAGAGTAAAACTGAAAATGGCTAAGTATTAGCAAACTGTGGTATGTGTGTTAAGAATGGGAAGCTGGATATAATATCTTTTCCTTCAGTCTGTAAGGGTTGGCCACAAATATGCCAGTATTATCACTTCTAGCCAACTTTCCTTCTCTATCTCAAATTCTTTCATGAGGATGTCACAGATGGCATAGGAACAACCGAGGAATCACTGATATGACTTACAGTGGAATACTTCACACTCACTGCTGTCTTCACACTAAACTTCTCTTTAAAGGCAAAAACAGGAATATATAGATAAGTTGTTGTTTTTTTGTCACTATGTTGCGTTCTACTCTTTTGAGACCCCATAGACTGTAGACCACCAGAATCCTCTGTTCATGGAATTTCCCAGGCAAGAGTACTAGAGTGGGTTTCCATTTCCTTCTTCCTGGAATCTTCCCAACCCAGGGATCCAACATGCATCTTCTGCACTAGCAAGCATTCTTTACTGCTGAGTCACCAGGGAATCCCCATATAACTAATAACCATCTTCTGTTACTGAGACACAATCTTTTCCAAGATGATAATTAATATTAAAAAAGAGAATAAATCACCCAAAGTGTGGTCTATATATTTTATGCAAGATCACTTAACATTCATTAAGAAAATATTTCTCAAATTTTAATAACCCAAGATTAACAGCAGGAGGAGAAGAAGATGATAGAGTATGAGATGGTTGGGTGGCATCACTGACTCAATGGACATGAGTTTGAGTAAGCTCCAGGAGTTGGTGATAGACAGGGAAGCCTGGCATGCTGCAGTCCATGGGGTTGCAAAAAGTTGGACATGACTGAGTGACTGAATTGACTGACCACATTAATAATCTGACAATAGTTTACACTACCTCTTTTAATTAACTTACTTTTTAAGTTTAAATTATTTGTTTATAAGAAAATTTTGTATCACTGACACAGGACACTGTTAGTAAGTAAGGTAATATTTATAAAGCTCTCAAGTGCCCCTCAAATAAGAGTATAAACAAAAAGCAATATTATTCAATTATAGCTGGAGAGCATTTCCTGCTGAAGGCTTTGAGCCTGTGACCTCGTTTCACTTAGTTAAAACTGAATTTTTGAGGTGATAAAGACATTAATGATGGATATAAAATGTAAAGTAGCCCTATGTTACAACTGTGAAGAGGTAATAAAGGGAAATCTCAATTAGAGTTAGGAGACCAGAAAGGAGCACTTCATACCCTGAGAAGATAGCAGAGCCTAACAAGATAAAGATACATCTTTCCTGGCAAGGACTCAGCAAGTGGAAAGCCATGGACTGTGTTGACTGAAATCCTTCCTTTTCGTCTCTATAAGAGCAGACTTTCTCCCTTGATGTATAGGGACTTGTGTGGTGCTGGCCATGGCTGCATTCTCTGAATTGCAATTCTCTGATGATCTTGAATAAACTTATTTTGCTAGAGAAATATCTGTCAGTCTATTTGTTTCAGGTCAACACAATACATGAATCAATGCTCTTTAATTTGGGGTGTGCAAATAATAGCCTCCTTGTACTGTGGAAAATATTACTTGAAAGGCTATTTTGGACAGGATTCAGAATGTCTGTAAAACTTCTGAAGCTGAATTGTATGTATTGATGTCCATCTGTCCATAGTTTGTTGTTATTTTTTCCATATATTCTTTCCATGTGCTCAGCAGGGTTTTCGACCTAACAAAGATTAAGAACTTACTTACATAAATAAATACTACAAATCAAAGATAATTAGATAATTTGAAACAGGGGAAATTTTGTAATGAAAATCAACCAGTCTAGACTTTTAAAATGGTATAAAATATTCCATTAAGAGTAGATCATTAAGTACAGTATAAGAACATACTGATTAACTGCATAAAATTATGGAATGAGCCAGGCTTGCTTTAAAGTCTTAGCTTGATCACATACAAACTCTCACTATGGCCATGGCTTGAACTCTCTAAGTCTCATTTAATAATCTATTTTAATAGATTACTATCACTATTAAATGAAATTTTAAAATATAAGAAAGTCAGAACACAACAGGCAATGTCTAGTACATATCAAGCATATATTAAAGATGGTAGCTATTAAGTCCTTATGATATTGATTTATAATAAGCAAAGGACAGTTGATCTTTTTCCCTTTATCTGGCACAGATCTCCTAAAACACTTGGCATTTCTTCAGTGTTGAGAAAGCTAAAGATGTCTTTTGTTATGTTAAAGAGTTGACAGCTGGAATGCTTTTCAGTCATCTAGGGATGTGGGCTTGTTACCAGAAGAACTGATCATGTGATTAGGAATCACCATGATTTCTAGGGAGGGAAGAGGGCTGGAGGTTGAATGGTCAATGATTTAGCCAATCATGCCTATGTAATGAAGCCTCCATAAATCCCCCAAAGGATAGGGTTTAGAGAGCTTTTGGGTTGATGAACACAAGAAGAGCCTGGAGAGTGGTGAGACACGCTTTTTCTATGCCTTGCTCTGCACATATCTTCCATCTTGCTGTTCCTGAGTTATATTCTTGACAGTCAATAATCCAGTAAGTAAATTGTTTATCAGAGTTCTGTGAGCCTCTCTAGCAATTTAGTAAAACTTGAGGAGGGTATCTGGGGAACTTCTGATTCATAACCAGTAGCTCAGTACAGCTATCAATCAGTCTGGAATCAGTTGGTAAAGAATCTGCCTGCAAAGCAGGAGATTCAGGTCCAATCCCTGGGTCAGGAAAATCCCCTGGAGAAGGGAACAGCTACTCACGCTAGTATTCTTGCCAGGAGAATCCCATGGACAGAGGAGCCTGACATGCTACAGTCCTTGAGGATGCAAAGAGTTGAACACAACTGAGCAACTAAAACTTATTACATCCAAAGAGGAGGCCATAGTAACCTCCAATGTGTAGTTGGTTGGTCAGAGCTCAGGTGGCAACCTGGGTTTGTGACTGGCATCTAAAGTAAGGGAAGACAGACTTGTAGGAATGAACCCTTAACCTGTAAAATCTCAGCCAGCTTCAGTTACATAGTACCAGAATTTAACTGAATTGTAGGACACTCAGTTGATGTTCTAAGAATCGCCTGTTGTTATGGGGAAATTCTGTCTTCAGTGGAACTTACAATAGAATCATTTAGACCTTCTTAACATTATATATTGGATTCATACAATTATGGGGTATAATAAAGTAGAAAATGGAAAGGAGGAAAATGGAGATAACATATTAATAATTAAAGGCTGCCTGTTAAAGATACATGCATCCCTATGTTCATAGCAGTGCTATTCACAATAGCCAAAACATGGAAGCAACCTAATATACATCAACAGATGAGTGAGTAAAGAAATGTGGTACATATATATAATGGGATACTATTCAGTCATAAAAAATAAAATAATGCCATTCACAGCAACATGGATGCAACCAGAAAGTGAAAGTGAAGTCACTCAGTCATGTCCGACTGTTTGCAACCCCATGGACTGTATGTAGCCTACCAGGCTTCTCAGTCGTGGAATTTTCCAGGCAAGAGTACTGGAGTGGGTTGCCATTTCCTTCACCAGGGGATCTTCCCAGTGCAGGAATCGAACCTAGGTCTTCTGCACTGCAGGCAGACGCTTTACCGTCTGAGCCACCAGGAGGCCCTGGTTCAATGAAATTATTGTATTAAATGAAGTAAGTAAGAAACCGGAAGAAAAATAGCATATGATATCATTTATATGTAGAATCTAAAATGTGGCACAGTCTTGTTGTACTCCTTTCCCAGTTTTGAAGCAGGCAGTTATTCCATGTAAACTGAAACTGAAGTCGCTCAGTCGTGTCTAACTCTTTGTGATCCCATGGACTGTAACCTACCAGGCTCCTCAGTACATGGAATTTTCCAAGCAAGAGTACTGGAGTGGGTTGCCATTTCCTTCTCCAGGGGATCTTCGCAACCCAGGGATCGAACCCTAGTCTCCTGCACTGCAGGCAGACGCTTCACCGTCTGAGCCACCAGGGAAGCCAAAGACATGTGCTATTAAAAATAGAGGTTTAGTGTTCTAGTTTTTAGGAAACAACATTTAAAGCAGGTTGATAGATAATCTGTGCATTCTTTCCTACAGTAAAATAGCGAAGAGAAGGCAGATTGATAGGCTATGAAAATTAGCCACAGACTGAGCCAGTAGTAGATCCAGACTCAGCACTATAAAGTTGGAACACAAAATACAGTCTCTTTCCTTAGAGTTCTCTTTCACCTGGGGGAACACTAAGGGGA
The DNA here is from genome assembly GCA_006410515.1 of Procapra przewalskii. Taxonomy (NCBI): domain Eukaryota; kingdom Metazoa; phylum Chordata; class Mammalia; order Artiodactyla; family Bovidae; genus Procapra; species Procapra przewalskii. The sequence continues at coordinate 511,071 of SJYF01000847.1, forward strand.
AAAGGGTCACTTGTTCATTATAGTGATTGTGCTATGATCAAAGAATGTGCAGAAAGGAAAAGGATAGGAAAATGTTCTTCCTCTCATCTGGCTTTATATTTCTTTGCTTTATGTTTTTTATTATGTATTATACATGTATTTGTTTCTCATAGCCACTCCGTCTACACACACACACACATACATATATGAAATTGTAAGGTTTGTGAGATCATGACTTGATTTGCTCTCTCCCCAGAGCATAGAATGGACTGTGGCATTAAAAGACAATAAATATTAAAAGAACTCATGTGAACAGTATTTTAAATAAAAAATTTACTTCCTTTAATGTAATTAGGCAATTGACAATTTTATGTACTTTAGCTTAATATTACGGTGAAGGCAATGGCATCCCACTCCAGTACTCTTGCCTGGAAACTCCCATGGCGGAGGAGCTTGGTAGGCTGCAGTCCATGGTGTCGCTGAGTCAGACACGACTGAGCGACTTCCCTTTCACTTTTCACTTTCATGCATTGGAGAAGGAAATGGCAACCCACTCCAGTGTTCTTGCCTGGAGAATCCCAGGGATGGTGGAGCCTGATGGGCTGCCATCTGTGTGGTCGCACAGAGTCAGACACAACTGAAGCGACTTAGCAGCAGCAGCAGCAGCTTAATATTAAGGATTGTTAGGGTAAAACTCTTCTTTCTCTTGCATTTTCCATTTTCCATTAACTTAAGCTCATACTAGTTTAAGCCCAATTATTTTAGCATCCATAGTTTTTCACTGACACTTTATTCATTCCATATCAAGGAGGGAAATTAAGAATAAACTTGGCATGTTGGGATCCTCTAGTGGTTCCTATTTTTGAAAACTGATATAAAAATATCTCCTGGCTTTGCAATTCTTAATATTACTCTTCCATGAAGAGGCAGTCTATTTTCCCTCTCCTTGAATTTTGTGTCATTCTTTGACGATTTTAATCAAAACTATGGTGAAAATATCATTCTAGAACTTCAAATTTCAGGCACTAAGCAAGACTAGTAGTTTTATTTTTGTGTACTGAAGGGAAGTAAGCTACCATCTAAGGAATCTGGCAAAACTGAGATTTCCACACTGGGAAAAAACCAAAACTAGCTACTCAGAGAGATTGTGTGGGGAGATAGTAAAATGCCAAGCAGTTCCTATTGCTTCAGCCAACCCAGCTAGAATTCAGACATGTTAGGGAAGAAGCCATCCTGTATGCCATCTGGGTCTGAGACAGTCTTTCTCCATGAGCCCCATCCTAATTGAAGCTCTGTGCAGCAATGGATAATGAAAGTGCCCAAACTCCATATTACTTTTATTATCCAATGCTATTTGCAAAAAATGACAAGGATTCTATTATTCTCTTTCAAGAGGAACATCTGACTCTGTTAATAGAAGTGACTGGAAATGTCTGCCATGTTCTGGCACTGCCCTGATAGGGTAGATTATCATGATGAATTCTGGAATGCATTTAGCAAGCCCATTTCTTTTCATTAGGCTCATTTCTCTAGTTATCCTTTAACAGTAAAAGAGATGATATTTTGGCTTCTATCTGATTCTTTTTTTCATATTTCTCTTTAGTTTAGAATGTGAGAAAGAAATATGATAAGTATTGGCCTATCTCACCAGCACCACCACCATAATTAGGAACACAGTTTGTCTGTCACCTTGCTTCTTTGGCCTTCTTTCCCTATTTATAAAATAACAGACTATCATAACTAAAGTTTCAAGTTTCCACGAAACTTCCACTTTGAGTTAAATCACTGATTAGAAAATACACCATATTAAATGCATATGTGCATACATGTCTGTGCTAAGTTTTCATTAGTGTGGTGTCCAACTCTTTGTGACCCTATGGACTTTAGCTCATCAGACTCCTCTGTCCATCGGATTGTCCAAGCAAGGATACTGGGGTGGGTGCCATGCCCTTCAGGGGCTTTTCATGACCCAAGGATTGAACATGTCTCTAAAGTCTCCTGCATTGGCAGGTGGATTCTTTTCCACTAGAGCCACATGAGAAACCTATTAAATGCATACACTTTTAACCAAAATATGTGTTCCTAGGAATGAAAGTGCAAACTAAATTAGTTTATATTAGTTGGTTGAAGTGGTCATAACAAAATACCTCATATCAGATGGCTTAAACAAAAATTTATTTTCTCACAGTCTAGAGACTGGAAGTCCAAAGTCAAGGTGTCTCAGGTTTCATTTGTCTCGAGGCTGCTATCCTTGTCTTGCAGGTATCCATCTTGTCACTGTTCTTTTCTCTGTATACACTAATACCTGGGGTCTCTTCCTTTTCTTATAAGGACACCAGCCATATTGTATTAGGGCTCCAACCTCATAGCCCCATTTTAACTTTATCACAGCTACTCTAAATAACATATCTCAATATACGGCTTTTACATTCTCAGGCACTTGGGTTAGGAGCTCAACATATGAATTTTAACGAGGTCACAATGCAATCCATAACAAAGTTCAACCTATGTTTCTTATGGCATAGGCCTGTGGACGTGTCTTCCAGGTATCTTACATTAGAAAACACAAGGAATAGAATTTTCAAATCATACTTACAGAAATTATAGTTCTATTCATTACACTGATAATTCAAGGACAGGGGCAATATTAAGGCATGGGAAAAATACAAAAATCTAAGACTGTCATCACAACTCTGCCAATCTAGCATCAGGTAACATTCTGGTTGAGTTTTAACATTTCTGTGAAAGCTATGTTGCTAGCACACAGGAAACCATTTTCTTTAGAAAACATCTTTATTGTTATACCCCATTAGTTCCAGAACCATTATGATATTCTCTAGCTAGAAATGCCCAAATAAATCTATAAATGGGAGATTTATTTCTAAAAATCAATGCAGCCTGACCAGGTATATACCATTAAAGAAAGTCCACAGATAAGAACTCCTCCTGCTAGTAAGTATAATTAATATGTTTTCCATGAGGTTTTATTAAAAAGTTTACAAAGGAATGTAAATGAATTTTCCCCCCCCAGAGCATAAAAGGGAGAGAATAGGTTGCAGGGCTGCTTGTAATCCATACATTCTCATCTCCAAATTTCTGTGAGTTATGATATGCTGTAGGTTAGAGATGTTTCCATAAATGTTCCATGCAATTACTGGCCTCCCCTTGTTACTCTATTGTTTCTGAAGGCCTCAGTATTGGATTGTTCATCTTTCTTTTGTTTTTACAAAGTGGTTTTTTTTTAAGCACTCTAAATGCTGTACTTTAACATTGAGCTTGATACCTATTCATTGTTTATTTGGTGCAGATCTACCACTACCATTTGAACTCTTGTGTTCTAGTATTGGCCAAAGTCTCTCAAAATCAGAAGAAAGTGAGACCACCAAAGAAAGGTAGTATTTGCTTCAAAAGAGAAGGCACCACTTATTGGTTGAGAGAATTTACAGTGTGATGCTAAACAATGTTACTCAAAAGTGCCCTTTGACAGTATTCACTGGCCCTCAGTGGCTAAAGACATATGTTATCTCTCATACATGAGAAAATATGGACAAGAGTAGCTTGCCAATCATACAGCTATATATTCAGGTGAATATTTAGGAAACAACCACATTATAAAAGCTCTTATACACTGAACAGACAGTTGTTAAAAAGAAGTAATTATGCATATATAGGCAGATATTAATAATACAAATATTTTTAAAATAGTCTACCTAGATATGCCTGATATGAATATTTTTCATTTTATAAACTATAAATCTATCATTATAATGTATCTAGATTCTATTTTCACTTATGTTTAGAAACCAACATATCTGATGCAAGATAATGAGGACAATTAGTAATCAAAGCTAAAGAAAATTATCAATTCCTGAATAAACCAATAACTGGTTTGAAATGAAAGAAAGACACATGGTTGTATAATAATTTTTATTTTTCAAGCTGAAATAAAGAGTGCAAATGATGTGAAAAAAATTCATCGAATAGTCAGGTGTTTTCTAGACCTAGCCATGTGTCAGGATTAGAATAAACTGAATATGCCTGGTATATGTCCCTCCACAAATTGCAACCTAATAGATGAGACAGATTTCAACAAAATGTTATATAAATATTTATTTTGTTACAGTTGCACAAAATATAATTTAGAGAATGTGGAATCAGAGCATATACTAGGTAATCTCGATATTAATGTGTTCCCAAATCTCAATCCTCTATTAATCTTAATCTCAAATAATAATAATTAAATAAACAACCGGAAAGATCTGAAGAAAAAGATAATTTTAAGAAATTAAAGTGCGAGAGCAAGATGTGAAAGCTATCAAAGGTGTTTAAGCTGCTATGTGAGTTCTATCTATGAGTCTGCCATATTGACTCAAACTTGAGAATGCACAGCCATTGCACAGGAGACAAGTTCGTTATGGATGTGACATAAAGGGTCAGGAGAGTTCTGCAGAACACAGCAGGAGTTGCAGTCTGGGGACAGTCATTTCCATGAAAAGCAGGTTGGGAGGATATTATTGTATTGACAGGCAAGTATAAATGTTAACAGGAAAGGCAAGGTTTTTCATTTTGGGGGAAACATGCTGAATGTAGTCAACAAAGAAACAATAAATGAAAGTTTCTAAAACTATTGACATATTGTTAGAAAAATAATCCAAGTGCATACTGTTGCTTGAATGCTTACTACCTGCCATGTCTTAAGTATACATTTACTTCTTAGAAAAACTTTAGTTAAGTTTTTTGTTCGTTTGTTTGCATTTTTTGAAGATGAGGAAATTGGGGTTTAGAGAAGGTGTTTAAACCTTTGAGTGACTTAGTTTCATCATCTATACAACTGGGCACTTTTATGAAGGGCTCTTCAAACCTCTAACGTGTTACATTAAAAATTATGGAGTTAAAACTATGAGATATGAATTGTGAAAGTGACAACATTTATTCCCTTAAAACTCTAGATCAAAACCTAGGAATGTCATATATCATCAAGGGAACAGCCAACAAAATATGAAACATTCACAGAAGGAGTTTGACTGGCAAGAACTCCATAAGGTGCTCAGTTATTTTTCTCCAGAAATTGAGGCTGAAATAAAAAGAAGTTTAGATTCTGAGAAGATTCTTGAAAAAAAATTTAACATGATGTGATAGATAAAGCAACGGAATTACAGAAGTGGTGCTGAAGTATTTCAGAAGAGTAGGATTTGCACTTTTCAGATAAGGAAAAGAGCAAGAAGTTCACTAAAAAAATGAGTTAACATCTTATCTGGGCAAGAAGAGTGAATAAGAAAGAAATCAATGAACAAAATTAAGATCCATCACTTTAGGGTTTTCACTGCTATTGCTCTGAGAATTTTTAGAATACTTAAAAATTTTACTGAAGGGTATTAAGGAAGTTACAAAACTAGCATGATTTAGTTTATCTGACTGAACTTTTTTAACAATTTATTTTAATTGGAGGCTAATTACTTTAGAATATTGTAGTGGGTTTTGCCACACACTCACATGAATCAGCCATGGGTGTACATGTGCTCCCCATCCTGAATCCCTCTCCCTCTACCCTCCCTATCCCATCCCTCAGAGTCATCCCACTGCACCAGCCCTGAGTACCCTGTCTCACACATTGAACCTGGACTGGTGATCTATTTCACATATGATAATATACATGTTTCAATGCTATTCTCTCCAATCATCCCACCCTCACCTTCTCCCACAGAGTGCAAAAGTCTGTTCTTTACATATGTGTCCTTTTGCTGTCTTGCATATGGGATCATAGCTACCATCTTTCTAAATTCCATATATATGCGTTAAGGTACTAGTGTTTTTCTTACTGACTGATTTCACTCTGTATAATAGGTTCCATTTTCATCCACCTCATTAGAACTGATTCAAATATATTCTTTTTAATAGCTGAGTAATATTCCAT
>SJYF01000847.1:633555-648166 GCA_006410515.1 Procapra przewalskii
CCAGGGACGGGGGAGCCTGGTGGGCTGCCATCTCTGGGGTCTCACAGAATCGGATACGACTGAAGTGACTTAGCAGCAGCAGCAGCAGCTGATAACCTAACATTAGGTATTACCTGTGTAGTAAGCACTGTTTTAACCCCTTTAGATAAAGTAGCATCAGTAGTCTTAAGATACTATTATTATCTTCATTTTTAGAGTTGTGGAAACCAAGGCACAAAGTAGCAAGGTGAAACTGATCAAGGTCACACAACTAGTAAAAAGTGAAACCCAGGAAATATGGCTCCAAAATCTGTGCTCTCAACAACTATGCTATGGTAGCTCTCCATGTGATAAGAGTTCTGAAAAATTGACAATGGGGCTGGTTAAAAGGAAGTATAATTAATGTGTGAGAGGGAAAGGTGGGTTTTTTGTTTGTTTTTCTGTGTGTTTTTTTAAAGGAGGTCAAGGAGAACCTCAATGAAAAGACGAAAGTGCTACCCAGACAACTAGATGAGAAAGAACTTTGAAGGGACTTGCAGAGATAAAGCCTTGCCTTGATGTGCTTCCTGTATTCTGGCAAAAATTAATACAACACGTTGGACATTTTGTAGTGAGAGGCAGATGATGGATAATTTACCAGCATGGACAGTGACCAGATCAAATCAGGACATTGGATTTGAGTATATTATTTTTATGAGTGATGGGAAAAAAAAATTGAGGAACTTTGAGTGAAGAGGTGGCACATTCAGGTTAAAAGGATCAGTCTGGAAAATAGCATAAAAGCACTAAAAGTGAAAGAAGAAGAATCAGTAAAGATTTGGGAGAGGATGCCTACTGCTTTAACAGCAGAGGTGGTGAATGGTGGTCAGATTTTTTTAAATATATATATCACAGTTTTCTGGACACTGGATGTGAAGAGTGGAGATAATATAGAGTTAAGGCTGGCTGCAAGTTTTTGGACCTTAGCCCACAGGTTAATAACAGCACCAGGTACTACAATCTTGAAGCCTAAGAAAGAAGTAGATTAGCAGATAGGGTAAAGATTCAATTTGTGAATCCATAATTTTGAGACAGAATTGTGACCATGATAGTTGCTCAGCTGTGTCCAACTTTTTGCAAACCATGGAATTCAGCCTGCCAAGTTCCTCTGTTCATGGAATTTTCCAGACAAGAAAACTGAAGTGGGTAGCCATTCCCTTCTCCAGGGGATCTTCCCAAACCAGGGACTGAACTCAGGTCTCCTGCATTGCAGGCAGATTTTTTACCATCTGACTAATAGAAACCAACATTTACATTTTATTTAATTCACTGAATTTAAATTTAAAACTGCTACTCAATTCAATTATTTAAAAACTTGCTTTGTATTTGGATTATCTTGGTTTGTGACTCTACTTTTTAAACTGTAAATTTTATGACATCAAAATACAGATCAAGTAATTGATAGAATTTTAGCATCTGAATTGAGAGGTCTTTTAAGTGTAAGATATTCACTGGGTTTCAAAGACTTGAATAGATCATAAAATATATGTTGAGTTCATTAGAGAGGCGGAGATTGGAGACACAAATTTTGAAAGCACCATACTTTTAAGAGTAGAGTTGTGATGTTTTAGAATTCTATCAGCCAATTAAAGACTGCATTTGATTAGCATGAAAGTAACATTTCCATGTGGGTGAACAAAGGAATCTTAGAGTGTGAAAGTGAAAGTCTCTCAGTCGTGTTCAACTCTTTGCAACCCTATGGACTATAAAGTCCATGGAATCCCCCAGGCCAGAATACTGGAGTGGGTAGCATTCCCTCATTTTGATGAGGTTTGGTTTATTTGTGCACAGGAGTTGGAGGATGGGTTTGGAAGGACAGCTTCTATCCTCTTTGTTTTCAATCTAGAAAATAGCTAGATTGTTTGGATTTTAACCTTTCTCACCCACAAACTTCAATATATATAGACTAATTTTGACAAGAAAAAACTGAAACTCAAGATTATTTAGCTAATTTCCCAAAAGTTTTCCCTATGAGCAATGAATGATACATTAAGATTGGGTGCCTGTGTGCATGTTAAATTGCTTCAATCATGTCTCACAATAGGGATTATAGCTTACAAAGCTCTGTTGTTCATGGGATGCTCCAGGCAAGAATATTGGAATGGATTTCCATGCCCTCTTTCAGAGAATCTTCCAGGGTTTGAATCTGAATCTCATTGGCAGGTGGGTTCTTCACCACTAGGGCCACCTGGGACTGGGATTCATATACAGTTAAATTTTTTATTTACCAATGATTCTGTTAGGGGAAGCACCCTGATTGAAACTGCCCACCCTGGCCAGGCACCATAGTAACCATTTGCATGAGTTGTTTTAGAACAGGAGGTCCTGGTAAGGGAAGTAATAAACCTCCACCAATGAGAATAGTCTGGGAAAGGTCAAAAGGAGACACCACGTATCCGACCACCCCCCAGAATCCTTCTCTCTGGCATCCATCTTGGCTGAACAAGGCATACACCACCAGGAAGGACTCTGAGTCAGAGTGATTGGCTAAAGATAACCTGGAGAGTAAACCCATCACCATAAAACCCTAGACTGCAAGCCATGTGACAGAACTGTTCTCCTGGGTTCCCTTACCTTACTGCTCTCCACCTGGGTACCCTTTTCCAATAAAATATCTTGCTTTGTTAGTATATGTTTCTCCTTGGACAATTCATTACCAAGTGTTAGACAAGAGCTCAGTTTCGGGCCCTGGAAGGAGTCTCCCTTCCTGCAACAATTCCATCATATTTGGGGTCACCAGATTCCTTGTTTGCATAAGCCTGCCCTAGATGTTGCTGTTCAGTTGTTAAGTCATGTCTGACTTTGCAACCCCATAAGCTGCAGCACACCAGGCTTCTCTGTACTTCACTGTCTCCTGGAGTTTGCTCAAACTCATCTCCATTGAGTCAGTGATGCCATCCAACCATCTTATCCTCTGTTGCCTGCGCCCTTCTCCTCCTGCCTCTGATCTTTTCCAGCATCAGGGTCTTTTCCAATGAGTCAGTTCTTCGAATCAAGTGGCCAAAATACTGGAGCTTCAGCTTCAGCATCAGTCCTTTCAGTGAAAATTTAGGGTTGATTTTCTTTAGGATCGACTGATTTGAACTTTCAGTCCAAGGGACTCTCAAGAGTCTTCTCCAGCACCACAGTCTGAAAGCATCAATCTTTGGCACTCAGTCTTTATTTATTGTCCAGCTCCCACATCCTCACATGACTACTCAAAAAACCATAGCTTTGACTAGACAGACCTTGTCAGCACAGCATGTTCTTTGCTTTTTATAAGCCATCTAGTTTGGTCATAGTTTTTCTTCCAAGAAGCAAGTGTCTTTTAATTTCATGGCTGCAGTCACCATCTGCAGTGATTTTGGAGCACAAAAAAATAAAGTCTGCCACCGTTTTATCACTCTAATCCAATCAACAATGCAAATTTCTGTAACTTTAATCTTTCTAAAACAGGATAAAGAAAGGAATATAAAGGATTTGGAATGGCAGGAAAGGAAGGAATTCAACATAAAACAAAGTTGGAGGTGGGAGTAGCCTCACAGTATACAGACACTTGACAATGATGAAGAGACAGATATTTACTCAGAGGGGAAAAAAGAAAAGGAAAGAAAAGACAAAGACACCCCAAAAAAGAGAAAGAATGGCAAAACAAGAGAAGGTTCTAGACCTCCCTGACACATGACTGTTAACATTTTTTGGGAAAAACTCTTGAACATTTTCTTTAAATCTCTTCTCAGGAAAAAAAAAAAAAAAGGCAAACTATTTTTTGGCAGAATAATGTTTATTTTCACCTATACAGATACTGGGCTTCCCAATTTCTGGATGGCTCAATGAGTAAAGAATCTGCCTGGAATGTAGTTGACACAGGGAAATCAGGTTCATTTCCTGGGTTGAGAAGGTACCATGTGGTAGGAAATGGCAACTTGCTCCAGTATTCTTCCCTGGAATATCCCATGGACAGAGGAGCCTGATGGGCTACAGTCCATGGTGTAAGAAGTTGGACAGTCTAAGCATGCATGAGCACACACGCTAGAGCAAAATACGTACATATGAACCAGAAGATGTAATAATTCAGCAATATGATTCTAACAAAGACACACTCAACAACTCACAGAGGTTTATAGTGAGACGACGTCTAGCTTGTTCAGTATTACATGGAGTAACTTTCAATTATATGCCCTATTTGAATGAACCCAAAGGAGTTCACTTTTCTCTACATTTGCCAAGAAAGATAAGTAAAAATGTAGCACATTTTCAGCTCTTTCATCTGTTTGTCATATGCAGTTTTTCCAAGTACTTTAAAATCCTCTCATAAGCCTTTATCCTCCTGTAAGCTATGGTTTTTCTAATAGTTATGCACGTGAGAGTTGGACTATAAAGAAAGCTGAGTGCTGAAGAATTGATGGTTTGGTGTTGGAGAAGACTCTTGAGAGTCCCTTGAACAGCAAAGAGATACAACCAGTCTATCCTAAACGAAATCAGTCCTGAAAATTCATTGAGAGGACAGATGTTGAAGCTGAAACTCCAATACTTGAGTCACCTGAAGGGAAGAACTTACTCATTGGAAAATACCCTAATGCTGGGAAAGATTGAAGGTGGAGGAGAAGGGAACAGCAGAGAATGAGATGGTTGGATGGCATCACTGACTTGATGGACATGAGTTTGAGCAAGTTAGGGAGTTGATGATGGACAGGGAAGCCTGGTGTGCTGCAGTTCATGGGGTCACAAAGAGTTGGATATGACTGAGCAACTGAACTGAACTGAAGATTTTTTTTCTAAGCATGTTTTCTATACTGCAGCTATATGTAAGGCGTTGTTTTTGAGAATAACTCTAAAATTCTAAAAGATTGGAAAAATAAGCATGAAAGAATGCAACTTGCTAAGAATGATTTCTTTGCTCCTCTTATCCACTAACCACAAGGGCTTTATTGTTTTGCAATGAGGACATCATACCTCATGTTATGATATATGATATAAAAATAATGATATATGATATGATAGATGTTAGGAAAATAATGAATCAATTTCTAATTAATAATTCAATGTTTTATACAGTTACTTTTAGGGCTAGAGATTCTTAGCATGAAGAGATGCAATATATAGCAACTTCTTTCAAAACTATATAACAGGTTTAGAACCTCAGTGAGGTCATTTTCACTGAGGCATGGGTATAATGATTTAGGCGGAGTACTTGGGAACTGGGAGATCCAAACTGGAATCTTATTTTCGCTAAGAAGATCCTCAGAATAGAGACTTTCATTTACTGCTGTGTTCTAGCCTCTAAATCAAAGTGTGACTTTTATTAAGCACTAAATGAACGGTAATGAATGAACTCATGGATACCAAGCAAGACAGTTAATATCTCATCTGAAATTTAGGGGTCATATCAAAGAATTCTAATGTCTCTGCCATTTGTTATATTGTATATTTTAGCCAACAAACCAATGCTAAATGTTCTCCTTGTTGCCTTCATTTCCCCACATCATTCTTTCTTCTTTCCTTGTCCTCCCCTTCTCTTCCCTTTGTTTACAGTTCTTTTCATCTCCATCTTTGTCTTTCCCCCACTTTTACTTTCTTACTAACTTAAAGAAAGCAGCAATGTATCTCTTAAAGTTTAAGTACCATGAAGTCATCTTTGCTTAGGAACAAGAAATAAAAGATGGTTTAGAAGAGGAAAACATAACCCCTTTCCTTGCAGGGAATGCACAGAAGATAGAAAACACTTAAAACAAAAAAGGAAAGACTATGACTTCAGACTATACTACAAGGCTACAGTCATCAAGACAGTATGGTACTGGCACAAAGACAGAAATATAGATCAATGGAACAAAATAGAAAGCCCAGAGATAAAACCAATCACTTATGGACACCTTATATTTGACAAAGGAGGTGAATGCATACAAAGGAGAGAAGCCAACCTCTTTAACAAGTGGTGCTGAGAAAACTGGTCAACCACTTGTAAAAGAATGAAACTAGAACACTTTCTAGTACCATAGACAAAAGTAAACTCAAAAAGGATTAAAGATCTAAGTGTAAGACCAGAAACTATAAAACTCGTAGAGGGAAACATAGGCAGAACACTCTCTGATGTAAATCTTAGCAAGATCCTCTGTGACCCATCTGCCAGAGTAATGGAAATACAAACAAAAAATTAAAAATAGGACCCAATTAAACTGAAAAGTCTTTGTACAATGAAAGAAACTAGAAGCAAGGTGAAAAGGTAGCCTTCAGAATTGGAGGAAAAAATAGCAAATGAAACAACTGACAAATAATTAATCTCCAAAATATAAGAGCAGCTCAAGTAGCTAAATACCCGAAAAATAAGTAGCCCAATCAAAAAGTAGGCCAAAGAACTAAACAGACATTTCTCCCAGAAGACATACAGATGGCCAACAAAAACATGAAATGATGCTCAACATTGCTCATTATCAGAGACATGCAAATCAAAACTACAATGAGATATCACCTCACATCAGTCAGAATGCCTGCCCATCAAAAAGTCTGCAAACAATAAATGCTACAGAGGGTGTAGAGAAAAGGAAACCCTCTTACAATGTTGGTGGGAATGCAAACTAGTATGGCCACTATGGAGAATAGTGTGGAGATTCCTTAAAAAGCTAGAAATAAAACTGCTATGCCACCTAGCAATCCCACTATTGGACATGCACACCAAGGAAACCAGAATTGAAAGAGACACATGTACCCCAGTGCATGCACTGTTTACAATAGCTAGGACACAGAAGCAACCTAGAAGTCCATTGACGGATAAATAGATAAGGAAATTTTGGTACATATACACAACGGAATATTACTCAGCTATAAAAAAGAACACATTTGAATCAGTTCTAATGAGGTGGATGAAACTGGAGCCTATTATACAGAGTAAAGTAAGTCATAAAGAGAAACACCAATACAGTATCTTAACACATATATATGGAATTTAGAAAGAGGGTAATGATGACCTTATATGCAAGACAGCAAAATAGACACAGATGTAAAGAACAGACATTTGGACTGTGTGGGAGAAAGGGTGGGATGATTTAAGAGAATAATTTTGAAACTTGTATATTACCATATGTGCAATAGATGACCAGCGCAAGTTTGATGCTTGAAGCAGGGCACTCAAACGTGGTGCTCTGGAACAATCCAGAAGGATGGGGTAGGGGAGGTGGTGGAAGAGGATTCAGGATGGGAGGACACATGTACACCCATGTATGATTCATGGCAAAAACCACCAACATATTGAAAAGTAATTAGCCTCCAATTTAAATAAATAAATTAATAAAGAAAAAAGAAAGGCTATTAGTTCTGAGATACACAGAGATTTTGAAATATAGGTACCGTTACAATTTTCAAGTTTTATTTATGCCACTTTTACTTTCAAGAAAGATCTACATCAGTACCTGTTTCACTAACCTAAAAATAATATGAGGAGGACTTTTGCTTTTACCACAAAAATCCAAAAAAAAAAGAAAGCAAATAGTGTTCAGTATTTGTTTTGCAGAAAGCTGTTATAGAGGAAGTTTGCACTCCAGCAGAGAGGGGCACCACCAATTTGCTTCTCTGGGAACCACATACAGCAGCTCAGCATCATGTCATCATATCTCTAAACTATGTCTCTGAGTGTCTGTGCTTTATCTGGATTTATTTGTTGAGGCCATTAACACTGTGTTTTAACTTGATATTCTGTTTACTTTACGTTATTTCACCTCAAAAATGTTTTACAGAAACATTCTCTGATGGCAGGGGACACCTGCACTACTTTCTTTTCATCTGCTTTCTACTTTTTGTTCCAAAAAGCTCTGGCAATTTTAGGTTTCTGTCATGAATGTAGGCTCTTCCTCTGAGCATTTCTGTAACTGTAGAGCTGTTTAACTTTACGGAAACTTTCAAGTCAAGTTTCAGATTCTCTTCCTATTTTAGTTTATCTAGAATGAAATTTATAGCACATTTTTGCACCTGTTCAAGGCCAAGCAATTGATGATATATGCATTTATAATAGCATTCAATTTTAAAACAATAAGGTAAAAAATAAAAACTCAATTTCATTGTTAATCATTGAGTTTAAAATTTTACTCATTATCACTAATCCTCAGAGCTATTTTGAGAGCATACGCTGTATCCCTGAAATCATGCTGGATAGTAAATGTGTACCTCTTTGTTTCCAAAATATAAGTATTGTTTCTGCCCAAATCAGATACATTGGACAGTTTTTACCTATAATAGCATTTCTTTTTCTCCTTCTTATTCATCTTGATATAATTATACCTAGCAACTTATCTGTGCCTTTTAGAGCACCTCATACCTAACATTTGGAGAAGGAAATGGCAACCCACTCCAGTGTTCTTGCCTGGAGAATTCCAAGGATGGCAGAGCCTGATGGGCTGCCGTCTATGGTGTAGCACAGAGTCAGACACCACTGAAGTGACCTAGCAGCAGAGGCAGCATACCTAACATAATGACTTAGAAATAATAATAGCAACAAAATGTTTGAACAGAAGAGCAGACAGGCAGTTAATGAGTAACTGCCTGTCTCAGAACAAAGGCAAAATAATTCCTTGTAAGTGACTACATGTGACTGACAAGCTCCACAACCATTAATTTCCTGCTCTTTTCTGTATTTATGAAAAACTGTATGCTTGTACATTTTTTCTTTACGTTCATTTTTTATAAATAGAAAATTATTTTACTACTTTCTTTTTTTTAATTTTATTTTTACTTTATTTTACTTTACAATACTGTATCGGTTTTGCCATACATTGAATGAATCCACCACGGGTGTATACGAGCTCCCAATCCTGAACCCCCCTCCCACCTCCCACCCCATATCTTCTTTCTGGATCATCCCCATGCACTAGCCCCAAGCATCCTGTATCCTGTATCGAACATAGACTGGCGCTTCCTTTCTTACATGATAGTATACATGTTTCAACGCCATTCTCCCAAATCATCTCACCCTCTCCCTCAGAGTCCAAAAGTCCGTTCTATACATCTCTGTCTCTTTTGCTGTCTCGCATACAGAGGTCCAAAAGTCCTTTCTATACATCTGTGTCTCTTTTGCTGTCTCGCATACTGGACTACTTTCTTAGAAATAACTTATACATGTTCATCATCAAAAGATGATTCCTCTATTCTTTTACATTGCTTAAAATACATATATTAGTTTATTCAATGTATTAATGATCATTGTTGTTGCCTGACTACAGTCCTTATCAACTTGCTGCCTGGTGTATTGACTATTTCCTATGAGTTGTTTTTCTTTTTTATTTTTTTTCTTGGTTTAATTTTTGTTTCTTTAAGCCTGAATCAAATCCTTATATCATAATTTCAGACGATGCCAGTGGGAAAGAATCTGCCTTCCAATGCAAGATATATAAGAGATTAGATTCTATCCTTGGTTTGGGAAGGTCCCCAGAAGGAGGGCATGGCAGCCCATTCCAGTATTCTTGTGTCTGGAGAACTCCATGGACAGAAGAGCCTGATGGGATGCAGTCCATGGTGTGGCAAAGAGTCTGACATGATTGAAACAACTTAGCACACACACTCATAATAAATTCCTAGATGTTTTTCATTTCTCTACTGTTTCATATTTTCTCTCTAACAGTCTCCCTCTAAATTAATCTCCTCCCAAAGCCATACAAATTATATCACTTTCAAAATTCTTTTATATTTATGCATTGAAATAAGTCCAAATTTTCAGTTATATGTCACTGATTAAAACTATATTCCCAACTTTTTTTATTTAGTATTCTCAGCAAAGGATGTTGAAGCAAATATCCACATGTAATATTTAGGAAGTGAATAAGAGCAGAGAGGCTGAAGAGACCAAATGGAAGGCAGTTAATATGGTGTACATCATCAAACTAGTTACCTTGTGCATTTGGAGTTTATTGATTCATGTGGAGCTCTTTAGGGATTAGTATAGGCTATTTCTCTTTGTGCATTTTCATATAGGGAAGAAGATAAGATGAGATATATATCCATTCAACTGATGTAATAAAAATAATGATAAATTTACTAAATATTTAACTTTTGTTAGGCTCTGTGCTAGATACTCTCACTCAAATTACCAATATCACATAAAGTTTATGAGGTTGGTATTATTTCACAATATTTGCAGGTGTTGGGGATCTATTCAGATTAAAAATTCACATTCAAACTTTAAACTCAGACCCGTTTGTTAACAATAATGTCAGTATTTCACCAATGATCATTGTACACTGCTTTTGGTAATGAGTGACAATCTTCAATGGAATAACAGGAAATTACCAATGGCTTTATAATTTCATATAACATTCAGTGGCTGTGCATGGGATCCAGTAGCTGACTTATTTTCTCCTCAGCTTCTGGAATTATTTCATCAGTCTTAGCTTTGTCTACTTATATTGCAAGCTTCCTTAGGCCAGTGACAATTTTCTCCATATTATTGATAATATGCAACAATTTAGCACATATTTTATATAATATTATTGCAAAATATTAATAATAATTAACTTCATCTTTTGTGTATTACTTAAAAATTGCATGTAAACATCTTTCATGTGCTATCTGTAATACAAATTTTTCTTATATTCATTACTATGTCTACTAAAATTTCTTTTCACTTTCATGTATATTGTGTTACATGTCTTTAATAGCAATTTTCAACTCAGCAATCCTAAAGTGTTTGTGCATATAAAAACATATGCACATATATATAATGTTATACATCTATTATATTAAATAAATTATCAATAAAGTTAGAGTGCACTCTTAATGCATATTAAAATTTTTAAAGTGTTATTAAAATATACTGATGCAAACATCCTATGTAAGGAAACATCTTATATTTGGCAGTAATAATTCACTATGTATCTCTGTATTCATCATTTTCTACAAGTATAAAGAAACAAGGCAGCAAGAGCATGAAAAGACACAATCAAATGAATAATAGATATGTACAAAAATTTTTAAAACTTGGCTTCCTTCCTCTGTTTAATAATGCTTATGTTATTTATAAGATAATGCAAATATTCTCACATTAATTCACCACAATATCCTTTAAAAATATGAGAAATTGTTAAATGGGGTGAACAATGCAAGACATTTTTAAATTAAGCTATTATGCTAAGTTCATGCAAATATGAATATTGCCAACTAAAATAATAATTTTTAAAATGTTCCCTTTGAAATGTTCATTTCATTAGCATGCACAGTCTTCTAAAAATCCAGCATCTACCATTGTTATTTGGAGAAAATGTAGTGAGATATATATATATATGAGGAGGGCATAAGAACCCACTCCAGTATCTTGCCTGGAGAAACCAATGGACAGAGGAGCCTGGAGAGTTACAGTCCATAGGGTCGCAAAGAGTTGGACATGACTGAGATATGTAGTAAATGCTTGATTTAATGCTGCTCTTCATCATATGAGACATAAAGGAAAAGTTCTCAGATTCGGAGGCATTTTCAAGTAGAAGTAAAATATCCATAATATGATTTTCTTTTATATTTGTGAAGTTTCAATGGTCAGTAAATGTTGTGATTTAAATCCTGAAAATAATTGTATAAGTTCTTTGCTCTAAATCTTATTTTAAGAATAAAAATTTTCAAAGAAAATTAGTTGCAAAACCTGTTCAGACAACACAATAATATAATCATAGTGC
Source organism: Procapra przewalskii (assembly GCA_006410515.1). NCBI lineage: Eukaryota > Metazoa > Chordata > Mammalia > Artiodactyla > Bovidae > Procapra > Procapra przewalskii. The sequence continues at coordinate 645,201 of SJYF01000847.1, forward strand.
TAGAAAGAAATTTAAATGTTATCACTCTCAAAACATGGAGTTTGCCTAGTTTGTTCAATCTTGCATCCTTAATGTCAAAAATACTGCCTGAGATACATGAAGTGCCAAATAAATATTAGTGCATTCTAATTTACTTGAAAAGTGGCACTCAAATGTATGTTTGATTAATACCATTTAATACATCTTCCTTTAAGAATGATCTTATTGCTAAACCATTTTAAATGATTTATCCCCATCTTATCCATTTTAAGTAAATTTGAAAAGCACTATTATGACCCCCAAAGGTACAACACATAGCTAAATTGACAACATCTCATAGGATTTTAAATATATTGAACGAATATAGAAAAAAGCCAATTTAAATAATAATGATAATACATCTAGGAAGGAAAATTAATCAGAGAGAGCAAGTTCTGGGGACAAGAGATTCCATGGCAGGCTTTTTGGAAGGTGAGACAAAATTTTACAAAAGTAGGGGAGCACTGAATAAGTGCCTAAATAGAATAGGCTGACCCATCATGATATCTTAGCAAGGAGCATTCTAAGCAAAGAGACAGAAAAATATCAAACTCTCAGGCAAAAGCATGCTTGGTGTGTCGGAGATCAATCAGAACATTCCTGTGGCTGGACTTACATGAAAAGGGGAAACAGAAGATGACAACTGGCTAATGCTTATACTGTTAACACACGCTACTAATTTTGGAATTTTGAAAGAACAGGCAATTTAATATACTCAAGTCTCTAAAAAAGAGAACATCTATTTGTTTCTCAAGATGTCAAGTCTTATGTCCAGATGAACACGGATGCACATGAAAAACTTTTAAGTGACAGATTTGTAATAGTGATCAAGATTGCAGACTGAAATCCCAGCTATATCAACTGGTATATGGGTGACCTTGAGATGTGATTTGATCTTCTGGTGCTTTAGTTTTCCTCAGTCCCAAAATGGAAGTGATGATTGTGACTACATGTTGGAGCATTAAAAGAAATGTGCACACATGCACTCAGCACTATGTCTGGCAAAGAAATGTTCTGAAAATACTCGAGGTTTAGTATTTTAGAATTTTAAAGACGCAGTAATAGAGTAGTAGTTCTAGTAACATATGGTTACAGAATTATAATGGGTGGTTGGAGAGTCATAAAAATGATAAAGATGTAAGTCATTTATGCAAATACTCTCTCAATATTCAGAAAAGAACAAAAACTAAAAAAATATGAATCCATTATTACTACACCCAGAAAATGTATGTTGATGACACAGTGGGGTTGTGGGCTTTTTATGAAGGCTACTATTCTTAGGCTATAGCAAGGACTGAGCAAGAAGAAGCCATCTAAGGCTCAGATGGCAAAGAATCTGCCTGCAACGCGGGAGACCAGGTTCAATCCCTGGATTGGGAAGATCTCCTGGAAAGGGAATGGCAACCCAACTCCAGTATTCTTGTCTGGAGAATTCTATGTACAGGGGAGCCTGGCAGGCTATAGTGCACAACTAGAGCTTTCACTTCTTACTTCACTTCATGGAGTTATGAAAATAAAAGTTCTGAAAGATGCTACAAGGATCACACATCTTAATTTTACTGAAGTATTAACAAATCTCTGTGAATACTATCTTTAGGAATGAACAACATCAGTCTTTGAGTAGACTGATGGTGATAGTGTCGTTTTATGCTGGGTTATCCAGGAGGCAATCTGAGACGGCCTCACTGCAGGTGATTTCCTAGTGAGTGTTTAGGGGGAACAAGACTCTAAGGAGTGAGGTTCCACAAGGGTTAGTAGAACTTTGGTAGAGTTGCAGTTGAGGCTGCAGCCTACTTCCACAGGGAGCTCTCAAGCTACAATGGTCATTCATAATTGACCTAAATTGAGACAAGGGGGGTCAAATCTTTTAAATCCCACATCAACCAGTCATGGATATGGGCTGCTCAGGAGGAAAGGTTGTAACCTTAGGACAGGCAGCTCTTTTGGGTGAAGATAAGTCCTAGAGAGGGATTCAGCTCAGTCTGTAGCTGATACTCCTGGAAGCTGAGAGGATAGGGGTTGGTAAGTGTCTAGGTCCTAAAGGGATAATCAAAGAGACAATCTCTCTATATCATCCATTTTGGCATCCAAGATTCTGTCCTGAACTTTTTCCAACATCTCATTTGTAAAACATTCTGATGCAGCAGAACTCAGAGGATCAATTAATTAATTAACCCAGGACACACTGGATAATATTACAAAAAACTGCTGAAACTGGTAATATAACAATAAATGTGAATGAAAAATGTAATACTTAGATTGTAAAAGTAAATTACAAAAATGAGAGAGCTTAATGACTCAACACATAACAAAACAATCTCCTGTAAAACTACAGGATACCGAAAGACTGGCCCATAAATTTGCACTGCATAATAGCAATACAGCATCCATATTAAGGAATGTTCCCCTGCTCGTATACCTTGCCTGAGTTAGGGCACATGGAATATCTGATGCAGGTTGAAAGCAACTGAATCTGAAATTAGAAGTCACTCTAGAGCCTGCATTCTTAATAATTACCAAACCATATGGCCTTCTTAGGGCGAATAGTCCGACTTTGTAAAGTTTGTAGATATAACCTTGATCAAATTTCCTCTGGACCAATTTGGGAGCTTTCCTTAAAATTTCTGTTTGCATTCTATCTGTCCATGACATTTTCCAGGCAAGAATATTATAGTGGGTTGCCATTCCCTACTCCAGAGGACCTTCCTAACCCAGAGATCAAACCCGCATCTCCTGAGTCTCCTACACTGGTAGACAGATTCATTACCACTGCACCACATGGAAAGCCCTTTAAACATATTAAGATTATATTAATTTTATTTTATATTATAATCCTTACTATGCTAGCATAATATACTATAAAGAATATGTGGCTTCACTTTATTATTATTATTATTTTGGCTTGGAGATGAGTATATATGGTTATGATTATTCTGAGTATAGGCTAT
>SJYF01000847.1:665801-678941 GCA_006410515.1 Procapra przewalskii
CATATACCTATGTTACAGTATTTATTTATTTTTATTTTTTGATTTATTTTTTAATGTGTTAGACAGATTGTGAACAAGTTTTTCTAGATTACAAATGGGCCTTGGCTTGGAACACAGAATCTGCATTGAGGTGAATGAAATGACTGCTTGGTTTTAAAACAGAAGTTATTAGCTAATGCAGATTTTCTAATCCACCTAGAACACTGCCCCATTTCTGAGATCAGCTCTGGAAAAATTGCTAGAAGTATCTTTAAAGTTTATTAAAAATACTTCCTTATTGTTTTCATACAAATAATAGCTTCATTGATAATCTTTTAATGACATAAATTAGTAAATACAAGATTAAAATAATGAGCATAGACTTTAGAATTTTCTTTAAAATTATTTTGGTGTTTATCAATTTTCCACTTAAATAGCTTAAAATGTACTCTTTGATAGGAAAACTTACACAGTATTTAGTATACAATATAATGGATATAGGAAAACTGCACTGGGGAGTTTGACACAGCATTTTGGAAACCCTAGAGTTCTTTCCTCATTGTTTTCTTTAATTTTATTATTTTCCTTTCATATTCACTTGCTTTTGATGCACTGGTATATTTTACTGTTCTGACTAGCTTAAGTGACCTTGTCAACAGTTCAGTTGTTGAATAAGGCAAAGTGTTAGCTACAGTGTGAAAATGTAGTGTGCTGTCAGAAAAGGGCAAGCCATTAACTTTCAAATTTCAACTTCTCATATTCCATACCTCAGCGGTGACTAAAAAGCTTCTGGTATAAACATGGCATATGCGTTTATGAAGCTTCATAATTATCATGATACAAACCTTCATCCTACAAAAACTACACTTATGGGATGTTTGTGGTGGCTTTTTTTCCCTTTAAAAAAAAATCAAGGGATCTGTAAACCATAAAATAGAGATTATTTTTAGACATATAATTCAGGGCAGAAACATATCTTGCAAGAAATGAACTAAAAACCCCATGTCAAAGAAGACTGTTGTCAAATACTCTAGATAATTTTTGAAGTTGGAAACAATCAGAGTAAATTTATGTTACTGATAAAATACATTTATGTCAAAATCTTTGTATAAATAAGATATCACAGTGTATGGAAGTTCACAACCTTGCTTCAGAGTAGAGTGGCTGGGAACGGTATGACAGTAGTCATGCAAAATGGCAAATATTATGTAAAGACAATGATTATGTGTTATTGTTCTGTCAAACCACAGCATTATCATTAGATTTTGTGGTTACATGGAAATTACTCTGAACACTCCTAGAAACTTTGAAACATCTGTGGTATGTGTAATTTCTGTCATTTTAAGATATTTAAGTATCAAATATATAGTTTTTAGGATTATTCTGAACTCCTATTTACATAATGTGAGAATGAAGGGAAATAAGATTTTTTCCATAGAGTTCTCAGTAGAGAATCATAGTGATGTATGAGAGTTTAATTTAAATTAGTGTCTTAATTCTGTGTTTCTTCATCTTTGGACTCTTGGACATTTTGTGCTACATAATTCTTTCTTGTTGGAGGAGCATATACTGTACTTTGCAATATTTAGTGGTACCCCAGGAATTTATTTACTGAGACCAGTGGTGCTGCTCCCTTCCAGACAACAAAAATTGTCTTGAGACATTGCCAAATGTTCTACTGAGGGTCAAAAACCCATGTTAGGTGAGAACCACTGGAATAAAGTAATACAGGATAACTTTTTTAAGCTGAAATAAATGTAAGGGAATCAATTCTTGTCAAAATATCTTTGAATGTGATCTCTCTTTTCTCTCTCTTTTTGTTGTTTCACCTAGAAGATGATATCAGTGGACTAGAGCAAAGAAAAAAAAAAACAGACAAATTTAAAAAGATATCTACACCTCAATGTTCATAGCAGTATTATTTACAATTGCCAAGATGTGGTAGCAATCTAAGTATTCATCAGATATGAGATATGTATATACACACACACTCATATACACATAGACATACAATGGAATACCACTCAGCTGAAAAAAGAGTGAAGTTCTGCCATTTGCAGCGACATAGGTGAAAGTAGAGGGCATTATGCTAAGTGATATATCAGACAAATACTAAATACTGTATGATAACACTTATATGTAGAATCTAAAACATACATAAACTAGTGAACATAACAAAAAAGAAGCAGACTCAAAGATATAGAGGACAAATTAGTGATTACCAGTTCAGGTGAGGTGTGTTACAAGGGCTGGAGAAAGTGTGAGGTACAAAGTATTGGGCATAAGATAGGCTACAAGAATGTATTGTACAACACAAATAAATAGCCAATATTTAGTAATAAATGAAGTTTTCCCTTCTCCAGGGGATCTTCCCAACCCAGGAATCAAACCCAGGGCTCCTACATTGCAGATGGATTCTTTGCCACCTGAGTCACAAGGAAGGCCCAGTAACTTTAAACACTGTATTATTACTTTTAGTAACATTAAAAATGTAAAAGTGAAAAGTTCAGGAAAGCCTCTAGTCAACTCTGATATGTACCAAATATAAATGTTTAATAAACACTTATGTGACTATTTTTGTGCTGACTCCAGAAATTAGGCTTCTTCTCCTGATATCTCTGTTCATATGACACAACTACAAATATTTATAATGGAGAATAAAGAGTGACATTATTTATTTGACTTTCTTAATGAAATTAGGTGTGTGCAAGCCTGTCTTCTAAACTTACACTGATAAGCTCCATGTGAAGCACAGGAAAGCTTGCTAATCTGCTGCTGCTGCTAAGTCACTTCAGCCGTGTCCGACTCTGTGCGACCCCATAGACGGCAGCCTACAAGGCTCCCCCATCCTTGGGATTCTCCAGGCAAGAACACTGAAGTAGGTTGCCATTTTCTTCTCCAGTGCCTGCAGAGCCTGCTAAATGCATTGCAATCAGTTCTCGGCAATCTGTTCTCTCTACCACATAATTCTTAGTTGAAATTAACAAAAACTTTTCTTTACCCTTTTTCAATTGATAGTATCAAAATATAATTTTTGTGCTAATTTGGCATCTTTCAGTATTCTCTGCTTTTATTGACCAGGAGTGAGAAGAGTTACTGAACACTGAATACAAGAATCTCCAACTTCTATTCCAAACATCTCCATTTTTTAAATCTATGGTCCTTTGAGAGTGTCAAAAGTCCTATGATAATTATTTGCACATACTTTGATTTGTCTGTCTGAATTTCTATTTTTCACTAGTATGTAATCAGAAGAAAAAAGAAGGAGAAGAAATCAATTTGATAGTGAAATTGATATAAAACTATAATTTTCTCTCATAACAGCCAATGTTAACATATATTTATCAAAATGGATTGACTTTTCATATGTACATAGTTTAACCTTAACTTATACAATAAACTCATGCTTATAAAGCATGCATTTAATGTAATTTTTTTTAAATTGGAGGCTAGTTAATTTACAATATTGTATCGGTCTTGCCACACATCAACATGAATCTGCCATGGATGTACACGTGTTCCCATCCTGAACCCCCCTCTCACCTCCCTCCCCATACCATCCCTCTGGGTCGTCCCAGTGTACCAGCCCCAAGCATCCTGTATCCTGCATCGAACCTAGACTGGCGATTTGTTTCTTATATGATATTATACATGTTTCAATGCCATTCTTCCAAATCATCCCACACTCTCCCTCTCCCACAGAGTCCAAAAGACTGTTCTATACATCTGTGTCTCTTCTGCTGTCTCTCATTTTTAGTATTAAAGGGCTAGTTAAGTTTTAGGGCTTCCTAGGTGGCACAGTGGTAAAGAGTCTGGAGACAAGAGATGTAGGTTTGATCCGTGGGTCAGAAAGATCCCCTGGAGTAGGAAATGGCAACTCACTCCAGTATTCTTGCCTGGAAGACTGGAAAAATCCATGGATAGAGGAGCCTGGAAAGCTACAGTCCACAGGATCACACAGAATCAGACATGACTGAATGAGCACACACAGCACAGTTAAGTTCAATATGAAAAAAAGAAAAGTTTTCACTTTTAAAACTATTTGAAATTCACACCTTTAAGCTACAACAGTTCTAAATTTCTATTAATCTGTGCCAGTTTATAAATTGTGAAAGACATTTGAAGGGAAATAACTTTTTTTCCTAAGATTTTGTAACTATGTTGTTAAAATAATTATCAATCCATTTTTCTGAAATTTTACATTGGTGTTAAAAAAACATGTTAAGGAATTCAGATATCTCATTTTTTTCCAATCTATAGTTGTGAGTTTTGGAGTATGACTAGTCCTCTATAAGATGGATAAGTAACTTAGGTTGTCATTTGCACTATTTCAATGCTCTTTGCCAAAACCTGTAAATACTGATTGTGTCTCCAGAACTTAACTCTCCATTGTAAATAAATGCCAGCATAAACCATTGTCAGATGTTATATTCACAGAAACTATATCCTTTAGCCAAGGATGGTGAGAATTATTTTTCTGCAGGTGTCTTAGCAAGTATGGATGGTGAAATCTACACCTTGCTCTTTACTACTTTCTTTCAAGGGAAATACACCCTAGTGAAGTTTTCAGCTTAAAATGTCCCTTAAGAATTGAATAAATTGAAACTGCCCAAGGGGATGGATTATTGAATGTTTTCTTCACAAGATATTAAAAACAAAAAGAGGGAGTGCTTTCATGACCCAGCGGTAAACAGTCTTGGTCTCTTAATGGAACACCTATTTGCAGTTGTTATCCCTTGCTTTTCTATAAAAGACACAGTAAAATAAAGAGTAGGAGCAGTGCAAAAATAGACATATGTGTGTGACAGCAGGAAATCACTGTGAACTTCCTGGAAAATAATGTAGGTGGCATTGTATGCTGTGGTTTAATGTCTAGGCTTTAGAATTAGACACGTCTAATTTTGAATTCTAGATTTGCTTTTGCTAACCAAGAATAGTGTTATCTGCTTTTTTGAGGCAGTTTTTAATGTGTTCTTGCTAAAGTCTTTACATTTTCTCTTTTATCCACACACTCACTCATACTATCGGTATTTTTAGTTTTACAGATGACAAATCTGAATGAGCCTCAGAGAGGTTGCTTAATGTCACAGAACTAGTTAGTGGAAAGTCCAGGTTAAAAACAAGCTCTGTTACCTTTCCCTTCCCAAAACTTAGGGCTTCCCAGGTAGCAGGGTGGCAAAGAATTCAAATGCCAATGCAGGCGATGCAAGAGACAAGGGTTTGATCTCTGAGTTGCGAAGAACCCCTGGAACAGGAAAAGGCAACCCATTCCAGTACTTTTGTCTGGATAATTTCATGTAAAGAGGAGCCTGGCAGGCTGCAGTCCATGGAATCACAAAAAAACCAGACATAACTGAGCACTCACACATGTACACATCCTAAGACTTAACCAAGAAGAGATCAAAAACATTAGTACAACAAAGCACACAAAAATATTATGGTGCAAGTCCCACTTTTTTGGAACATCAAAAAATTTTCCCTTACTCTCTTTCTGAACTTAAGCACGTGATTAATTGTTACATGATGTAATATAATACCCTGTTTAAATACTCTACTCCTTTCCAATAATATTATGACCTACATCAAGATAATTTCTCAAAACCTCATTTTTCTGTCTTTAGAAGAGATTAAAATCAAACTAAAATTAGGATAAATTTCTACATACAAATCGTAGAATAAAATTCTACAAATTTCTACATACAGTTTTCCATAGTGACTGATAATTAGTAAGCTCTTTACAAAAGGCATCAATTTTAGCATACTTGCTACGACAGATTACTGGGTATATCGTGTGGTTCCATCCTTTAAGAGGCTCATAGGTAGACAATGATGGCTGAGAAATTCATAGAAAACTCAGTTTTGGAGACTTGATTCTAAAAAATGGTCACGTTGTTCATATTCATGAAACACATTCTCTAGGCCTGATAGTTTTCATTCACTCACTTGGCAGGCATTTATTGGCACTCATTGCCAATATATATACTTTTAAGCCTAAGTTTCTATATAAAAGGAATTCACACTGTATTAGAGAATGCGGTTTGATATTAATGACAGCAGGGTTCTGCTCAGATAGATTTGCCATGGTCATAACAGCTTAAACCTTGCATGGTCTTAATTCAGCAGAGCAGAGTGATTCTAAGTATCAAGCACCTGCATTTTGACTAGAAGAAAGACCTGAAAATAAATGCAGGAAATAATTCCATATTATGTTAGGTTTCTTGGACAAGTCGCCATGTTCATGTTTCAGGGCCCCTGTACCTATTTTTCCATCTGTCTGGACCCTCCCTTCCTGCTTCTGTACCCTATGTTCCAAGGCTTGATCTTTCACTTGCTTCCTGTGCCTCTATTCAAATAATTACTTTCTAGCATTGCTTTTACTGTTTATTTTAAACAAAACCACCATCATTAAAGCTTTCCAAACCCACCATTCAAAAGTCCTTTATCTTTGTCTGCTTTAGTTGTTTTCATAGGAATGTTTACTCCATAGGGAAAAATATTTTTTAAAAATACTTTATGCTATTTCACTAGTACCTAGAACAATTCCTTCCATGGTGAAGTGAAGCGAAGTTGCTCAGCCATGTCTGACTCTTTGCGCCATGGACTATAGCCTACCAGATTGTTCCTTCCATGGGATTTTCCAGGCAAGAATACTGCAATGGGTTGCCATTTCCTTCTCCAGGAGATTTTCCCAACCAAGGGATTGAACTCAGATCTCCTGCATTTTAGGCAGATGCTTTACCATCTAAGCCAACAGGGAAGTTCACATTCCATGGTACTGGTGCTCAATAAATATTTGTGGAATCAATTTTGATTTGTAAGAGTAGTGTGGTCTTAAACCTGCTTATTTAACTTCTATACAGAGTACATCATGAGAAACGCTGGACTGGGAGAAACACAAGATGGAATCAAGATTGCCAGGAGAAATATCAATCACCTCAGATATGCAGATGACACCACCCTTATGGCAGAAAGTGAAGAGGAACTAAAAAGCCTCTTGATGAAAGTGAAAGAGGAGAGTGAAAAAGTTGGCTTAAAGCTCAACATTCAGAAAACAAAGATCATGGGATCCGGTACCATCACTTCATGGGAAATAGATGGGGAAACAGCAGAAACAGTGTTAGACTTTATTTTGGGGGGCTCCAAAATCACTGCAGATGGTGACTGCAGCCATGAAATTAAAAGATGCTTACTCCTTGGAAGAAAAGTTATGACCAACCTAGATAGCATATTCAAAAGCAGAGACATTACTTTGCTAACAAAAATCCGTCTAGTCAAGGCTATAGTTTTTCCTGTGGTCATGTATGGATGTGAGAGTTGGACTGTGAAGGCTGAGCACCAAAGAACTGATGCTTTTGAACTGTGGTGTTGAAGACTCTTGAGAGTCCCTTGGACTTCAAGGAGATCCAACCAGTCCATTCTGAAGGAGCTCAGCCCTGGGATTTCTTTGGAAGGAATGATGCTAAAGCTGAAACTCCAGTACTTTGGCCACCTCATGCGAAGAGTTGACTCATTGGAAAAGACTCTGATGCTGGGAGGGATTGGGGGCAGAAGGACAAAGGGATGACCGAGGATGAGATGGCTGGATGGCATCACTGACTCAATGGTCGTAAGTCTGAGTGAACTCCGGAAGTTGGTGATGGACAGAGAGGCCAGGCGTGCTGCGATTCCTGGGGTCACAAAGAGTTGGACACAACTGAGCAACTGAACTGACTGACTGACTGACTGAAGGCTTGCTATGAGAAGATCATGCTCATATTAACCATTCAATAGAATCAACACTGCTAATTACAATGGCTTCCTTTTATTCAAAAAGGAAATGGAGAGAATCATGTGAAAGTTGCTTAGGGGTATAGTATCCCTGGAAAGAGGAGGGAATCTGTGGTTCCTTTGATCTCTCAAAGGCAACAGAAGAGACTCTTTCAGGAAATCACCTGCAAAGATTAGTTGTACCTCCAAGAATTTAAGACTGATACTTGGCTTCTAAGTTTTTTGTTTAGTCATCTGTCCTACTGCTACCTCTCTGTACAATCTGCAGAATCTTAGGTAAGTGGGGACACAACCTTTGACTGACAGGGTGGTAAAGTAGAAATGCCTGTGCTCCTGTTATTGATCTGCATAGGTTGAATGAGTGTACACTGAAGTACTTCTTTGGGCTGGAGCCATTTGACCCGTATCTCACATAACAGAATGTTCCTCTTCAGGAAGGAAACTCAGAAGTAAAAGACCGTGGGGAAGATGACTGGCCATGAACACTGCCTGGGAAATTGTGGGGAAAGGTGGGAATTTAGCTTAGTAGTACTGAGTTTAAAAAATTAGGAAAACAAAATGGGACAGTGTCTATTGAATCTCTCTGAACATCTCTTGCAAATATCATCAAAGAGTACCATTTGGATACTTCTGCCAAAGACACTGAGTACCAGGCATGGTTAGCAAGAGAAACAGGATGATTAACAAGGAGAGAGGGCTGTCCCATGAACTTATTTAGTAACGAAATGTTTGTCTTTTCTACCCTTCCTTCTCATTATCACAATAAATGGAAGAGCTAATTATCAGAAGAGGGAGTAAAGATTGTTTTATAGCCCAAGGATCCTGTCTTTCCTCCATTCCAAACAGCCAGGACCTCCACTTTAATATTTAGTTAGGGGAGAGAAGGAAATAAAGTGTAGAGACTAAGACTGAATTTAAAAAATAACACTAACTAAAAGAAGTGGAGTGGGTCTTAATTATCATACTAAGATCTGTGTGGCTCAAAAACATGAAAACCATTCACATGTCACTATCAAGCCACTATGTGTTGTTTTATCAAGTATACTTCTAATAATGATGGCTATTAGAAGGAACAGACCCTCAATATTTACAAGTTAATGAGCTCAATGCTGTAGTTATGAGATCAACATATTGTTTAGATACCATCTTCCTCAGTAATATAATAGCTACTTGCATTTCTTTTTTCTTTGTCTTTAAAAATTAGATCTAAAATAATAGTCTGAAACATTGAAGGCAATGACACCCCACTCCAGCACTCTTGCCTGGAAAATCCCATGGATGGAGGAGCCTGGCAGGCTGCAGTCCACGGGGTCGCTAGAGTCAGACACGACTGAGCAACTTCATTTTCACTTTTCACTTTCCTGCATTGGAGAAGGAAATGGCAACCTACTCCAGTATTCTTGCTTGGAGAATCCTAGGGACAGAGGAGCCTGTTGGGCTGCTGTCTATGGGGTCCCACAGAGTCGGACACGACTGATGCAACTTAGAAGCAGCAGCATAACCAACTTATGATTTATTGGTAGACATAATGGCAATCCACTCCAGTATTCTTGCCTGGAGAATTCCATGGACAGAGGAGCCTGTCAGGCTACATATAGTCTAAGGAGTTGCAAAGAGTCAGACACAACTGAGTGACTATCACCCACTCACATGTAGACGTGAAAAGACAACTTCATGGGTATCTCTGTGTACCTTTCTTGAATGAAAATTCTTCATATTGTTACACCTGGTTATAGAAAAAAAAAGACATTTTAATTGAAAAAAGGGAAAACAACAAAAAAGCATTTAATTTAGGCTTTTGGTCTCTTATCATTAGCAGTGGTCTCTTTACCTGCCACAGAGGGCATTTAAGCCATCAGAATTATCCCAGAACACCAGGGTAGCATGAGGAATGGCCATCCCATCACACTTTAAAAATTGTTTAAAACATAGCAATCATGTAAATGGACACTTTGCCCAAAGGGTAATTTTAATGCATTAAAAAAATAGAATAGGCAATGAGGAAGAAGTATTGAGTAGTGGTAAGTGGAATGCACATTTTCTCTTCTTGCATTTATGTACCAACTAAATGCAGTGACTCTAACATTTCAGTTTTGGAGTTTCAAAATGCATGCCTTCTTTCTAACCAAATGCTGTTTCTTTTCAAAACAGCAGTGACAATTTCAAAGTTTTAAAGTTATTCTTTAATGATGGGCATCTAGTAATCAATGTATAGTTAATAATAGCATTTCATACTTGGCATATTTATCATAAATGATCAAGGTGGTTTAAAGCCTATTATTAATAACGCTGTGGGGAAACAGCTGGCATTGTAATTCTTTTTTCTTTAACCTTTGGGAAAAAAATTGAAGTAGAAAGAAATTAAATATTTTTGGCCTCACAGAAGAAAAGTGGCATGTAAATACAAATTATCAGTGAGTGATTTGTTTTTAATTCACAAAATGAGTCAGCAAGGAATAGCTAATTTGATTTAGAAATAAAATACTTGACTCTCAACGCTTTACTTTTACAAAATGAGTTATTCACAGTTATTTCTTTGATGGCAGTGGTGGTGACAGCGAAAGCGTTACCCCAGTTTGGCAAAGTTAAGACTCATAAAAGAACATACGACTTTCTTGTCTTTCATTTTAGTGAGACACTGATTCTCAAAGAAATCTAGAAGATTTAAAAACAAGTTAAATCTTGAAGATTTATTTTCTTTACTCATAATTCTCATTTCATAACAGTAAATTTATTGCATAGTTTAATAAACACATTTCTAAGTTTTAAATTTAATTAGTATTGACTCTAATTAGAGAGGGTCTTTTTGAACACACTTATAGGCCACTTTATCCCGACTCTCCCATCTTGCTGGAAATCATACATTTCTGAGTGTTTCTTTAAACTTTTAAAGTTTATTTAATTTTCTAGATTTTTCTATTTTAGTAGCATTGTACCAAGGATATTTGTGATAATAATTGCTAAAGTTAACCCTTAAATTAGGTGACTTATTGTCATTTAAGGAGAGCAAAGTTGATCAGGGAAAAGGATTTATCAGTGAAACTCAAAATAGTAGAAAGGTTTCAAAAAGGGAAGAAAATACATTTCTATGATGAATTTGCATTAGTTCAGTTACAGACTCTAAAGGACATTAGATGATCTTGCTTATTCTCTATTTGTAGCAACTAGTACAAAGTCTGCCATCAAATAAATATTTGTTGTGTAAATTATAAGTGAATTCATACATATACATTGTAATCAGACCAGTCTCAGTGTATTTCTTCTCCTAAGTTTTTTAGTGAGTTTAAAGTGGAATTAAATTTAGTTTATCATATAGCTTTATGACTACTTTGAAGTAATGAATAATTCTAGGACTCAGTTTCTTTAAGTCTAACTCTTAAGAGTCATGATCTTTGATTCACAAAGACTGTATAGCTACATCTAGATAGTAGTGCTTCTGTTTATATTTGTAAATCACTTACAGTTCAAATACATGACATTTATAGTCACTGTAGAAAATTCATAGTGGATTTAATTTTTGGTTAATCTATTTAGAACTTTAGGATTAGACAATGCTATTCCCATTTTTAAAAATCAGTAACAATAACGTTAAAAATTATATATTGATTCAGAAAGCTTTTTCTTATTTTTCTCTCCTTTTTGAGGCTATGATATTTATAGTAATACATTTCACAAATTCACTTTCAATGAGTATGCAGTGTATGCATGCTCAGTCTTGTCCAACTCTTTGTGACCCAATGGACTGTAGCCCACAAGGTTCCTTGGTCCATGGGATTATTCAGACAAGAATACTGGAGTAGGTTGCCATTTCCTACTTCAGGGGATTTTGCTAACCTAGGGATTGAACCCATATCTCTTGAGTCTCCTGCACTGTTGGGCAGATCCGTTACCACTACACCATCTGGGAAGCCATTTAATGAACAAAGATTTAGAATTGGTGCAAGGATCAAATAAAGTTACCAACTCTGGAAAACATCATAGGGAATAGATACCCCAAACAGAAAATAGTTCAAATAATAGAGGCAATTAACATTTATTTCATGACTTTAGTATTTAAGAAGGCTTCACTAACATGAATAATTAGGTATGTGATGGGTCCAGTGTACTCTCATTAATATAAATATCAAAGATTCTGCTAATTGTTATGAGTAGACTAAATGTCAAAAAAGTATTCAAGCTTCTTAAGAATTTCTGAAAATTAATTATTCCATATAATTAATACTCAAGATAAATGAAGAAACTCATGTAAGGTAAAAAGAAAATAGTTCTGTGGTGTGTGTTACTTGCTCAGTCATGTCCAACTCTTTGAGACTCCATAGACTGTAGCCCACCAGGCTTCTCTGTCCATGGAATTCTCTAGGCACAACTACTAGACTAGGTTGCCTTTTTCTTCTCCAGAGGATCTTTTTGAGCCAGGGATCAAGCCCAGGTCTCCTGCATTGCAGGTAGATTTTATACTGACTGAGCCACTAGGAAAGCCCAGTTCTGTCATAGGCAGAATAATACTCCCACCCTACCCCAGCAGCTCCAAAGTCAGCATCCTAATTCATGGTTTTGTGAATGTGTCACCTTCCATAAGGCAGAAGGGACTTTCAGGATCTAATTAAACTTAAGGACACTGAAACAAGGAGATTATCCTGTATTATCCAGGAGGAACTAATGTAATCACATGGGTTCTTAAGAGAGAACTAATTTCTGGATATAGTCAAAGAAAACATGTGA
The DNA here is from genome assembly GCA_006410515.1 of Procapra przewalskii. Classification (NCBI taxonomy): domain Eukaryota; kingdom Metazoa; phylum Chordata; class Mammalia; order Artiodactyla; family Bovidae; genus Procapra; species Procapra przewalskii. The sequence continues at coordinate 678,270 of SJYF01000847.1, forward strand.
CTATACAAGGAAGGTCAAGGGTTACAGTGTTGCAGGTATTGAAGATGTAAGATGGACACCACAAGCCAAGGAAGGCAGGCTGCTAGTAGAAACTGGAAAAGACAAGGAAACAAATTGTACCCTAGTTTCTCCAGAAAGGAACACAAAACTGCTGACATTTTGATCTTGGTCTGGAAATATCTGTGTCAGACCTCTGATTAACCAAATAGTCAAGTAATAAATGTGTGTCCTTCTAAGCTACTTAGTTTGTGATAGTTTGTTACAGCTACAATAGAAATCTAATATAAATTCCAACATGGATTGCATAAATTCTTGCTAATTATTGATCATCATTTAATCATTTTATCAAAGATCAAAGTCATCCCCATGCTTAGTAATGACAACACTAAGCAAAAATTTAATGTGATTTTTTTCCCTTACAATTAGTGATGCTAGATATCTATGAAATTTTTAAAAAAGAAAAAATATTGACAGTAGTTCCTACTCTACATCTGGGTACTTGCTAAAGGCTACATCATTAGTTGTAATAATGGATGTTATGATTTTCCATTAAACAAATGTGGAAAGTAAGTCTTGAAACATTAAGGCAAATTCCCAATCTCTAGAAGGTTATTAGTGATTAGAGTTTGCATTCTAAGGCAGGTTTTAAACTTATCACTTCATGGCTCTGTA
>SJYF01000847.1:754364-768439 GCA_006410515.1 Procapra przewalskii
CAAAATATAATTAATGGTAATATATAGAAAGTCAATGCAGAACAAAACATTATTCCAACCTTACGATTTCTCCTGGTCAAATAATATACATTTAATTATTTCACAGGAGGAAAAGAAATTCTCATAATACATAAAGCAAAGAAATTGAAGCACAAAAAACTCTGGTACTCATATTGATATATAACTATCATAAATATGGAAATAATGCAAGGGAATTAAGTATTTTACAATGTTAATAGAACTATAACTATCTGCAGGGTCAAAATATTAAGGTTTGGCATGGTTGATGTTTTCTGGCTATCTGCAAAATAAATTGAAAAACCCAAAAAGAACCAACAACTTGAATATTAGAAGAAAAATAATTTACAATGTTATAGACAATTAACAATATAAACCTACTTATTACCAAGAGATATAAGATTGGAAACAGATCAATAAGTGAATAAAGGACTGAGTAGATAATCCAAACATAGAGTTCTATAGCTTTTTATATACATACCTTAGCTCCAATTTTTAAGACTAAACTCACCTTGGGTAAGCTTCATCCACATGGATAAGCATTAACAATAATAATCATATTTGCTTTTTAAAAGATGATCTAAAATGTGGTAGGCACCTTTATATAATTAGATAATTATTTACTGTAAATCATCTTAAGTCATACTATTTATAGTTTATAAGTTGAAGGATGTTTACAAGAGAATTATTTTCATTTTCATACCATTGTGTGTTAAGAAGGTTAACAGAGTTTTGATAAGTAAAGGAAATACTGGGACATGTTAGCAGATGCAGACTTATTGCCTATAAGGTATTTTGAACATTATGAATCGCACTTCATGGTAAATGTGTGAAAAAACACTTTCAAAATTGAAAATAGTCTCATACACACACAAAATTTCCTAGAGTCTAGATCATCAGTTGGTAGCATATGGCTAGCTCAGCAAATATAGCTGTTGAGATCATTTTTAGTAAAGACTGTAGAAAAATCTATGGATGAATGCAAGGACTAATTTTTGAGGAAAAAAATCATCAGCAAGCAATGTTGGATTTTTTTATGGCTTTTCCCCCACTTCAGCTGATATGTCCATTTTCTGAATCTTCTTTTAGGAATGTGTTTCTTACCAACTTGCTCACTCCCCTAATGCACTCTTTCCCTCTCTGGAGTGGTAGAAGCTAGCTCCTCTGGACTCTCTTCCAAGACATTCACCAGTAGCTAAAGATTTACCTCATTAACAAAGTTAGCCTGGAATAGTACTTTTAATATAAAATTTACCTAATTTTATTTATTTAAATACTTTATATATTAAATAAAAAATGACCAAGGGATTAAATTAGGAATTATTTCACATTCAGTCTTACAAATACTATCAGGTTCTGCAGAGTTCCTGTCCCTCAGCACCTCCTCTCTAATCTTATCTCACTATCCTTTTGTAACAACCATGCTGGCATATGTTGTTCCTGGAACAGACTAGAAATGCTGTACCTTAAAGTCTTGATACTTGTCTCCCCACCTCCCCAATACATTCTTTCCAAAGAGTCACACCTCTTAGGTTTTAGTCACCTAAGTGACAGGTATTGACAAATATCTGATATTGGTAGATAATTGTCCTTTTTAAGCTTCCTACCACAAGTTTGCTTTTTTGCTTGAAATATCTATCTCTATTATCTTTAATGTCAGTTAAAGGAACTTGCAGCATATCACTTAATGAAAAATTTTCATTAAGTATTTCATTTCATTTTGTATTTCTATTAGAAAACTTCTTAATCTCCATTGATACACTGATAGAAATTATTGCTCATTGTTAATCAAATATTTTCAAGTCCTTAATTATCCTATTGGTAAAAAGTGTTGCACTGCAGTTCAACCAGTTTTTAATCTCCTTGATGACAAGGATCATAACCATTGTTTTCTTGTACGTCTGTTACCCATTACTCTCTTCTCTCTGGTGGGAAACCAGTGTATTGTTGTATGTTGTCATGGTGAGTCGACCAATGCTTCTATAGTCTTTTGAGATGGCTTTGTTTAAACTGATAAATTTGTGTTTGTAAGGCAGCTCTCAGCTCAAAAAGAAGTAAATGCTATATAACATTCAAAAATATAGGTTAGATAGCTGTTAGTAAAGACATTGATTTCTGTTTTTTTTTTTAAATTGGAGTGTAATTGATTTACAATGTTGTGTTGACTTCTGCTGTACAATGATATGAGTCAGCCATAAGAATAGACACAGACATAGATATAGACAAAGATATTGATACAGATATTCTCTTCCTTTTCTGCTTCCCTCCCACCACCATCCCACCCCTCTAGGTCATCACAGAGCGTCAAGCTACGCTGCTTTCTTTATTTGATAGATATCACTGAAATTCTGCATATAAATATGTGAAGAATAAGCTTTTGATTAAAGCTTAAATGCCCAAATTATTTTTTAATCTGAAATCACTTGAGCATAGCTTTTATACCTTTACAATTTCTAGTGTGCATGTCAAAAAGAATAAAATGAACTCTGCGCAGTTTTACATGTGAATCAAGTTAACCTAGTTGATCAATGATTAACTCTGATGCTAATGAAATGAAGTACACTAATATCCTAATATGACCCTTACTAAGCCTGGATACAAATTATGTATTTTGGTCAGAATGCAAAGCCATTACATAAAAATTATATATAAGCTGAATTTTTTTTGTAAGTGTTAGAAAGCAGTTACTCAAAATTCACTGTAAGACAATCTCTTTAACAAGTGGTGCTGGGAAAACTGGTCAACCACTTGTAAAAGAATGAAACTAGATCACTTTCTAACACCACACACAAAAATAAACTCAAAATGGATTAAAGATCTAAATGTAAGATCAGAAACTATAAAACTCCTAGAGGAGAACTAGGCAAAACACTCTCTGACATAAATCACAGCAGGATCCTCTATGATCCACCTCCCAGAATACTGGAAATAAAAGCAAAAATAAACAAATGGAATCTGATTAAAATTAAAAGCTTCTGCACAACAAAGGAAAATATAAGCAAGGTGAAAAGACAGCCTTCTGAATGAGAGAAAACAATAGCAAATGAAGAAACTGACAAACAACTAATCTCAAAGATATACAAGCAACTTATGCAGCTCAACACCAGAAATATAAACGATCCAATCAAAAAATGGGCCAAAAAACTAAATAGGCATTTCTCCAAAGAAGACACACAGATGGCTAACAAACACATAAAAAGATGCTCAACATCACTCATTATCAGAGAAATGCAAATCAAAACTACAATGTAGTATCATTTCACACCAGACAGAATGGCTGCAATCCAAAAGTCTACAAGCAATAAATGCTGAAGAGGGTGTGGAGAAAAGGGAACCCTCTTACACTGCTGGTGGGAATGCAAACTAGTACAGCCACTATGGAAAACAGTGTGGAGATTCCTTTAAAAATTGCAAATAGAATTGCCTTATGAACCAGCAATCCCACTTCTGGGTATACACACCGAGGAAACCAAAACTGAAAGAGACACATGTACCCCAATGTTCATTGCAGCATTGTTTACAATATTCAGGACATGGAAACAACCTAGATGTCCATCAGCAGATGAATGGATAAGAAAGCTGTGGTACATATACACAATGGAGCATTACTCAGCCCTTAAAAAGAATAAATTTGAATCAGTGCTAATGAGGTGGATGAAACTGGAGCTGATTATACAGAGTGAAGTAAGCCAGAAAGAAAAACATCAATACAGTATACTGACACATATATATGGAATTTAGAAAGATAGTAATGATGACCCTGTATGTGAGACAACAAAAGAGACACAGATATATAGAACAGACTTTTGGCCTCTGAGGGAGAGGGAGAGGGTGGGATGATTTGGGAGAATGGCATTGAAACATGTATACCATCATGTAAGAAAAGAAGCGCCAGTCTATGTTCGATACAGGATGCTTGAGGCTGGTGTACGGGGATGATCCGGAGAGATGATATGGAGTGGGAGGTGGGAGGGGGTTTCAGGATTGGGAGCTTGTGTACACCTCTGGCTGATTCATGTTGATGTATGGCAAAACCAATACAGTATTGTAAAGTAGAATAAAGTAAAAATAAAATTAAAAAAAAAGAAAGAAATCCACCATAGCTGAGATGCATCCAGTGTGCTTACTGCAGAGAGGATGGGCACTGGTAAGGGGAGTTTCCATATTGCCCTAAGAGAAGGCGTGTGAAGACCCCTACACCTGCTCCCTCTGTGTTAGTCCTGGGTGACCCAGATTGATTCTCAGCAGCTCAAGAAACCCCCGTGAATGGTGAGATCCAGATCACTCTTCTCAAACCTTGGGTGTCTCTACAAGTAGAAGGTAAGGATGTGAACTTTCTTTTGGACATGGGGGCTACCTTCTCTGTTCTTCCTTTCTTATTAGGAACTTTAGACTCCCTAACTAAAATGGTGATGTAGGTAGATGGAAAACCCCAAAGCCGAAATTTTACTAAGCCCTTCCATTGTAAGGTGGGCAATTGGCAAGGAACCTACCCCTTCTTATACATCCCTGGTTGTCCTGCTCCCCTATGGGGAGAGACCTTCTTTGCCACTTCCAGACCAGAGTGACTTGGGGAAAGTTAGAAGGCAAGAAATTCCTTTGCCTAGTGTCTGAACATTTGCAGTCAGCTGTAGAAAAGGAAGAGTCTGTCCCTTTCTTAGATGAGGTCAGTGCCCAGGTGTGGGATGTTTGTAGCCCTGGCCTAGCCATAAATGTTGCACCAGTAAAGATTCTTCTAGGCCAAATGCTCCCTACCCCTGGAAAAGACAATATCCCTTAAAACCAGAAGCTCTTGATGGTCTTAGACCATTAGTTAACAAATATTGAGATACTGGAATTCTAATCACCTATGAGTCTCCATGAAATACTCCAATCTTGCCTGTTTAAAAACCAGATGGCACTTATCGATTTGTCCAGGTTCTAAGATCTGTTAAACAAGCTGTGGTTCCTATCCACTCCATAGTCCCAAACCCTTATACCCTCCTATCCCAAGTCCAAGGAAATGCTAAATACTTCTCAGTCTTGGACCTTAAGGATGCTTTCTTTTGCATTCCTCTCCATCTTGAATCCCAGAATCTCTTTGCCTTTGAGTGGTGGGACCTGGGAACAAGGGAGGCCATACAACTTTGCTGGACTCAACTACCACAAGGATTTAGGTACAGCCCTCATATTTTGGGGACTTCCTTGGGAAGAGAACTAAGGGAATTAACCTTAACAAACAGTAATTTAGTACAGTATGTGGATAAATTGCTCATAGCTATTGCAGATTTACCAGCTCTCAAATGGATACTATTAAAACTTTAAAGTTCCTTTATGAAAAGGGTGAATGTTCGACCACCAGAGGATATCCCTCATCTTAAATACCCCATACTCCTAAATGGAAAAGCAGCTTAGGGGATTTTTAGGAACAACTGGGTTTTGCAGGATCTGGATCCCTGGTTATGGATATCTGGCCCAATGGCTATATGAGAAGTTAAGAGGAAAGAGGAAGAGCCACTTGATTGGGATGAGACCTGCAAGGTTGTCTTTAATGCCTTGAAAGAGTCTATCACTAGAGCCCCAGCTTTAGGCCTCCCAAACCTCAAAAAGACTTTTAGGCTGTATTTCTCTGAAAGAATAGGAACTGCTCTTGGGATGTTAGGGCAAATGATGGGGCAGGTATTACAACCCATGACTTACCTCTCAAAACAACTAGACAAGATGGCCAGATGGTGGCCTACTTGCCTCCGGGCAGTAGCGGCCACTGCTCTTATGGTTAAAGAGGCATTTAAGCTGACCCTGGGTCAGCCCACCACAGTGGATACACCTCACCAGGTGCAAGCAGTCTTGGAAACTAAAGAGAATAGACGGATGACAGGGGAAAGGATCACCCAATACCAAGCCCTCCTCCTTGACACTCTGGAAATAAAGTTGAGGGTTTGTTAGACTTTAAATCCAGCCTCCTTAATGCCAGATACCTCTGGATCACCAATGCATGCAAATCATAGACAAGTTATACTTTTCTTGCCCTGATCTATCAGAGACAACTTTATCTGACTTATAGAAAGAATGGTAAACAAATGGCAGTAGTTTTGTAGAAAAAGGAGAGAGGAAAGCAGGTTACGATGTAGTGATCCTAGAAGAAACTTTGGAAAATGGGTCTCTTCCCCCAGGCACCTCAGCCCAGAAAGCTGAACTTTTTGCCCTGACAGGAGCTTTGTAATTAGGGGAAGGAAAGAGGATTAATGTGTATACAGACTCTAAGTATGCTTCCCTCATCCTACATGCCCATGCAGCAATTTGGAAGGAAAGAGGGATGCTCAGTGCTCAAAGCTCTCCTATTAAACACAAAGAGCTTACTCATTCTCAGGTTCCTGGAGGCAGTCAAACTTCCTGCTAAATTAGCTGTCATCTACTGCAAGATTCACCAAAAGGGGCAAAAAAAGGAGGCACAGTGAAATAGAAAAGCTGATTAAGAGGCAAAACAAGCCACTAGGAAAGCTTCCCTGGTCACTGCTATCTGCCTACTTTTCTCCAAGGAAACCCTGACTCCAAATTATACCCCAGAGGAACATTCCTGATATGCCAAGCAGGGCTGGAAGATTGGGTCACATGGGTGGTTTCAGACTGATCAGGCCCAAATAATACTCCCTGGCTCTCAGGTTTGGAAAATTACTAACTCCTTTAAAAGCACCCATTTTGGAAAAGATAATCTGTAAACCTTGCTCAAGCCTATTGTCTACCATTCCCAGTTGTTCAACAAGTCACACAAAATTGTTATACCTGTCTAAGAAATAATCCAAAAACCAAATCCTTGCCACTTCCTCTAATTAAACCTGTCCAACATTGGAGATTATACCCAGGAGAGGACTGGCAGGTGAATTTTACAAAGTTTCTCTTATTTGTTAGTACTTACTGACACATTCACAAGATGGATTGAAACATTCCCTGCTAGGACAGAGAGAGTTACAGAAGCCTGTAAAGCTCTGCTGAAGGAGATAGTGCCTGGGTTTGGGCTGCCTCAATCACTTCAGAGTGACAATGGGCCCTCATTTACAGCCACAATATCCCAGAACTGGGCCGCATGCTGAGGAATCAAATTCCGCTTCCATTAATCCTGGTAGCCTCAAGTCTCGGGAAAGGTGGAGAGAGCCAACCAGACTCTTAAAGGGGCTCTGCCCAAGCTATGTCAAGAAACACATGCTAAATGGATCCATATGCTACCCATAAGCTTCATGAGGGTATGGGCAGCCCCCAAGTGGCCACTATTATTAATGAAATGATGAATGGACTTATGAAATGATGTGTGGATGTCCATTCTTAACTTTGATTTTTTTTTTTTTTGATGAGGACACCAATACACTCCTAAAACATTTAATTGACCTGGGAAAGTTTCAACAAGAACTCCAAAAATATGGAGAACAGATCCTCCCTAGACCACAGGAAGACTTGAAAAATCCCCAAGTAGAGCTGAGGGATCAAATATTGGTAAAGACCTGGCAAAAAATAGGGAGTGCAAGCCAACTCTCCAAGAAATGGATAGGGGCATATCAGGTTGTCTTAATAAACTCAGTTGCTGTAAAAGTTAAGGGTCTGTCTGCCTGGGTCCATAATTCTAGAATAAAATCCTATGACCTACAGGAAGGGGAAATGGTGACTGAGACTCCAAAACCAGAGGACAACTATTCCTGTGAACCTGTTGAAGACCACAGACTCTTGCTCAGGCAGACCCCATAAAATCTCCATCAGATAAGTAAAATGCATCCTATGATGTTCTTCTTCTTCCTGATCATGTCTCCCTGTATGGTTATCTGCTTCACAACATTGTGCCAATAGCTTAAAATGCCATCAGTTCAGTTCAGTTCAGTTCAGTTGCTCAGTCATGTCCAACTCTTTGCGACCATGTGAACCACAGCATGCCAGGCCTTCCTGTCCATCACCAACTCCCAGAGTCCCCCCAAACCCATGTCCATTGAGTCGATAATGCCATCAAACCATCTCATCCTCTGTCATCCCCTTCTCCTCCTGCACTCAATCTTTCCCAGCATCAGGGTCTTTTCAAATGAGTCAGCTCTTCGCATCAGGTGGCCAAAGTATTGGAGTTTCAGCTTCAACATCAGTCCTTCCAATGAACACCCAGCACCTATCTCCTTTAGGATGGACTGGTTGGATCTCCTTGCAGTCTAAGGGACTCTCAAGAGTCTTCTCCAGCACCACAAACAATTCAAAAGCATCAATTCTTCAGCACTCAGCTTTCTTTATAGTCTAACTCTCACATCCATACATGACCACTGGAAAAATCATAGCCTTGACTAGACGGACCTCTGTTGACAAAGTAACGTCTCTGCTTTTGAATATGCTGTCTAGGTTGGTCATAACTTTCCTTCCAAGAGGTAAGCATCTTTTAATTTCATGGCTGCAATCACCATCTGCTGTGATTTTGGAGCCCAGAAAAATAAAGTCAGCCACTATTTCCGCTGTTTCCCCATCTATTTGTCATGAAGTGATGGGACTGGATGCCATGATCCTAGTTTTCTGAATATTGAGCTTTAAGTCAGTATCTCCTCTTTCACTTTCATCAACAGGCTCTTTAGTTCTTCTTCACTTTCTGCCATAAGGATGGTGTCATCTGCATATATAAGGTTATTGATATTTCTCCCAGCAGTCTTGATTCCAGCTTGTTTTCCCTCCAGCCCAGCATTTCTCATGATGTCCTCTACATATAATTTAAATAAGCAGGGTTACAATATACAGCCTTGACGTACTCCTTTTCCTATTTGGAACCAGTCTGTTGTTCCATGTCTGGTTCTAACTGTTGCTTCCTGACCTGCATACAGGTTTCTCAAGAGGTGGCTATTAATCTCTCCCTAAATGATGCACATATGCTTGCAAACTGCACTTCTTCTCAACTCATCCTAACTAGCCCTTGCTGGATCTGCATTAATGGCAGAAGTTGGGGGTATATCCAACCTATCCCAGGGTATCAATGGCCCACCCTTCCAGTCCAGCTACATGCTGTCACCCAGCGTACCCCATCTGGTCATAGTATGGCCTTTTAGAAAAGAGGGTGGGACTTCATCCCTTGGTATCAGCAACAGCTCTATATATTTACTCCTATGATAACATCTGCAGTCCCACCTGAGCCCTCATTTTCTCTCTTGACTAACATTCCCCAAATGCCCTTCCCTATCTGCCTAAAATGTGACTCTCTAACAGGAGTGTCAGTGGGAAATCTGGACAACTCACCATGTGGGGTAAACTTCACTGTCAGAACTGATGGAGAAAAATTGGGATCTAGAAACTTTTCTAGGGTATAACAATTTAACTCAAAGTCTGGGAGCTAGAGGTTCTGGCAGAATTGACATGCTATATCTATCCCTGAGCATGAGGCTCTCCTTGGATGCTATTAACCAGTCTCAAATATTCATGTTCTGTCCTGGACGACCAAAAAAAAAAAAAAAAACACACACACACACACCCGTTCATCCTGGTTTCTAAATCTGGCAGACAACTCTGTCCCCTGTTATTCCCTCGTAGGGGTACCCACCCCTGAAAACCTAACCCTATGGTGGGAGTCTAAGGGAAATACTCTCTACCTTGAGGACAAAACCCGGGATGCCTCACAACACTTGAGTCCCTTCCTAAATGCCCTCACTGCTGCCAGTTTTGCAGCAAGTAGAGTGATGGTCTTCTCCCAGCTACTAAAGGACTGCCCCTGTTCCATTATGCCATGTTCCAGTTGCAAGGCAGATCGAAATCCTGTTCCCCTTTGGCAGACCTGTTTTGCTGCCCAGCTTGAACCCAGTTATGGTGTCTACTTCATATATGGGGATAAAGCTTATTTATCCCTGCCACCTTTTTGATCAGGAAGCAAAAATTACAACAATTTAGTGAATATAACAAAAGAAGCACTCACAAAGAAAACTGGTTACCATTGAGGAAATGGAAGGGGAGAGAGGAAATAAAGGGACAGAGAGTAAGTGGTACAAACTATTATGATAAAATAAGTGATGAATATGTTGTACAACACAGAATTTTATGTTTTATATTGGAATATAATTGATTTACAATATTGTATGTGTTTCTGATGTACAGCAAAGTCTTTCAGTTATACATATACATATATCTATTTTTTGAAAGTCTTTCCCCACTTAGGTTCTTACAGAATGTTGAGTGGAGTTCCATGTGCTATACAGTAGGTCTTTGTTGAATATATAGTAATATAAATATATATTAATCCCATACTCTAATTTACCCTCCACCTTTCCCCTTCAGCAACCATAAGTTTATTTTTTAAGTCCATTTTTTTAAGTTTCTGTTTTCTAAATACATTCATTTGTATCATCTTTTTATATTCCAATATAAGTGACATCATATGACACTTGTATTTCTCTGTCTGATGTACTTCACAGTATGATAATCTCTAGGTCCATCCATGTTGCTGCAGATGGCATTATTTCCTTTTTTGTCATGACTAAGTAATATTTCATTGTGTATATGTAGCACATCTTTATCCATTCATCTATTGATTGACATTTAAGTTGCTTCCATATCTTGGCTATTGTTAACTACTGCTGCAATGAATATTAGGGTGCATGTATCCTTTTGAAGTGTGTGTGTGTGTGTGTGTGTGTGTGTGTGTGTGTGTGCTCAGTTGCTCCATCGTGTCCAACTCTTTGTAACCCCATGGACTGTAGCCCATCAGGCTCCTCTGTCCATAGGATTTCCCATATAAGAATACTGGAGTGGATTGCCATTTCCCTCTCCAGGGATCTTCCCAGCCTAGGGATCAAATCTATGTCTCTTGTGCCTCCTGCATTGACAAGCAGATTCATTACCACTGTGTCACCTGGGAAGCTTTTTCTGAATTATGGCTTTCTTCAAATATATGCCTAGGAGTAGGATTGATGGATCATAAGTTATCTCTATTTTTAGTTTATGTGGGGGGTGAACCTCTGTACGATTTTCCATAGAGGCTGTCTGAATTTATATTTCCACCAACAGTGCAGAAAGATTCCCTTTTCACCATACCCTCTTCATCATTTACTGTTTGTGGACTTTTTGAAGATGGTCATTCTGACTGGTGTGAAATAATACCTCATTGTAGTTTTAATTTGAATTTCTTAAATAAATAAATAAATTTATTTTTTAATAATTGCTCATCATTAGATCAATGTAGAGAAGCTTTACACGTGTTTTTTGTCCATCTGTAAGTCTTCTTTAGAGAAATATCTATTTAGTTCATTGTTGAATCACTCAGTCATGTCTGATTCTTTGAGACCCCATGGACTTCATCATGTCAGTCTTCCCTGTCCTTCACTATCTCCTGGAGTTTGCCCAAACTCAAGTACAGTGAGTTGATGATGCCATCCAACCATCTCATCCTCTGTTGCTCTCTTCTCCTCCCGAAGTGAAGTGAAGTCGCTCAGTCGTGTCCTACTCTTTGTGACTCCATGGGCTGTAGCCTACCATGTTCCTCTGTCCATGGGGTTTTCCAGGCAATAGTCCTGGAGTAGATTGCCATTTCCTTCTCCAGGGGATCTTCCCAACCCAAGGATCGGACCCAGGTCTCCCACATGGCAGACAGATGCTTTACCGTCTGAGCCACCAGGGAAGTCTTTTCTCTCCTGCTCTCAATCTTTTCCAGTATCAGCGTCTTTTCCAAATGAGTCAGCTCTTTGTATCAGGTGGCCAGAGTATTGGAGCTTCAGCTTCAACATCAGTTTTTCCAATGAATATTCAGGGTTGATTTCCTTTAGGATTGACTAGTTTGATCTCCTTGATGTCCAAGGGACTCTCAGGAGTATCCTCCAGCACCACAGTCTGAAAGCATCAATTCTTCGATGTTCACCTGACTTTATGGTCCAGCTGTCACATGGATAAATGACTACTGGGAAAACCATAGCTTTGACTGTATCACATAATAAATATATATTTAGATAATATGGGGATTGTAGTCAATATCTTATAATATCTATAAATGGAAAGTAATCATTAAAATTGTAAATTAAAATTGTACTATATTGTAATCCTATAACTTACACAATATCATTTATCAACTCTACTTCAATTAACAAGAAAGAAAAGAAAATGGTACTAGAGCATGAAACTCACTTCTGGGCAAGAGCTGTGAAACTCTCAGGGAGCAGAACAACAACCTATTCAACAAGCATCCCATATCCAAAGAGTGGATGAAATTGGCAAAAAACAAGCAGTGGAATAGTAAAGTTGGTATATATCAATGGCTACATTTACCTATGGATAATACAGTTTCCACTCAGACATTTAAAATAATTTCAAAAGTAAATTTCCAGATATGTAAAAAGTGTCAGGTGACACCTTACAACAACAGTACCCTGACAGCAATTATTTATGGAGACACAGAAGGATTGTATGACAATGACCATGAAGGTATGACATGGTCATTGTCCATGTCCAAGGTCAAAGGCATGACCATGATGATATGACAATGAAGGATGGAACAATGACAAAGAAAAATCTAGCTTGTAGTAGTTCAGAACAGAAATGGCTATTCAGGACCTCATCCTCCAGGCTGAACCCAAATTGTTGTCAACAGTTGGCCAAGCAAAATTATTGAAAGAAAAGAAAGGAAAGCAAGTTAGAAATAAAACAAGAAGAAAGTTTCAACTCAAAGACATAATTATTGTGTGTGTAATGTATTAAATGTACATGTTCACTACTTATATAGAGTTATACATAGGTATTAAATAGCTTTTTTAATAGTACACAGCACATATATGTCATACTGTTTTAGGTGCATTACAAATATTAAATCAATTAATCCTTATAACAGTTATTTGAAGAAGGAATTATATAAGCACCATTTTACAAATAAGAATCTGATGCCAGAGAGGCTTATTGACTCTTTTGATGTTCACTAAGCTACTTCACATGCTAGTAAGGTTATGTTCAAAATCCTTGAAGCTAGCCATCTTGAATCAAACTTTTAGATGTACAAGTTGGGTTTGAAAAAGGCAGAGGAACCAGAGATCAAATTGCCAGCATTTGTTGGATCATAGAGAATGCAAGTATCTACTTCTGTTTCATTGACTATGTGGAAGCCTTTGACCGTGTGGATCACAAAACACTGTGGACAATTGTTAAAGAGATGGGAATATTTCGTGGGATTCTCCAGGCAAGAATACTGGAGTGGGTTGCCAAGTCCTCCTCCGGGGGATCTTCCTAACTCAGGGATTGAACCCATGTCTCTTACCTCCTGCATTGGCAGGTATGTTTTTTACCACTAGAGCCACCTGGGAAGCCCTGTTATACCAACAAAGCAGTAACATAAACTAGGTAAAGAAAATAATATTTCTAAAATTTTAATCATACATGTTCGCTATATGTAAATGTATTTCCCTTTCTTCACTCTGTCTACAATTAAAGCTATATTGTCAGGTTTAGGGCCCCCAGAAAAAGAGAGAATAAGCACTGTAAAAATCATCACCAGAGAGTAAGAAAAAAAAAAGAAAACTGGTCCTGCTGGCTGGCAACTGTGGGAAGGAAAAGGAAGAGTTAGTAGGAAAAAGTCTGATTGTCTTCCCAGACAAAAGAGAGATGGTAACCAAAGGAAAGATAAAAGCAACAGTTCTTTGATGTTTGACGAGCTCCTCCTTATGTTCCTGAGTTCTCTGTGTTGTGTGGCCCTCTTCCAACCTGCAGAGGCAGAATGAGCAGAGGTAGGCCAGAGTGAGCCCAGGGTAATAATGAGCTCAGCTGGACACTGAGGTCCTGAGTGGAAAGAGCCTGTAATAGGTCTGGAGATGAAGAGAGCCCATGGACTGGTTAGGAAACCTAACAAGGAGTGTACGGTGGCAGGAGGATATTACACTGTGTCTGAGGTAACTGAGCAGCACCCAGACCAGGGATGGTCTAGTTGTCACAGTCTGGACTTTGGAGGCTGCACTAGGGAGAAGTTAGATGGCGCTGAGAACCTGATCAAGTAAAAACAAAAACAAAAACAAAAACAAAAACTCAACAAAAGAGTCCTGGTAGCAGACAGCAGCAGCACAAACCACAAGGGACCCCAGATACGGAGGCAGATGCACATTTCAAAA
>SJYF01000847.1:768527-781566 GCA_006410515.1 Procapra przewalskii
CATTGATCAAGGTCTTCTGAAATTGATTAGATTTTTGCAGAAAAATAAAGTTCTTCTTATTATTCATTTAAAAAAAAAAGAGAGAGATGGGAATATTAGACCATCTTACCTGTCTCCTAAGAAACCTGTATGAAGTCAGGAAGCAACAGAATGTTATATGGAACAACTGACTGGTTTAAAACTGGGAAAGAAGTACTATAAAGATATATATTGTCACCCTGTTTATATTAAGTTGTATGCAGAGTGCATCATGTGAAATGCCAGGCAGGATAAGTTATAAGCAGGAATCAAGATTGCTGGGAGAAATATCAACAGCCTAGATATGCAGATGATACCACTCTAATGGCAGAAGATGAAGAGGAACTAAAAAGCCTCTTGATGAGCATGAAGGAGGGGAGTGAAAAAGCTGGCTTAAAACTCAGCATTCAAAAAACTAAAATCATGGCATCCAGTCCTATCACTTCATGGCAAATAGAAGAGGAAAAAGTGGAAGCAGTGACAGATTTTCTCTTCTTCTTGGACTTCAAAATCACTACGGAATGGTGACTGTACCCATGAAAACACTTGCTTCTTGGGAGGAAGGCTCTGACAAACCTAGACAACATATTAAAAAGCAAAGACATCCCCTTGCCAACAAAGGTTTGTTAGTGAAAGTTATGGCCTTTCCAGTAGTCAAGTATGGATGTGAGAACTGGACCATAAAGAAGGCTAAATGCTGAAGAACTGATGCTGTTAAATTGTGGTGCTGGAGAAGACTCTTGAGAGTCACTTGACAGCAAGGAGATCAAACCTAGAGGAAATCAGTCCTAAAGGAAATTAACCCTGAATATTCTTTGGAAGGATTTATGCTGAAGCTGAAGCTCCAATAATTTGGCCGTCTGATTTGAAGAGCTGACTCATTGGAAAAGACCCTGATGCCTGGGAAGAGTGAAGGCAAAAGAAGAAGAGGGCAAGATGAGATGGTTGGATAGCATCACTGATTCAATAGACATGAACTTGATGAATTCTGGGAAATGGTGAGGAGTGGGAGGCTTGGCTTGCTATAATACATGAGGTCACATAGAGTTGGACAGCGACTGAACAACAACAGCTAGTAAAGTGACAAAGCTGCTATTTGAGCACAACATCTTATTTTATCTTTTCAATTACCCTGTGCCACAACATTACTACTGTTTTACAGTTAAGAAAACTGAAGTCCAGGGAATTTGAATAATTTATGTAAGGTGATAACTAGAATTCATTGTAGCTTATACTTAAAGCCAAGTACATTTAACTCAGATACCAGTGCTCTTACCATTACATCACTTCCCCTTTGCTTATATAAATAAATGCACCAGACACTGTGTGAAGGAGGGAGATGTGAGTCATATATAAGGACTACAAGTTGATAATCAAGAAGTGAAGGATCAAAGAACAAACTAGAGTTTACCAGAGGGAAGAGGAAAGGGTGAGGGGCAATAGAGGGTTGGCGAAATAAGAGATACAAACTATAAAGTAAACTACAAGAATACATTGTATAACATAAAGAATATGGTCAATACACCTAGCATAACTATAAATTCTTGAATCACTATATTGTACACCTGTAACTTATATAATAAAAATTAAATATGTTATAAAGAAATTGTTACTTCCCTGGTGAGTCAGATGGTAAAGAATATGCCTACAGTGTGGGAGACCTGCGTTCAATCCCTGGGTTGGGAAAATCCTTTGGAGGAGGGCATGGCAACCCACTCTAATATTCTCACCTGGAGAAGTCCCATGAACAGAGGAGCCTGGTGGGCTACAATCCAGGGGGTCACAGAGAATTAGATATGACTAAGTGACTAAATACACAAATAAAAAAATTAAATTAAATGGAAAATACTTAGACATGTCTGGTACCCATAAATTTTGTTAAGAAATCAACTCATAGTTTTCAAAAACAAAAAGGAAGGAAGAATATTTATAACCTCCATGCCTAGATAATACAATGATTTTTTTTTTTAAAGTCAGTCTCCTTAGCACAGAATGATGTTAACTATATCTCCATGGGCGTGGGGGCATGGGGAGAGGAATTAGAAACACATATGACAGAAAATACTTGAGATAATGAAAAAGCAATTGCAAATGTCAAAAATATATTAAGGACCAGGATATATCTTGCATAGCTTCTATTTATAATAAGGACAACTCAGGTTTTTAAGAGGTTAAGCAAAAGTGTGTCTAGTAGCCTTAAAACAGAGACCACACAGAGTAAATGAGACAGAAAGACACATAGATAAATAGAAGGAAAAAAAAAGAAAAACAAACTAGAGAGAGATATGGAAAGAATATAGAGAGAAAGAAAAGGAGGGAAAATTCAGACTATATAAAAGTTATATGTAGAATCTCCAATATCCAGATCACTGTGTTAAAAATATTAGCAGAAATGATAGATTTTAAATTTCTTATTTTATCCTTTTAGCTGATTTATCCTTGATATTTTCTGTTTATAATAAAAGTTATATAACATATCTTTATGCATGAAATATTTAACAAGTGTTATTAATCTGAATTGGAGAAGGCAATGGCAGCCCACTCCAGTACTCTTGCCTGGAAAATCCCATGGACGGAGGAGCCTGGTAGGCTGTAATCCATGGGGTCGCTAAGAGTCTGACACGACTGAGAGACTTCACTTTCACTTTTCACTTTCATCAATTGGAGAAGGAAATGGCAACCCAGGGACGGGGGAGCCCGGTGGGCTGCCATCTATGTGGTCGCACAGAGTTGGACACGACTGAAGTGACTTAGCATAGCATAGCATAGCATAGCATTAATGTGAATATATTTTAAATCAGTTTTCAATGTTGACAGAACTCTGAAGGATGTTCACTATTTTAAAATAACTAAAACCTTAAAATCTGACTTAGAACCTATTTCCAAAATGAGTTGAAGTGTTCTAGAGATAATCAGTGGGCTTCCCTGATATTTCAGCTGGTAAAAAATCTGCCTGCCATGCAGAAGACCCTGGTTTGATTCCTGGGTCAGAAAGAACCCCTGAAGAAGAGATAAGTTACCCCCTCCATTATTCATGGGCTTCCCTGGTGGCTCAGGTGATAGAGAATCTGCCTGCAATGTGGGAGACCTGGGTTCAATCCCTGGGTCATAAAGATATGCTGGAGGAGAGTATGGCAACTCATTCCAGTTTTCTTGCCTGGAGAATCCCCATGGAGACAGGAGTCCACTGGGCTACAGTCCATGGGGTTGTGAAGGGTCAGACATGACTGAGCAACTAAGCACACATGTAACTGCTGCCCAATGAAGTAACAAAAAATAATAATAATGCTGTCTGTTTGTTTGTTTTTAATAAAATTATATGCCCTTAAAAAGTCACTTCAAAGGACCTGTGCTGTCACAAAGCAAACATGTGCTTTAGACTAATAATCATTACAGCTTCCCAGGCTGTTCAGTGCTAACAAATTTGCTGTCAGTGCAGGAGAAGAGGGTTCAATCCCTGGGTCGAGAAGATCCCCTGGAGGAGGAAATGGCAACACACTCCAGTTTTCTTGCCTGGGAAAATCCATGAAGAGTGAAGCCTGATGGGCTACAGTCCATGGGTTTGCAAAGAGCAGAACACGACTGAGCACACACACCACAGGGCATGATAACCATTACAAACTTAATGGTAAATCTTTTGAAGATTTATATGAAAAAGTTAAGAAAATCACTAAAAGGAACTAATGTCTATCATACCTATTTTAGGATGCAACTGTTTATTCAAAATATTTAAGACAAAATCTTCTGAAATAAACGGAAAATAAGGGATGGAGCCAAAGTAAAAACAACACCCAGCTGTGAATGGGACTGATGGTAGAAGCAAGGTTCTATGATGTAAAGAGCAATATTGCATAGGAACCTGGAATGTCAGGTCTATGAATCAAGGCAAATTGGAAGGGGTCAAATCGGAGATGACAAGAGTAAACAGTGACATTCTAGGAATCAGTGAACTAAAATGGACTGGAATGGGTGAATTTAACTCAGATAACCATTATATCTACTACTGTGGGCAGGAATCCCTTAGAAGAAAATGGTGTAGCCATCATAGTCAACAAAAGAGTCTGAAATGCAGTACTTGGATGCAATATCAAAAAAACCGGAATGATATCTGTTCATTTCCAAGGCAAATCACTCAATATCATGGTAATCTAAGTCTATGGCCCAAGCAGTAATGCTGAAAAATTTGAACAGTTCTATGAAGACCTACAAGACCTTCTAGAACTAACACCCAAAAAAGATGTCCTTTTCATTATAGGGCACTGGAATGCAAAAGTAGGAAGTCAAGAAACACCTGGAGTAACAGGCAAATTTGGCCTTGGAGTACAGAATGAAGCAGGCCAAAGGCTAATAGAGTTCAGCCAAGAGAACACAGTGGTCATAGCAAACACCTTCTGACAACACAACAGAAGACTCTACACATAGGCATCACCAGATGGTCAACGTGGAAATCAGACTGATTATATTCTTTGCAGCAAAGATAGAGAAATGCTATAGAGTTGGCAAAAAAAAAAAAAAAAAGACTGGGAGTTGACTGTGGCTTGGATCATGAAGTGCTTATTGTCAAATTAAGACTTAAATTGAAGAAAGTGGAGAAAAACACTAGACCATTCAGGTGTGGCCTAAATCAAATCCCTTATGACAATACAGTTAAAGTGAGAAATAGATTTAAGGGACTAGATCTGATAGACAGAGTGCCTGATGAACTATTGATGGAGGTTCATGACATTGTACAAGAGACAGGAATCAAGACCCTTCCCAAAAAAAAGAAATGCAAAAAAGCAAAAAGGCTGTCTGAGGAGGCCTTACAAATAGCTGTGAAAAGAAGAGAAGCAAAAAGAAAAGTAGAAAAGGAAAGATATACCCATCTGAATGCAGACTTCCAAAGAATAGCAAGGAAAGATAAGAGAGCCTTCCTTAATAATCAATGCAAAGAAATAAAGGAAAACAATAGGATGGGAAAGACTAGAGATCTCTTCAAGAAAATTAGAGATACCAAGGGAATATTTCATGCAAAGATGGGCATGATAAAGGACATAAATGGTCTGAACGTAACAGAAGCAGAAGATGTAAAGAAGAGGTGGCAACAATACATGGAAGAATTGAACAAAACGATCTTCACGAACCAGATAATCATGATGATGTGATCACTCATCTAGGGCCAGACATCTTGGAATGTGAAGTCAAGTGGACCTTAGAAAGCAAACAAAGCTAGTGGAGGTGATGGAATTCCAGTTGAACTATTTCAGATCCTGAAAGATGATGCTGTGAAAGTGCTGCACTCAATATGCCAACAAATTTGGAAAACACAGCACTGGCCACAGGACTTGAAAATGTCACTTTTTATTCCAATTCCAAAGAAAGGCAATGACAAAGAATGCTAAAACTATTGCTCAGTTGCACTCATCTCACATGCTAGTAAAGTAATGCTCAAAATTCTCCAATCCAGGCTTCAGCAATACGTGAACCGTGAACTCCCTGATGTTCAAGCTGGTCTTAGAAAAGGCAGAGGAACCAAAAATCAAATTGTCAATATCTGCTGGATCATGGAAAAAGCAATAGAGTTCAAGAAAAACATCTACTTCTGCTTTATTGACTATGCCAACGCCTTTGACTGTGTGGATCACAATAAACTGTGGAAAATTCTGAAAGAGATGGGAATACCAGACCACATAAAGGCCTCTTGAGAAATCTGTATGCAGGTCAGGAAGCAACAGT
Source organism: Procapra przewalskii (assembly GCA_006410515.1). Lineage (NCBI taxonomy): Eukaryota > Metazoa > Chordata > Mammalia > Artiodactyla > Bovidae > Procapra > Procapra przewalskii. The sequence continues at coordinate 774,261 of SJYF01000847.1, forward strand.
TAGAAATGGACATGAAACAACAGACTGGTTCCAAATAGGAAAAGGAGTACGTCAAGGCTGTATATTGTCAACCTGTTTATTTAACCTATATGCAGAGGACATCATGAGAAACGCTGGACTGGAAGAAGCACAAGTTGGAATCAAGATTGCCGGGAGAAATATCAATAACCTCAGATATGCAGATGACACCACCCTTATGGCAGAAAGTGAAGAGGAGCTAAAGGGCCTCTTGATGAAGGTGAAAGAGGAGATTGAAAAAGTTGACTTAAAGCTCAACATTCAGAAAACAAAGATCATGGCATCTGGTCCCATCACTTCATGGGAAATAGATGGAGAAACAGTAGAAACAGTGTCAGACTTTATTTTTGGGGGCTCCAAAATCACTGCAGATGGTGACTGCAGCCATGAAATTAAAAGACGCTTATTCCTTGGAAAAAAAAGTTATGACCAACCTAGATAGCATATCCAAAAGCAGAGACATTACTTTGTTGACTAAGTTCCATCTAGTCAAGGCTATGGTTTTTCCTGTGGTCATGTATGGATGTGAGAGTTGGACTGTGAAGAAGGCTGAGTGCGAAGAATTGATGCTTTTGAACTGTGGTGTTGGAGAAGACTCTTGCGAGTCCCTTGGACTGCAAGGAGATCCAACCAGTGTATTCTGAAGGAGATCAGCCCTGGGATTTCTTTGGAAGGAATGATGCTAAAGCTGAAACTCCAGTACTTTGGCCACCTCATGCGAAGAGTTGACTGCTTGGAAAAGACTCTGATGCTGGGAGGGATTGGGGTCAGGAGGAGAAGGGGCTGACAGAGGATGAGATGGCTGGATGGCATCACGGACTTTATGGACGTGAGTCTGAGTGAACTCCGAGAGATGGTAATGAACAGGGAGGCCTGGCATGCTGAGATTCATGGAGTCGCTAGAGTCAGACATGACTCAGCGACTGAACTGAACTGAGACATTGTTGCTTCAACATTTAATGCAACCATACTACTGGTAAACATTATGGTTTGAAATGCTGAAAAGACACACAAAAAATCTAATAAAATTATCAATTGTCCACATAATAATACAATAATATTGACAGCTTGAATTGACATATTGCTCAAAAATGTCAAGCAAATTGCTGAAAATTAATTTAAAATAAAATATAAGAAAAAATAAGACACAACTAATCTATCCAGATGTTTATATATTTCCCTTTCTTTGAAAAGCAAAGTAGAAAAAGAAAGATATAAGCATCTGAGCACAGAGTTCCAAAAAATAGCAAGAAGAGGTAAGAAAGCCTTCCTCAGTGATCAATGCAGAGAAATAGAGGAAAACAACAGAATGGGAAAGACTAGAGAGCTCTTCAAGAAAATTAGAGATATCAAGGGAACATTTCTTGCAAAGATGGGCTTGATAAAGGACAGAAATGGTATGGACCTAACAGAAGCAGAAGATAATAAGAGGTAGCAAGAAAACACAGAAGAACTGTACAAAAAAGATCTTCATGAACCAGATAATCACGATTGTGTGACACTCATCTAGAGCCAGACATCCTGGAATGTGAAGTCAAGTGGGCCTTAGAAAGCATCACTATGAACAAAGCTAGTGGAAGTGATGGAATTCCAGTGGAGCTGTTTCAAATCCTGAAAGATGATGCTGTGAAAGTGCTGCACTCAATATGCCAACAAATTTGGAAAACTCAGCAATGGCCACAGGACTGGAAAAGGTCAGATTTCATTCCAATCCCAAAGAAAGACAATGCCAAAGAATGCTCAAACTACCACACAATGCTAGTAAAGTAATGCTTAAAATTCTCCAATCCAGGCTTCAGCAGTACATGAACTGTGAACTCCCTGATGTTCAAGCTGGTTTTAGAAAAGGCAGAGGAACCAGAGATCAAATTGCCCACATCTGCTGGATCATGGAGAAAGCAAGAGATTTCAGAAAAAATATCTACTTCTGCTTTATTGACTATGCCAAAGTCTTTGACTGTGTGGATCACAATAAACTATGGAAAATTCTGAGAGAAATGGGAATACAAGACCATCTGACCTCCCTCTTGAGAAATCTGTATGCAGGCCAGGAAGCAACAGTTAGAACTGGACATGGAACAACAGACTGGTTCCAAATAAGAAAAGTAGTCCATCAAGGCTGTATATTGTCACCCTGTTTATTTAACCTATATGCAGAGTAGATCATGAAAAATGCTGGACTGGAAGAAACACAAGTTGGAATCAAGATTGCCAGGAGAAATATCAATAACCTCAGATAAGCAAATGATACCACCCGTATGGCAGAAAGTGATGAGGAACTGAAAAGCCTCTTGATGAAAGTGAAAGAGGAGAGTGAAAAAGTTGACTTAAAGCTCAACATTCAGAAAACGAAGATCATGGCATCTGGTCCCATCACTTCATGAGAAATAGATGGGGAAACAGTGGAAACAGTGCCAGACTTTATTTTTGGGAGCTCCAAAATCACTGCAGATGGTGACTACAGCCATGAAATTAAAAGACGCTTACTCCTTGGAAGAAAAGTTTTGACCAACCTAGGTAGCATATTGAAAAGCAGAGATATTACTTTGCCAACTAAGGTCCATCTAGTCAAGGCTATGATTTTTCCAGTAGTCATGTACGTAAGTGAGAGTTGGCCTGTGAAGAAGGCTGAGCACCGAAGAATTGATGCTTTTTATTGCGGTGTTGGAGAAGACTCTTGAGAGTCCCTTGGACTGCAGGGATATCCAACAAGTCCATTCTAAAGGAGATCAGTCCTGGGTGTTTTTAGGAAGGAATTGTGCTAAAGCTGAAACTCCAGTACTTTGACCACCTCATGAGAAAAGTTGACTCATTGGAAAAGGTTTGATGCTAGGAGGGATTGGGGGGCAGGAGGAGAAGGGGACGACAGAGGATGTGATGGCTGGATGGCATCACTGACTCAATGGATGTGAGTCTGAGTGAACTTCGGGTATTGGTGATGGACAGGGAGGCCTGGCGTACTGCGATTCATGGTGTCACAATGAGTCGGACATGACTAAGCAACTGATCTGAACTGAACTGACCTGAATATATCCAGCTGAGTTATTTCAAATCTGAAAATGATGCTGTGAAAGTGCTGCACTCAGTATGCCAGCAAGTTTGGAAAACTCAACAGTGGCCAGAGGACTAAATTATATCAGGTTTCATTCTACTGAACAATTTAACGCATCTCACAGGCTAACAAGGTAATGCTCAAAATCCTCTAAGCTAGTCTTCAACAGTACGTGAACCAAGAACTCTCAGAAGTTCAAGCTAGATTTAGTAAAGGCAGAAGAACCAGAGATCAAAATTGCCAACATCTGTTGGATCATAGAAAAAGCAAGAGAATTCCAGAAAAACACATCTACTTCTGCTTCATGGACTACTAAAGACCTTGACTGTGTGGATCACAAAAAAACTGGAAAATTTTTCAAGAGATGGGAATACCAGGCCACTTTACCTGCCTCCTGAGAAACCTGTATGCAGGTCAAGAAGCAACAGTTAGAATGGGACATGGAACAATGGACTGGTTTCAACTTTGGAAAAGAATATGTCAAGGCTGCATATTGTCACCCTGCTTATTTAACTTATATGCAGAGTACCTCTTGAAAAATGCAGACTGATTGAAGCACAAGCTGGAATCAAGATTGCTGGGAGAAATATCAGTAACCTCAGATATGCAGATGACATCACCTTACTGGCACAAAGTGAAGAGGAACTAAAGAGCCTTTATTATTATTATTATTTTACCTTATTTTACTTACAATACTATATTGCTTTTGCCATACATCAACATGAATCCACCACGGGTGTACATGTGTTCCCAGTCCTGAACCCCCCTCCCACCTCCCTCCCCAAACCATCTCTCTGGGTCATCCCAGTGCACTAGCCCCAAGCATCCTGTATCCTGCATCGAACCTAGAGTGGCGATTCATTTCTTATATGATATTATACATGTTTCAATGCCATTCTTACAAATCATCCCACCCTCTCTCTCTCCCACAGAGTCCAAAAGACTGTTCTATACATCTGTGTCTCTTTTGCTGTCTCGCATACTGGGTTATCATTACCATCTTTCTAAATTCTATATATATGTGTTAGTAGACTGTATTGTTGTTTTTCTTTCTGGCTGACTTCACTCTGTATAATTGGCTCCAGTTTCATCCACCTCATTAGAACTGATTCAAATGTATTCTTTTTAATGGCTGAGTAATAGATGAAGAGGAAAAAGGAGAGTGAAAAAGCTGGCTTAAAACTTAACATTCAAGAAGCAATATTCAAAATCATGGCATATGGTCCCATCACGTCATGGCAAATAGATGGGAAAACAATGGAAACAGTGACAGCTTTATTTTCTTCAGCTCCAAAATCACTGTAGATGGTGACTGCAGCCATGAAATTAAAAGTCACTTGCTCCTTAGAATAAAAGTAATGACAGAAGCAATGACAAAAAAACCTAGACACTGTATTAAAAAGCAGAGACATTACTTTGTGTAAAAAGTTCTGTCTAGTCAAAGCTATGATTTTTCCATTAGTCATGTACAGATGTGAGAGATGGAAAATAAAGAGAGGCTAAGCACCAAAGAATTGATATCTTCAAACTGTGGTGCCAGAGAAGACTCTTGAGAGTCCCTTAAACAGCAAAGAGATCGAATTTGTAAATCCTAAAGGAAATCAACACTGAGTATTCATTGGAAGGACTGATGCTGAAGCTGAAACTCCAAAACTTTGGCCACCTGATGCGAAGAGCTGACTTATTGGAAAAGCTCTTGATGCCAGAAAAGATTGAGGCCTCTAGAAGAAGGGGACAAGAGAGGATGAGATGGCATCACCAACTCAGTGGACATGAGTTTGAGCAATCTCCAGGAGATGGTGCAGGACACAGAATCCTGGTGTGTGGTAGTCCACAGGACACAAAGAGTTGGGCATAACTGAGCAACTGAACAACAATAGAATGAGTCTTTTTTTTTTCCTTTGATTGAACTGGTATGAAAAGTAATGCTTCAAAATGCTACATAGTAGCCTCAGTAACGCTGGGTATATTTGAATGAACCACCTCCCACCAAAAAAAAAAAAAAAACTATGTCTGTACTTATATGAAGCACAATAGAATATGAATTAAAAAGCTAAAATATTCATGCAAAGCAATGTTACTAAAGATTTTAGGTTTTTTTTGTTTAAGAGATGGAATTTTCCAGAATTACCATCTTCTCTTAAACTGAAACTGGCTAAGCATTGATAATTTCAGTCCAAGTACCATGTTTCTGGCATTAGAAGGCCTCCATTTGGAAAACAATGTCATAAGGTTCATGTAGACAGATGGATAAATGAACAAAAGCAAAATAATATCCTAAGTTTTCTCCCTTTGTTGGTCTTCTGCCAAACGGAACTGTATTTCTGTACAAAACTGAAAAAAATATATATATGCTGGCATAAATTTAACTCTTACTAAAACAATTTCTCTCTGAATTTATCTTCTCTGGCATATCTCTATTTCACAGAATGATTATATTAAAAACTTCTTTAGTGTGAACATGTACCCAAATTCTCTCAGAATATAAATTATTCTTTGGTATAAAGTTAAATTTATATTAACTACTACATTTTTTGTTGTAGTTGGCATGGGCTCGGTTGAATCTTCCCAAGATACATATGTTGAAGTCCTAACCCATGTTCCTATATTTGGAGATAGCATGTTTAAAGAGGTCTTCAGGTGAAAAGAAGATCATTAGGTAAAGCCCTAATCTTCTGAATGATGTCATTACAAGAGATGAGGACACAGACAGGACTTCCCAGGTGATGTCAGTGGTAAAGACTCCTCCTGTCAATGTGGGAGAAGCTAGAGTTGTGGGTTTGATCTATGGGTCAGGAAGATCCCCTGGAGTAGGTAACAGCAATCCTTTCCAGTATTCTTGCCTGGAAAATTCCATGGAGAGAGGAGTCTGGCAGGTACAGTCCATGGGGGCAGCAAAGAGTGGCCATGACTGAGCACAGATACACACACTCATGTAGAGGGAAGATCCTGTGAGGACAGAGAGAGGGGAAGGCCATCTCCAGCCAAGAAGGAGGAATCAGAAGAAATCAACTTTAAAGACATCTCAGAATTCTACTCTCCAGAATTGTGAGAAAATACAGTTCTGCTGTATAGCCACCAAGTCTGAGGTACTCTGTTGTGGCCCACTAGGAAACTAGTACATCTATAATAAAAAGCCTGCTATTTTGAGTTTTACTAGTAGCTACTTTCAATATAATTGATCCAAGTATCTGTGTGTACTCCTAAACTATGAAGTTTCAGTAATTGTTGCAGTCAGTTATACCCACAAGATTTGAAAGCTATAAGATTATCTATCCCATACATTAGAAGATTTCCATATCTGATACAAAATAAATTTATTCTCTTTTGTAAATCAACAACGATACCTACTTTTAGAGATTATGTGAAAATGAAGCAAGGTATTTGTAAAAACACCATATAATCAATTGTCAATATTATACTGAGCTGATTTGAAAAAGATACCTTCCTACTTACCAAGATTACTTAATCAATAAATGAAAGATATCAATGGAAATGTTAGAAACAGATTCTTTTATACATGAAATTCATTGTATGATAGTGTAGAAAGCTGAAGGAAGTTGATACCAGAAAATATTATATATAATAATATGTCCAGGGAACAATAAGTGACTTTACTTTGTAGACTGAGAGTCATATGATAGGTACTATTAGGACCTATAGATTAGGTCATCAGAAGTTAAACTGGGGAGGCAGAAATTAAAAAATTAAAAATTTGTGATAAAATATGCTCCTAAGGAGAATACATGCTGAAAGGAGTGCTTAAAAAAAGATTTGCCTGACAATGCAGGCTCTTCATTCCTTGATATTTTATTTTAATGCTTGTAAATCAAGGATAATGAAATATGACTTATGGGGAAATGGAGAGGATTAATTACAGATGCTAATGTTTGTAAAGAGCTTTAAGAAATGTTGAATTCAAAGTCTTATTGCATCTCAGGTCAGAGTATTTGCATTCTTCCTCTTGTGAATTTCTATTCATATTTTCTGAAGCTGCTTTAGATTGAACTCTAATAAAAGTAGTTTCTGAAAGCATTTAATGAAAAAGAGGCACCTGAGAAGAGCAATTGGCCCTGTCAGACCACCTCAGTAGAAGAAAGGCTGTATTCCCAAGATGAAAGGTCATTAGTAAGGGTTTCTAAGAGAAACCAGACAGGCTTCTACTGTTTTCCTCACTAGTTATCCTCTACTGACCTCTTCACTTTTTCTTTCTCAGATTCCAGATACTCTCAGGTC
>SJYF01000847.1:805495-822840 GCA_006410515.1 Procapra przewalskii
ACATTCAAATTTGTAAATTGAACTTTTCTTCTTTTTATAAATTCTTTTGTTTCACTTAGTTTAACACTGTCATATTTTTCTATCTCTGAATTTAATTTATAATCATTTTATTTCATAATTTACACATTAAAGTTATAAAACAGTTTTGAAAATAAAAATATTATATTTCCTAATCCCCTTGCTGCTGCTGCTGCTGCTAAGTCACTTCAGTCGTGTCCGACTCTGTGCGACACCAGAGACGGCAACCCACCAGGCTCCCCCGTCCCTGGGATCCTCCAGGCAAGAAAACTGGAGTGGGTTGCCATTTCCTTCTCCAATGCATGAAAGTAAAAAGTGGAAGTGAAGTCGCTCAGTAGTGTTCGACTCCTAGCGACCCCATGAACTGCAGCCCACCAGGCTCCTCTGTCCATGGGATCTGCCAGGCAAGAGTACTGGAGTGGGCTGCCATTGCCTTCTCTGAATCTTCCCCTTAAGTAACTGTTATTCAGTATTTTCTTATCTTTCATGGTCTACATGCTTTTGAAGAGGACCAGTCAATTATACTGGAAAATGTCCCTCAGTTTTAGATTGTCTGACATCTTCTTATTATTAGGTTAATGCTATGCTTCTTGCGGCAAGGATACCACAGAGTAATGCTGTGTTCTTCTCAGCATGTCATTATAGGGGAAACATGATACCAATATATGATATTACTGAATGTGTTAACTTTAAGAACCTGCTGGGTTTCTCCATTATAAAGTTACCTTTTTTTACACTTAATTAATAAATATATTAGGGTATATTACTTAAAGACAATGCAAATACATTGTTCATTTTCAAAATTTGGTCCACCAGTTTTAATACCTATTGATGGATCCTGCCTATAGCATTTCCTGTCATGTTCTTTTCCTCTAATCTTTCTCTATTTTTTCTATATTATAAGGTAAAGAAGAGATATCCCTTCTCTTTTACTTACTTATGTGTTCAGCTTTCAGTTTATATTATTAAGTACACATGGACATTTATTTTGTTCTGTGCTTTTTGATACTAAATTATTATTGCGTTCTTCAAAATGTTATAGCTTTAACCATGAAGAACTATGTCAAAGTGCTTCCTATAATCTTTTGATATGTACCTCTCTTCCTGTGAGCACTTTCTTACTTTCTGTCACCATACAATGCTCCAGATGCACCTGTATTTCCTATGCTGCAGTTCTGGCCTCTGGAATCAATAACTTCTTGAATAAGTCCTTGTTCCTCTTATTCAACAATGAGATTTATAAACTGATACATTGTATTTAGAAATACTCCTAACAAAGTGTCCTTGTTTCCAGGCCTTCTGAATGGATAGAACTTGGAAAATATAAATATAGATTCTGTATATGGATGGATGGATAGATATCTATACATACCATTAGACAGAATATGTTTAATTTTCAGTAAACACCACAGAGTTCATCCTAAGAAAGTGAAAAATCAGCTTCTAATCATTCACAAAACCCATATTTGTATTATGCAAGTCAGGAAGCAATAGTTAGAATTGGACATGGAATAACAGACTGGTTCCAAATAGGAAAAGGAGTAAGTCAAGACTGTATATTGTCATCCTGCTTATTTAACAATAATAATAAAAATTTTAAAAAATAATAATAAAATAAAATAAAATATTGGATAGTGGATAAGGCTAAGGCAAAGCTTTGTAGTATCTCTCTCGAGTTTTCTCTCCTAGAGAAATAAAGATTTATTCCATTTTGAAAAAAAAAAAAAAACATATGCAGAGTACATCATGAGAAACGCTGGTCTGGAAGAAGCACAAGCTGGCATCAAGATTGCTGGGAGAAATATCAATAACTTCAGATATGCAGATGACACCACCCTTATGGCAGAAATTGAAGAGGAACTAAAAAGCCTCTTAATGAAAGTGAAAGAGGTGAGTGAAAAAGTTGGCTTAAAGCTCAACATTCAGAAAACAAAAATCATGGCATCTGGTGCCATCACTTCATGGGAAATAGATGGGGAAACAGTGGAAACACCATCAGACCTTATTTTGGGGGGCTCCAAAATCACTGCAGATGGTGACTACAGCCATGAAATTAAAAGACACTTACTCTTTGGAAGAAAAGTTATGACCAACCTAGATAGCATATTGAAAAGCAGACATTACTTTGCCAACAAAGGTCCATCTAGTCAAGGCTATGGTTTTTCCAGGGTCGTGTGTGGATGTGAGAGTTGGACTGTGAAGAAAGCTGAGCGCCGAAGAATTGATGCTTTTGAACTGTGGTGTTGGAGAAGACTCTTGAGAGTCCCTTGGACTGCAAGGAAATCCAACCAGTCCATTCTGAAGATCAGTCCTGGGTGTTCTTTGGAAGGAATGATGCTGAAGCTGAAACTTCAGTACTTTGGCCACCTCATGTGGGGAGTTGACTTACTGGAAAAGACTCTGATGCTGGGAGGGACTGGGGGCAGGAGGAGAAGGGGACGACAGAGGATAAGATGTCTGGATGGCATCACTGACTCGATGGACACGAGTCTGAGTGAATTCCGGGAGTTGGTGATGGACAGGGAAGCCTGGTGTGCTGCGATTCATGGGGTCACAAAGAGTCAGACATGACTGAGTGACTAAACTGAACTGAACATACACAATTTCAGAACTGATTATCTCTGAGAAACAAATTTATTATTGTACAATATTTGTGCTTAGCTATTTTCATCTTTAGCCTTTCAGTATCCAGGCAGAACACTATTTTCCAAAGTAACATCGGTTATTCCGTTTTTCTCTACATCTTTCAATAAAGTATATCATTCATACTTTGTCCATGTGGCCTCAGAAGTTACATTTAACAACATTAATTTCTTCTCACATGTTGCTTGATTTTTTATAGCTACAGAGTATGCCTTGTCATTTAGTTCAGTCGCTCAGTCGTATACAACTCTTTGCTACGCCATGGACTGCAGCACATCAGTCCTCCTTGTCCTACCTACTCCTGGATTTTTCTCAAACTCATGTCCATTGAGTCAGTGATGCCTTCCAACAGTCTCATCCTCTGTCATCCCCTTCTCCTCCCACCTTCAATCTTTCCCAGCATCAGGGTCTTTTCAAATGAGTCAGCTCTTCACATCAAGATATTGGAGTCTCAGCTTCAGCATTAGTCCTTCCAATGAATATTCAGGACTGATTCCTTTAGGATGCAGTGGTTGGATCTCTTTGCAGTCTAAGAGACCATCAAGAGTCTTCTCCAACACCACAGTTCAAAAGCATCAATTATTCAGCTTTCAGTTTTATTATAGTCCAACTCTGACATCCATACATGGTCACTGGAAAAAACATAGATTTGACTAGACGGACCTTTGTTAGCAAAGTAATGTCTCTGTTTTTTAATATTCTGTCTAGGTTGGTCATAATGTTTCTTCCAAGGAGCAAGCATCTTTTAATTTCATGGCTGCAATCACCATCTGCAGTGATTTTAGAGCCCCAAAAAATAAAGTCTGACACTGTTTCCACTGTTTCCCCATCTATTTCCCATGAAGTGATGGGACTGGATGCCATGATCTTCGTTTTCTGAATGTTGAGTTTTAAGCCAACTTTTTCACTCACCTCTTTCACTTTCATCAAAAGGTTCTTTAGTTCTTCTTCACTTTCTGCCATAAGGGTGGTGTCATCTGCATGTCAGAGGTTATTGACATTTCTCCTCGCAATCTTGATTCTAGCTTGTGCTTCTTCCAGCCCAGTATTTCTCATGATGTACTCTGCATATAAGTTAAATAAGCAGGGTGACAGTATACAGCCTTGACCTACTCCTTTCCTGATTTGGAACCAGTCTGTGGTTCCATGTCCAGTTCTAACTTTTGCTTCCTGACCTGCAAACAGGTTTCTCAAGAGGCAGGTCAGGTAGTCTGGTATTCGTATCTCTTGAAGAATTTTCCACAGTTTGTTGTGATCTACACAGTCAAAATCTTTGGCATAGTCAATAAAGCAGAAGTAGATATTTTTCTGGAACTCTCATGCTTTTTTGATGATCCAATGGATATTGGCAATTTGATTTCTGGTTCCTCTGCCTTTTCTAAATCCAGCTTAAACATCTGGAATTTCATGGTTCACATACTGTTGAAGCCTGGTTTGGAGAATTTTGATCATTACTTTACCAGCATGTGAGATAAGTTCAATTGTGGGTAGTTTGAGTATTCTTTGGCATTGCCTTTCTTTGGGATTGGAATGAAATCTGACCTTTTCCAGTCCTGTGGCTACTGCTGAGTTTCCAAATTTGCTGGCATATTGAGTGCAGCACTTTCACAGCATTATCTTTTAGGATTTGAAATAGCTCAATTAGAATTCCATAACCTCCACTAGCTTTGTTCTCAGTGAGGCTTGCTAATGTGAATTTATTTGAAACACAAATATGAATTTATGTTTGTAGAAGAAGTGGATGTGTAGATGGACCAATAAACATTTTTTCCCCCCCAGGAAAGTTTCTCTGGCTTGTCTCTCAGATCATTTATCTGTTTTGCTGATTATCAGATGTGGCTTGTCATATTCTTTCAACATTTTTGATCATGTAACTGCTCAGTGTTCTGGGTGCATTTTTTTACGTGTGAGAGAGAGAGAGTGAAGGAAAGATAAACACAGAGGCAAAGTCAGAGACCAAGACATAGATCAAAATGTCAAAACAGATGATGGGAGAAGAAATACATCCGATTCTGGTGTTTTCCTCATTGATTCATCCTCTGGCCTAGTGTCTCCAGAATCTGTTTAATGCCTCCTTCTTGAGGCCATTTAAAGCTTTCTCAGATACCATACCAGTTTATTTGTCTTTTCATAGAGTCACACTCTTGAAAGAATTTTTTACTAGGTTCTTGGCCCTGTTGTCCATATTGAACTTCCTACTAGCATTAATAAAATATATTTCTAAAACTAAATTATAAATATGCAACAATTTCAGTTGCTAAAAGAGAATCAAAAGTATAAAATTCTGACTGAGTAGCAAGATTAATTTTGCTAGTTCATGGCTTCAATATACAAAGTTTGCCTGGAGAATAAGAATTTAGAGTCAGCAATACTAATATGAACAGAGTGAGGTAATTGCCTTAGGCATAAAATTTAAAGAAACAAAAATACTCAGTAATCTATATAAGATATTTTAATGCAATATCATTGAATGTTTCATTTGCCTCAGGCTCAAATACGGTTTATTAAGTTATAGTTGCGGATCTTGCCTGGATCTAAAAATTTGATATTTTGTTCATTAATAATTTGCATTAATTTTCATTTTAAAATATGCATTACATAATGTTCATCTTGATTACTGAGTTGTGGTGTACATTCTTGAATGTTCCTGAGGTAACTTCCTATCCACCTCACTCACGTCACTCTAACCAGCCCTGCTTAGTCTCCATTTTTATCTGCAATCAAGACAGTAAATGTCACCCCAAAGTATATTTAGTGGTGTCTGTGTATAAACATATACATATACATATAAAATGAAAGAGAAATAATATCAACAAATATCAAAATAAACAGTTTATCTCTTATTAATGTATTAATACTTTCTTAAAGAAAATATCAGAATATCAAATATTCACAAAATTTTCAGCTAATACTTCCTACAACAGCAAATAGCAAAATCACAGTATCTCAAATAAAACAATGAACGTAAAAGAAACTTTATTAGGCTATTGTAACTTAGTTGAAAGAAACATATGAGAATTCTATTATAGAAGTGAAGACATTAATTATAGATTTCTCATCAGGATTGATGAATGCATGTCTAACCACGGTATAAGAGGGGTTCTGCACTAGCCACATTCTTTCACCCTATCAAGCAGGCATTACATATTGTTTTACATTATTAAATACAAAAAGAATACAAATTCCCAACTGCTTCAATTGCTAAATTTCACTTTAAATACTACTAGATATTTTGATATCTCAAGTGTCTTATGATTAATATATTTCTCTGGTGTAGTAAACTAAGAAGTTAATACTGACCCATTCTGGTGCTCGATGTCCCAGCTTCTTTATTCACAATGCAACAGTATTGCTTAAAATAAAGACATATTTATTTTACTAAATTGGTTGCCTAAAAATATCTAGAGAGAGGAGAAAAAAGAAAAAAAAAACTGCATGTGATTCTGTTGTCAAGCTCATCTCATACAACTGGAATAGCATTTACTCTGAGTTTCAAATCATCCAATATTCAAGAACTCTGGTTTCAATTTAAAAATGAAAAAAACCCAAAGTGACATTAAAATGTATCTATATTTCCCAAATTACCTCTAAAAGGCAGTATTTTTAATATTGGCATTATATGACACCAGAACATCACAGAAGATCCCAAATGAGTAAGCTCCAATGGTCGCTTAACAACTCCTGAGCTAGTAAAAACTGAAACAGCTATTTTAGAATGCTAGTCTTAGTCACTCAGCCATGTCTGACCCTTTGTGACCATTCTATGGACTATAGCTGACCAGGCTCCTCTGCCTATGGGATTCTCCAGGTAAGAATACTGGAGTGGGTAGCCATTCCCTTCTCCAAGGGATCTTTCCAATTCAGAGATCAAACCTGGGTCTCCCGCATTGCAGAAATATTCTTTACCATCTGAGTCACCAGAGAAGCCCCCTTTATAGTGCTAGAATCTAGTCAAATACTTTAGCTAGTGACAGGGAAGTGCTTGATGAAGAAAGACTCATATATTTTGGTGAATTTTGAAATTCCTTGTGTAGCTACTATTCCCTAATCCCCTCATCTCCTCATCTCCTATCTCTGTGAGTGAGGCCTAATGTGCTTTCCTAGGTCTGGGGAGGGAAATAGAAACCTTCTTTTCCAAAAAGTTGCCTTTTCCTTTGTGATCACTGCTACTGATTGCTGAAGAGCTAGCAACAGACTTTGGCCATTTATTTTATGTACACGAGCTATTGATGAAATGAAATTTAAAGAGATAGACTTAATTTTTTTCTCTCTCTTTATTCATGCCAGGCATTTAAGAAATTATCTCTCAGGTTGCCTGTTAACTGAGAGAATAATGGAATAGAGACAGTAGTGAATACATACAACAAGGAACAATCTTTGTAAAGAGAGTCTAGAAAATTCACTGAACAAACTGATGACTGCAACCTTCATCAGGTAACAGCAGTAATCCTAGGTGAAAGAGAGGATGTGATGCTCAGAAATGCCTCACTAAAATATTCAAAATGTCCAGTTCTAAACAAAAAGTTATAAGCCATACAAAGAAATATGGAAATGTGGCCTATTCATAACAAAGATTAATTGATAGTAACTGTCCATGAAGAAGCTGTTGATGGTTTTGGTTGTTAAGCTGATAAAAAACTAAAATGAGAAAGAGAAAAATACAAAGAAGAAAGAAAGGGGGATGAAAGGAAAAAGGGAAGGAACAGAGGCAGAGAGAGAGGCAGGGAAGAATATGAGGCACTAATTCAGTTGCAATAAAGAGGTGTACTCAAAAATGGTTGTGGTTAGAATATGGTCTGGTAGTGAAAATATATTGCTTTCATTCCTAGCTTTGTTGTTTACTCTGCCCTTGGCTTTCTCTACCTTGAACGGAGCTTGTGATGTCTTTAAAGGACTTTGATCTCATTTGAGAAAGATGATGGAGAAGGCATAATTTTCCTCAGTTCTAGTAGACACTTGACAGCAAGAGCTATCAATTTCTCTTATGAAGTACTGGAGTATCCTTTTCTGGAAACCTTAACAATTGACTCGTCAAATCATAAGAAAATACTGTAAGAAAAATGGAAGGAAACAGCTTTGTGCCTTTGGGAAGTAGATTGACAGCAGTGGCAGACTGGGAGGTTTATTATATTCTTTGTTTTAGTAGAGCTACAATTTTTAACACACTTTTTATTTTAAAAAATGTGTATCCCATTTTAAAATAATTTGAAAGCAGCAGCATCTGTTACTTTCCTCAGAAATCTAGCTTTCCAAATTTATGGCTCATGCTGTGATTTTTTTTTTTCTTCATGAACAGCCGCTTTCTTTAGATTCTTGTAAGCTTTTATGAACAACATCAATTTAATTTCCTTGGGGTTCTGATCTAAATTTTCTCTCTTCTCTGCTGTACTGGATACTACAATTTCAAGTTCTACAATGTGTGTGTGTGTGTGTGTGTGTGTGTGTGTGTGTGTGTGTGTGATCAAAAGTATTGCATCACAATTCCTACACATTTTATGGTGCTAAATATTTATAGAATCAAATCAAATGGCTTGTGTATTTTAACATGTATTCAAATATAATACATTAAAAGGAAAAATTATATAATGTTATGAGAAATACTCAGTATTATGGAGATAAATTTTACATTTCTTTTAGCTCAAACAAACTGGTATGTCAGTTTTGGGACAATCAGAATCTTACTTCAGATTATCTGTGAATACATTAACAAGAAAATTCTGAAAATTTCCTTCATATTTATTATTCTTCAATAATATTAGTTCTTCTATGAATAGCTTCTCAATTAAATTTCCAAGATAATCAAAATTAAACCTGTGAGGTTTTGGAAAAACTATGTATTTATTTGGAAATATTTCATAAGTAGTGATATAAAAATCCTTGTATGATAACTATTAAAGATGCTTGAAAGTGAAAGAAAGTGAAAGTGAAGTCGCTCAGTCGTGTCCAACTCTTTGCGACCTGTGGACTGTAGCCCATCAGGCTCCTCTGTCCATGGGATTCTCCAGGCAAGAATATTGGAGTGGGTTGCCATTTCCTTCTCCAGAGGATCTTCCTAACTCAGGGATCGAACCCGGGTCTCCCGCGTTGCAGGTAGACGCTTCAACCTCTGAGCCACCAGGGAAGCCCATGTCTCTTAATCTTTTGAGTTTATATGATTTTTAAATACTTTTAACTATTGTTTTAAACCAAAAAGTATGTTTTTAATTTCATTTTTACTTTATTCTAAGTTACAATACTGTATTGGTTTTGCCATACATTGACATGAATCAGCCACAGGTGTACACGATCTCCCAATGCCAAAGCCCCCTCCCACCTCCCACCCCATATCATCTCTCTGGATCATCCCTGTGCACCAGCCCCAAGCATCATGTATCCTGTATGGAACATAGGCACAATAACCATTTAAAGAGTTTCTAAAATAAACTAATTATACCTTCTTTTATGAAAGAATCATAAAGTCTTCCACAGTTTTGTGTTTAAATGATCAGTATTTGAATGCTGTGCCATTGACTTTACCTATTACAGAAAAATCTGTTTTTATAATGATAAATACTGTATTTCTAAATTATTACTTATTCAAATTTAATATACCACTTTCAATCACAAGCTAAACTTGCTGCTGCTGCTGCTGCTAAGTTGCTTCAGTCGTGTCTGACTCCGTGCGACCCCACAGACAGCAGCCCACCAGTCTCCCCCGTCCCCGGGATTCTCCAGGCAAAAACACTGGAGTGGGTTGCCATTTCCTTCTCCAATGCAAGAAAGTGAAAAGTGAAAGTGAAGTCGCTCAGTCGTGTCTAACTCTTTGCAACCGCATAGACTGCAGCCTACCAAGCTCCTCCGTCCATGGGATTTTCCAGGCAAGAGTACTGGAGTGGGTTGCCATTGCCTTCTCCAAAGCTAAACTTAGATGTATGAATTTAAATATGACTAGTAGAAACAATTTAAAAGCAGTAGAACAAAAGGAAAGACTTTTTAATATCATTTCTATGTGTTAGAGCATGAACATATCAAATACGCAATTATTTTTATATTTACAATACAATTCATGATTATTTCTTGACCATGTAATGGTTAACTTTATGAGTCACCCTTTATGAGTTTTGGGATGAGATTAACATTTAAATTAGTACATTTTGGGTAAAGCAGATTGCCCTTCATAATGTGGGTGGGACTCATCCAATCAAATGAAACCCTGAATAGAACAAAAAGGTCTGCCTTCCACAGCAGATGAGTTCTCCAGTAGGCCACCTTCAGACTTTCAGACTTCATCTACACCATTAAATCTCCAGAGTTCCCAGTCTGTTTGCCCACACTGAAGACTGTGGACTTAACTAGCCAGCTTAATTATGTAACCAAATTTCTTATAATCTTTCTCTGTATGTATACATCCATAGATACTACTGGCTGGAGAAACCTGATTAATTCAAGTGTTGACTGTATCACTATTTTAAGTGCTATTTGAGACTTTTAGAAGGTTGGTCAGGAACAGATCTGGTGAACATCAATCACGCCTATGTGTTGAACTATGGTATATTCTACTGCACTTTTTTTTTTAAACATTCCTGTGGTTAGATGCATATCTACAGAAAGAATCTAAGTTACTGACAGAAATATATAGCAACTGAAGTAGACCCATTTCAGTTGCATTTACAATCCTTGTTAGCATTGAGTAGAATATCCCCTCCCAGCTGTCTGCCCACCACTTTACTCCTTTAGATGTTATACCCATCCATCCCCTGAGTCAGCAGAACTCTCTGCTAATCAAAAGGCTTCCCAGGCCCCTCCTTGTGAAGAAGAGGAGAGAGTGATAGGAGAAGCCCTCTTCTCTACTCTTTAATGTGCCACCTCCTGACTCCCAGTGTGCAGAGCTCACATTTGGACTGCCTTTGAATATATTTCACCTTGTTGGGAACTTCGTCTGCTATATTAAGTCAGATAAATTGGTAAAAGTGAAAGTGTAAAAACTCATAATGTTTTACTTTTTGTAGCAACGGTCCTTTTTATTCTCCAATTGTAAAACACTTCCCTTTGATGGGAAAAGGGGACTTCTGAGACATAAATATCCAAGTGCACATACAGCCAAATTTTACATGTTAAGAGAGATGTCCCTTGATTCTTAGTAACTAATATTCATCTTCCTCTTTCACATTTGATGCATTCTACTTTATTTTTCTTCCTACAACTCACAAGTCTTTGACATTATGTATTTTATATATTTATTATAATAACTGCTATTTTTTTGTCCAGCATCTATGTTTTTTGGAGAAAGGAGCTATATTTGATATTGTTTAAACTCAAGTTCTAACTGCATGATCATTAAATACTTCTTAAATACTCTTGAATAAAACTATTAACAGGTAAATGAATGAATTGTATGTTTTAGAGTAAATCCTTTCCTTCTGTGGACAATCTCAGTTTCCACCTATATCTTTTTTGCCATAAAAAAGAATCTTCTCATATTTCTATTCACATTAAAAATATTTTTATTAAATTAATGGATATTTAAATTTCTTTGTGGAAAAGTCTCAGAGCAATAAATGGTAAAGTGTGCTAAAATTTCAATTAAAAAATTCATACAGTTTGTTCAGCAATATTTTCTTAGCCTTGTATTTTCATTATGCAATACTATCTTAGTATATTTCACCTGAAACCATTTTCCCCAGACCTTTTTTTTTTTGGAAAAACCCCATGTATTTGGTAGTTGGACATGCTTAATCAACAGTAATAGAATAGTTACAGCTCAATCACTTACAGATTAAAAAATCAATATATTAAAAAAGGTGATGACCCTGACTATCTTTCCATCACATGAGGTTTTTTCTGCTTCATAAATAACCCTGACCTCTTGTAATTCATCACCCTTCATAGTCTTAACAATGAGCACTGGATATCGTGCTCAGCACAGTGGGTGATACAAAGATATATAAGATATGGTTCCTGGCCTTTGAAGATTGTTTTAAAAACATTAAAATATTCATGGTGTGAATAACAGAAAGTTCACAATTTGCTGTTACACAATTTTATGCAATTTTATTTATCTTAAAACTCATACTTAGAAATAATTCAACATATAGTCTGTCCAGCCATTTCTGATTCTCCTTAATGCTATCTCCAAGTGTTGAAATTCATGTAAGGGTTCCTTTAACATTAATGTTGAAATTCTTTGTCTAAATAGTATCGTGTATGACCCACAACTGCTAATACATGAGTAATCTGAGGCTTTTTCTTTCTTTCCCTCATAAAGAGAAAACTGTTTGCCCTGCTCGTTTTCTTCTCATTTCTCCAATTTACAAGAAAATTACTGCTTGCCAAACCAATTATTTTTGAGTTTATTAGTGTTACTGTTTGTTTGCATTTGTTTTTATTTGTGTTTTGCTTTTTGGAGTGTAAAATTTAGACAAAGAGGAACAAGGAAAGAAAGGAATGGGGTGGGTCAAATTAGAATTTAAAAAAGAAAAAGCTGAAAGCAATTATGTCAAGAGGAACATGGAAGCGAATAAAACCTTTTTAAAGGAACATGGCTTAAGTCAATATGTATACGACACAGTTTTTGAAAACACACACACAATAACCCTGGAATGCATTTAAATTTGGCTATGGATAGAGTTCATTCACTCCTGACACTACTATGAGTTTAGATCACGTCCATGGAACCACATAACTATTCACACGTTTAATTTTGCTTTCCATCTATATATATTAGATGTTTATTCTAAGCTGAGCACTCTCCTAGTGCGTATTTATCTAGATGTAATTCTTGTAGAAGGCTCAGCCATCATGAAACTTACATTCTAGGAAAAGGAGAGCAGAAGCACATTAAAACAAAACCTAAAAAAATATCTTCCTATAGTAAAAATTGCTAAGAAGAAAACAATGGTCAAGTAAGAATGTTTGGGGAAAAAAAAGAACTACCCTGGGGATAACAAAATATGGTCAAAAACAATTGAAGCAAAGAGAATCCTTACAGCAAAGGACTGCAGCCCAGAACAAGCCTGGCATGTTACATACAAGCAAGTAAGAAGGCCAGTGCAGGCAACAGGAGCATAGGGTGTAAACAGAGCATGCTTAAGCTGAGATAAAGGAAGTAAGGATAGACTTATTGCATTAAACTTTGTGGGTCACAAAAAGGAAACAGGGTTAAGTTCGTATGTTTGCTTGTTTGTCTTCTAGAAGTCATGTAAAACTTTTATAGCTTAGTCAGAAATGATCTGTACCAGATAGTAAAACTTGAGGCCAGAGTGATAAAACTGCATACTCCTAAACATTTGGGAAAGAAAATTCCGGAAACTGATATAGGAATGATCTACATTCATTGAAGGTGAAAAAAAAAGATATATTAATATGTGAGCTGAAGTATCAGATTGAAGAGAAAGATTTATAGAAGGAGTGGAAACCAACAAAAATCCACTGGGGAGCCTTTAAGCACTGTAGCTACTAGCTTTTAATATAAATTTCTAACTGAATGTAGCACACAGAAAAGTGTGCAGACCATGCAAGAACATGCAGTGTGTTATAAAAGAACACATGGGGAGTGTCACCGAGACTAAAAAGGGAAAAATAAAATAAAATTGACAGCAAAAGCATTCTGGAAGTCTAAAAATGCCACATCTCAGCCTGTCTTCTTCCCAGAGGGTGATGCTATCCTTACATCGTAATTTTTATTGTTTCCAGTTTAACTGTGGTAGTACACACATACACGCACATGTTCAGAAAAATTTCCTGATTAAAAAGTGAAAATCCTGTTATTAATATTTTGACAACATGGATAAAGCATGAGGATATTATGCTAAGCAAAATAAGTCAGATAGATAAAGATAAATATTGTATGACTGCACTCTAAGTAAATTGAACATACAGGAATAGAGAAGAGATTAGTGGTGGTCAGGGTGAGTGGTTGGGGGTGTGGAAATGAGTGAAGTGGTCCAAGCGTGAAAGTGAAACTGTTAGTCACTCAATTGTGCCATACTCTGTCTGAGTCTTTGTGACCCCATGGGACTGTAGCCTGCCAGGGATTTGTCCCTGGGATTCTCCAGGAAAGAATACTGGAGTAGGTTGCCATTTCCTTCTTCAGGGGATCTTCCCGACCCAGGGATTGAACCTGAATCTCCCTCATTGCAGGAAGATTCTTTACTGTCTGAGTTACCAGGGAAGTCTGGTCAAAGGGTACAAACTACTAGTTATAAAATTAGTAAGTTCTGGGATGTAATGTACAGCACGGTGACTATAGTTAACAATAATGTATTGTTATTTGGAAGTTGCTAAGAAAGTAAATTTTAAAATTTTCACCACACACACAAATTTTGACTATGAAAATTGATGACTTTTTTTTAATTATTTTATTTTATTTTTTTTACATGATAGTATACATGTTTTTATGCCATTCTCCCAAACCAACCCACCCTCTCCCTCTCCCTCAGAGTCCAAAAGTCCGTTCTATACCTCTGTGTCTCTTCTGTTCTCTCACATAGAGGGTCATCATTACTATCTTTCTAAATTCCATATATATGTGACTATTTTTAACTAAACGTATTATAGCAATCATTTTGCAGTATATGCATACATGTATCAAATCATTACATTGTACACCTTAAACTCAGGTCATATTATATATTAAATACATCTCAATAAGGGGGCTTCCCTGGTGACTAAGATAGTAAGGAATCTGCCTACAATGCAGGAGACCTGGGTTCAAATCCTAGATGGGGAACATCCCCTAGAGGAGGACACGGCAATCCATTCCAGTATTCTTGCTTAGAGAATCCCATGGACAAAGGAGTCTTGTGGGCTACAGTCCGTAGTGTCACAAAGAGTCAAACATGACTGAAGAAACTAAGCATGCATGCACTATTAAAGTCATTTTGCATATCCTAAATTCACAAAAATTTGTGCAGACAGGCAGAGGGCTCAGAGATTTGTAGAAGAAATTTTCCCATAATTAAAAACAGACTAAAATAGATCTTTGCAGCCAAATTCTCACATGGATAATTAAGAATGAACAAGATGTAAAGCACATAGTAAAGAAAATCTATACAGGAATTCATTTCAATTTAAATTAGTTGTTCTCTCACCTAATAGGAGGCAATAATAATGATGATGACCGTAATGATAAGGGTAATAATAGTAAGACACTTTTTTGCAACTACCACTAAATTAAATGATTACTATGTGCCAGGTACTGAGTTAACCACTTTGCAAATAGTATCTCATATAATCCTCATAACATTCCTATATGTCTGTACTAAAACCCCCATAAAAGATGAGAAAAGTCCATCCTAAAGGATATTAACATGGTTTTCCTGGGTAATATATTTAATGTATGGCAGAGCTAGGATCCATACCTGAACATCTGTGAATCCAAAGCCCATACTTTCAGGGACTGTACAGTAAAATGTGGTGATAAAATCTAGATTTATTCTATAATTTGTATGGTGTTTTTTTCTTACTGTTTTCTTGTTTCTCTGTATAATACCAAACACCACCACTAAAAAGTAAGGACTAAAGATTTTAAATTATTTTCCAGTTATGTCAATGAGATGACATTTGCAAAGTTTTCATATCTTGTTTTAACGTCTCAGGAAAGCACCAGCTGAAAGATATTGCCTATGTCTATATTCATGTTTAACTCCTTTCCCCATATTCTTGTATTAGGGGAGAAGATGGAAAAATAAACAAGTTGCCATAGGTCTGGAATGACAAACGTTACTTTTCCAGTCAAAAATAACCCATTCAGGAGTAACATAAATCTTGAATACATGTTTACTGAATGCATATTTACTGAATCTGTTGAAATTCTGAGAATTCAGCCAGAGGCTAAGATATTGGGCAATGTTCTAATTTTGCTTACTTTGAAAACTGTTTTCTTAAACACAGGATGCTATGTTATTTGTGCAATTTCCTACAGGACAAATCATTGTTCTGGAAACTGGGTGCAGCAGGAGTTTCTAAAACCTAAATGAGATTATACTAATCCTCAATTTAAAGCACTTAAATATCTTCCTTTTGGTTGTAAAATATAATCCAAGACTTTTATCATTGAATATGTGGCTTTTTATTAGTCAGTAAATATCTATTGACATGTAGTGCATTGTTATGGTTTAAGGACCAATTATATACTGATTTCACAGAAAAGAAAACTCAGAATGAGGCTGTTGTGGGGCTGGTGCAATGATCCAATGACATCAGACATTCCATCTTTCACCTCTACTCTTCTTAGCACATGGTTCTCTATCCCCACTCTTATCATCTCCTGGTTATAAGATGACAACTTTTCTCCAGGCTCTTGTCTTCATAACAGCCTAACTGGGGTAGGTGGGTGGGAACAGAGAGAAAATTATGCTCCTACAAGGGAAACAATGTAGGCAGACTACCTAGTGGAATAGGACTATTTCACCAACCACCTCTAGTGTAGGGGGAGTGCTGGGAAATAGACTTTAGACAGACAGGCTGGAAAACTAAAAATGAAGTTTCATGTTTAAGGGAGAACAACTAAATAGACATTGGGTTGGTACCTAGTGGTATTTGACTAATATATGGAAAAAGTGTTAGTCACTGGGGTTAGAAATTATTATTATTGGTCCCACTTAGAGAACTTATTTTATATAATCTAGCCTATTCAAGTTGTTCCATCTCTTGTCCTGACATATCTTCATTTTCTCTCTACTTAATTTAGCTGAACCACTAATTCCTTGAACCATCCATGCACTTTCTCTGTTGTTTTACAGTTGCAGTTACTGTAACTTTAGTTTGCGGAGTTCTGTCTTCTTGACTTAACTGCTGAGTTTCTTTTTACCTAGTGTCAATTCAAGCATCTTTTACTTTATTCTCATATTCTCTTAGATGCATTTAAAATACCATTCCTTTATATTAATACTGTTCAGCCATAAAAAACAGAATAATGCTATTTGCAGCAAGATGGGTACAACTGGAGACGATCATACTAAGCGAAGTAAGCCAGAAAGGGAGGGACAAATACCATATGATACCGCTTTTCTGTGGAATCTAAAGTATGGCACAAATGTACCTATCCACAAAACAAAAACACTCACAGACATAGAGAACAGATTTGTGGCTACCATGGGGGCAGGGTTGGGAGAGGGAAGGAGTGGGAGCTTGTGATTAGCAGCTGTAGACTATTATACATAGGATGGGCTGACAACAAAGTCCTACTAAATAGCACAGGAAACTATTCTCAATATCCTGTGATAAACCATAGAGGAAAAAAATATAAAACACGTCCATATGTATAAAATGGAGTCACTTTGCTATATAGCAGAGATTGGTACAACATTGTAAATCAACTTTACTCCAATAAAAAGATAAAAATTTTAAAAGATCATTCCTTTTTGTCACATCATACTGTGAACATTCAGGTAGGCTTACATTATTATGAACAAGTGATTAACAGAGCTGAGAATTGAGGATATATTCATTCTGTGGACACAGGAAAATATTTAAGTGATAATGTGATAAATATCATTAAGCATTTGCAAGTTTTGTTAATTCTATCCTTGTGGCCATAAGAATATATATGTGTGCATGTGTGTGTGTGTGTGTGTGCATGTGTGTGTGTGTGTGTGTGTGTGTATACTGGAAGTTTATTCTTTTGTTAATTTTTTTTGAAAGTTTATTTTTGTGAAAAGAAAATGTTAAGGTTGCTTGTATTATTAAATTTTAGCCATTGTAGA